>JAOYRR010000527.1:0-158800 GCA_038994665.1 Podotricha telesiphe | reverse complement strand
ATAATTTTGTTCAAGATTATCTAATCAGAATACTATCGTTTACGATGAGTACTATAGATTTTTATCATAATATCAGCATCATATTTTAACGTTCTAGCTAAACATTATTAGGCATTAGTATAGAGGCTTAGTGTTTTTTAGTAATAACTAGAAAATTGTGGAGTAGATAAGGAAACTTTTAATACGGTTTTATGTCAAATAAGCTCCGGATGGACTTACCAAATAGGTAATATTGAAACAATGCTTTTGTGATTTTTTTTAAATAAATTTTAATTGAATAAAAATAAATATCATCAAGTTTGTAATTTTAAGCATTCATTTCAATAATTAAAATTTTTGAGATATCTACAACATTTATAAAATGTTTTTTTAATTGAACTTGAATTGAACATATAAATTTTGTTCGATAGACATTACACGGTTCACTAAGTTGTGCCTGATTTTTTTAACAAACGCACCAAAATTATTCAGGACTGTTAAAAAACATACGTAAAAACATGGAATATAGAATTAATCTAAAATAACTAACCACCTAAGGCTAATTTTCTTCAAATTTCTATGAGATACGAGAGATACAACGTTAGGCTGAGACTGATAATTCTGATAATTCGATATCAAAAGATTAAGCTCTGATACAAACAATGAAAAATAATTCATTCCACAACTGTTGTTAAGGGGTGTGCGATGGAAGTCTAAGGAATTTGTTGCGTTAAAGTTTGTAGTTAATTACAATCATGTGTATCAAAATAACACCGTTTCTACGACAGGTGAGTTGTGAATAATTTGTGAGTAGTCAGAGAGAATCTAGTATCAAGATCGGGTCTCCACTCTCCACCCAACGTCAGGACATTGCGTGATGAGTGGCGAAACTCAACTCGGCGCAAGTCTGAAAATAATATATTTATCATTTCACCACATATTCTGCGATTTAAGCGTGAAGATATATTTATGGATAAACGAATAATTTATAAAAGTATTTTAATTCACAGATTATCACACTATGAAAATCTAATGCAAATTGGTTTACATTACGATTCTAAAAATCGAATCTATTGATAAAAAATAATTGATTAAAGAAAATAAAAATATGTTAAATCCAATGAATATAAATTGTGCTTTCATGTAATATATAAGTATTTAAATATCGTTAGGCCAGGTATTTTAATGTTGCATTTGTTAGTCTTTTCTGAACGAATAGTTGGTTAAATAGTTAAGTGGCCATTTATATACTTGAACTAACCTAACTAAGTATTACACTATACTGCTATATGTTTTTCTAAGAGATTTCGAATTATTTTAATTGCCATTTTGTTATGTATTTGTGGGCGCATAGGTTTTAGTATTATACGTAGTTTAACACCTTTTAGACACCACCACTTTTTTGTAAGCGTTGAGGCTTAAAGAACACTCGTTGGGTTCCCGGTTAGACCTCCTCCGCCCGTTAAACGACGCAAGCCGAGGTCCTTGCCCCGCAGGGGGCGCCCATGCGATCGTTGACCCCTCTCTCAAGCAGCCATACAGTGCTTGCATTTTTCGCAGGGATCGACCTCAACCCTCGACAACTGAGTGTGTATTATGTAGTGTCTGATGTAAACGCTATAGTTGTGGGTTGGGAATAATTTGAATATTTAAATTATTTCCATTTACCCGTTCTGGTGACAAGACAAAGTGTGGCGTTGAGTTCCCCCAGTCAACACACAATGTCTCAGATTACGGCAGAAAGTGGAGAATGCAGTGTCTCAACACTAGATTATCTCTGAATATCCTGCTAAGCGGGAAAAAGCCAAAAGCTGCAAAAAATGTATAAGCGTAGCGTAGCGTAATTTTTAAAATAGCTCTTCTTAACTATATTGTTATCTGAGTGTAGTCCCAGCAATATTTCAATCATTATCGGCTCTTTGAACTAAATATTTTATTATTGACTTTGCTATAAGCGGTTTTAAAAGTGGTATTTACAACACGTGTCATAAATATAAAATATAAATTTGACGCCATTGAATCGCTGCAGATATGAAAACTAAGATATAATAATGACTTTAAATTTAATTTAGGAGAAAAATAATCGTTGTAATGTTACTATTAGCCCATTTGAGATAAGACATAATACGGTGTTAGGTTCCGCTAGATAGAACGCCACAAGTATCACGCATGACGGACCTCCCACATTTTGCGACTTACTATTTAGAGATCTAGTACTTAGTACCTTCTAGGTTATAAATCTACATATTACGCAAATTATACAACTGGCATTAACCAAAATTTATGTATCACCAATATTATATAATATATTAAAAATCTCCCCAATGGAATTTGATCTTATATCTGTATATGGTACCGTGTTTACAATAGAGTGCTGAGCTGGATTCCGCGTACAACATGTAATATTTGAAAATTGGAAAACGAAGTGTCTCAAGTCTATCCATGCCTACCCAAATATGTGCAGTAAATGTGTAAAGTTACATTAAACATCTACCTACTATTTAATAAGATAAAATGAATTACAAATCAAAAAGATAAAAATGATATTTGGATAAAATACGTTTTCTAAAAATGTTTTTAAGTTTGAAATATTTAAAAAAAAATTACGTTTCAGTGCTTTGTGACAGCGGCCGTAGGTCTCAACATCATCAGTTTCGGATGCAGTGTAGGCTTCCCAGCCATTTTGTTACCACAACTAGCTGAAAAGAATTCAGCAATAGCATTGACGAAAAAAAGTGAATCATGGATAGGTAAGGTTCTTTTTTGAATAGATCAAATGAATACTACTTAAACTTAAAAGGAATTTATTAGCTAGAGGATATCCTGGCGCAGTGGAACAGCAGGAAAAAGCGTTATGCTTATTATAACTTTTTAATCAAAGCCTACATATTGGTACGTGTATTAATAGACCTGATGACATATAAAATTAGGACAAAACTGATATCACGGTCTGTCATCTCCTTTAGGGAGGACCTCTCAACAATAGAGCAAGAAATCGAAAATATAATTAGCACTAAGCCACTTTATTAGGCTACATTTATTAATTTATGCCGTGACATGTTTTTACTTTATGGATCGGTTAGATACATCGGACATCTCAAATAGATTATATGCTATGTAATTTTTGACACTATTTGATAGTTTAGCTATGAACTGTATTTTATATTTTTAATTTCAATTGCCTTAAATAAGACTTAAACCATTAAAATGACTAAGTGATTCTTCAAGTAGCCTAAGAATATCTGAATGCCTCTATCATATATATATTGTATTAAAAACAGATCTTTCCTTTTACAGCGGCAATGCCGGCTCTGAGCATGCTCCTCGGGACTCTACTAAATCTGTACATCATGGACCGTTTTGGGCGGAAGACCACCCACTACACTCTCACAATTTTTGCTCTCGTCAGCTGGTATACAGTTACTTTGGCGACTACTGTCGAGGTAAATAGTTACGCCAGTTTTTTTGTAGTGGCAACAGAAAAATATTAAAGGATATTTTTACTTTATTTTCTGATTAGAAATACTATGGCCGAAGGCAACGAATAAGACTGCATGGTTTCATATTAATAAATCTATAATTTAAACCTTATAATCATGTCAGTCAGACAGGCCCCAATCATATCAGTCAGACAGGCTCCAAATGGAATAAATAATTATTAACACGACTTAGTATTTTTTATACCACAATGTAAATATTCTTTTAATCACCTACATTATATTCAGAGTTGGTCGTAGATATTATGTATTTAGTAAAAGTAGACAACCTATTGTCTTGTAAACATCTATATAAATTATTTTCTTCTTATAGGCTTTGATAGTCGGGAGATTATTTGTGGGTATATCTGCTGGTATGCTGTTAACTTTACGTTCAGTGCTTATAGGAGAGTACACAAGTCCTAAAAACCGTGGAGCCTTCCTTACTACTGTCTCTCTAACCCAAGCTTTTGGAATATTCTTCGTCCATCTCTTGGGGTCTTTACTTACTTGGCAAAAAACTGCCTTATTATGCGTATTCTTTCCATTTATTAGCCTCGTCATGATAATTTTTACCCCAGAATCCCCAAGTTGGTTAGTCTCTAAAGGTAGATATGATGAATGTAAGCAAGTGTTCAGGTGGTTGAGAGGGAGTGGGGAAGAAGAAGAGCTCAAAGAGATGATAGAAGCTCGAATAGCTTACGAAGAAGCCGTTATAAAGAACCAGAAAGACAGCAATATATTAAAAAAGTTAAGCACAATCATACATAAAGGAGAATTCTACAAACCTATATTAATAATGACACATAGCATGGTTATGTTGCATTTCTCTGGAGGAACGACGATGGCTTCATTCTCAACTGTTATTCTGGGACTACTCATGGGACCCAAGGCAAATGTTCACTTTTGGATGGTATTCTTAGATACTCAAAGGATTATATTTAACACGTGCGCAGTTTACGTGATTAATAAGACGCCACGACGATTTATGATACTTTCAACTGGAATTTTGTCTGTTGTTATGCATTTTGCTATAGCGATATATGTTTACGCCAGAATAAATGGATGGGAGTACGATGCTATTTGGTTACCAGTTTTGTTAATTAATATGCAGTATTTTGCTGTAGCTGTGGGCACAGTTCCAATGCCTCAAGTTCTGGGAGGTGAAGTATTTCCTTTAGAGTATCGAAGTACCGGAGGATTCATCAGCATGACGACAGGAAATGGAATTATGTTCATCGCTCTCATCACATGCCCCCAACTTATAGATAAAACTGGGTTACATGGTACGTACGTAGTTTATGGTTCGATAATATTAATTAACTTAATTATAGTTATGTCAATGTTACCGGAAACGAAGGGCAAGACTCTTCAACAGATAGAAGATGAGTTCAGAGGGAGACCGTTGAAGTTGGAAGAGTTGGAAGCGAAGCAAACCTTACAGTTCAATCCTGTAGCGAAATATAAGCGGAAGATGTCGGAAATGAGCTTCGGTAGTTCGGTAGCACTGTGATATTTTAATTAGGCAATCATAATACAAATTGACGGTCAGTGTGTTTGATTTTAATATAAAGTGGCACTTTAAAGGGTACTTTATTATGATATCTAAAGTTTAACTGTGATAAGAGAGAGTATGTCCTTGCAACACCTGTAGCATACTTATATACGATAAAATAAGTTATAATTTATAGCTGCTCAAATATAATTAAATTAATAGAATCTTTATCTATTTTTTATATTTACTACCCTACTATGTAAACTATTACATTAGTCACTAGACTACTATTAAAGTTCTAGACTAGACTTAAGTCTAGTCCACAACGTAATGGCACAAATATTGGAGGGAATTCATGAATATCCAATTAAATAAAAATATTGGCCCTCTGTACTCAGTCCCGATATAAAATATAAACATTCCAAATTTCAACATCTACTTTTTTTTAATTCTCGTAAAAAGCGAAGGTATATAAATTTTTATACGGTCTTATTAATCATGCAACTTAAACTTGGCAAAAAAGAGAGAACGGTGTTTTGTCACTAGCCTACGTTAAATAATTTTTATATTGCGATTTAACATACAGGACATATTTATACAAAATCTGGGTCAAAGAAGTAATTCACTATGCAATACTACGCAACCAGAAAGAACCTGTATATTACAATAAAAACATATCACTATACTGCTATGAGATATAGGGTTTTATGTATTGTACACTGTACAGGACATTGTGACAGTGGGCCAGCGTCTTGGCAGCGCGATTGGTTGTAAGTTTGATTCACACTGGGGGAATGATTGTTCAAATATTTACATTCTTCTCTAGTGAAAAAGATAAAGCGCGGCGTTGAGTTCCACCATTTTAGGAAATTGGGGAATAGTCAGTGGCTGTTCTTTTAAATACAAATATATTAGAATAATAAAATAAAAAAGGTGGTCATATTTTTCAAATAATTCTCTATATTATTTGGTACACAATAACCGTCGCTGTTCAACCGTACTGGCGATGAGCGCTATAGCGCTATTTACTACTAAACAAAATTTATTATCAAACTCTTATACTGATGAAATATACACAAATTCATGTCACACACAAGCAGTGAGCTTGAACCATAGGTAGCAGGTTCGAATTCCGATGCGCCAAGTCTT
This sequence comes from Podotricha telesiphe, assembly GCA_038994665.1. Classification (NCBI taxonomy): domain Eukaryota; kingdom Metazoa; phylum Arthropoda; class Insecta; order Lepidoptera; family Nymphalidae; genus Podotricha; species Podotricha telesiphe. The sequence goes on along the minus strand of JAOYRR010000527.1, from coordinate 152,701 downwards.
ACATCATGAACTTTTGCATATTTCGCAAGTATAATATGCTTTTTCTATGACACGCTCGTGGTCCGGTACGCTTGCACAGACAACTAACTAACTGTACATGTATACATTCATTCTGAAATATCAGATCCACTTAACTAAAGTGCGTTACAATGTCTTACAAATTATATTGTACATGAACAATCTTGATATTTAATCTGTATACGGATTTGGTTTGAAAAAAAAAAGGAGAGTTTAGTATCAAAAATATTTATCGAGCTATCGAATGCAAGAAAAACTTTAGCTCGAAATAATAAAAAGAGCCAGCCAAATATTTTGAGATTGTAGATAAAAGTATATATATCTTTTTAAACCAAATTCGTCCACAGATAAGCAAAGAAAACAGTAACATAGCGCTCAATAAAAAAAACCAAAATTCATTTCACGCTACGCACAAGCAGAGATCAAGCACGACTTAACTAACATTACAGCCATTGTTAATAAATAACGTAAATGGTTATAAAAATCCTTAAGAAATAATTTGAAAAATACCTTATTAGGTGGCGATTACTGTGAAATTCCTTAATTTTGCCAAATAAATAAGTAATTTCGGACAATAAACATTGTTTAGAACTGCAGCTGCTTTTAAAATGGTATGTATATACAGTATAAAGTCCTTATGATAAGTAAACAAAATTACATAGTAACAAAAGCTTGAGATTGGACCGCTAAAAAAAACAAATAATAGCATTGATTTATTTAAATAATCCAAAATAATCATAACAAAGTTTACATTTGCAACTTGGCAGCATTGAATATACAAACTTTTAACTTAGACCAAACAATATGTCGCACTCTTAGAATAAAAGTGACCCAACTTTAATTTGTAACTTCAGATTTTGCAAAACTCTAGTCAAAACATTATTTGATAGTTTTACATAAATTGCAAGTTTTGAAAGATTTTTTTTTTCATAATTTGTTTTTATTTTTTTTTCTCTATACTCCACCTTAACTTGTCTAATCAATTTCCTATAGAACCGGACAATAAACTTATTCAAGTTTAGTAATGCAAGTCTTTGTAAAAACCGAAACAAACAAAAATGTTAAGTTGGGTTACTTTAGTTCGGAGGATGCGACGTATGAAGCCATACACAACTCGCACACTACTTACACATAGATTAGAAAATTCTATAGATATAGATTCCGTTTTAAAAAAATATTTACAAAATTTAGAAGACCGCATTCACTTACATCCATTTTATGCACCTCTTTACTTACACAAGCTCCGGTATTGTTCAAACGTTACAACTTTTCATTTTTATATATATACTTATATGGAAACTTAAACCAAAGTGTACCAACTGACAATTTATATACATTTTATAGATACATGGGTACTAATTTTAATAAAAATTCCTGATTATTCAACATTACAAGTAGAATTAGAAAATTTCGATAGAAATGCTATTCAATATGCGTTTTATAATATTATCGTTTACAATTTAGATATAATTATTTTTGTTGGTTAGCACACTTTGATGATTCGCTCATACAATTAGCAAATATGAACTGTATAATACTTTAAAAACCAAATAGTATTTAACATATTTACAGTTCTTTACATCCTTTTCTATAATATTAAGAAATTTTGCGACCTTCTTCCTCGCGCTCATTATCCTTATAATAAAATACAAACTCTAACAACCTTAATAGGTCCATTAAAATAAAAATTTATAGTCTCGTCATAAGAAGTACATTGTTATTAAAGTAAGTAACGCCTCTGGTACGCTTTACTAATGACCAAACGACAACCTTTATTAGGCAACTTATAATATTTTCAACATTCATCAATATTTCTAGAACATACAGATAAAATATTAAATAAAAGTCACTTTCCAAAACAACCATTTCCACATACCATTTACCCATTATCATTTCGGTCTGGAAGAAGGAAGTACTTACTACTCACAACACTGAATCAACGTGAACTTTTAAATGGACTAAACACCGATGCGATAACAGACAACATGTAGACTTTATATACTCTATGGTACGTCACGGTGACGTTTGAATGATATTGACACTCGACACTAATATTTGACAGACCCATCATTAATGTAAACGGGACTTATCGCAACTTGCTCGACGTTTAACGGAGGCTTTTAACACTAATCCTGAATTTCTTCTCTCCATCTGTTATTGTCACTTGTAGACTGAAACACTACACTATATCCACATTTCCGTTTAAACATTGTCCGAGGCACTTTATTTGACATTTATTTAACATAACGATAAATCCTGTATATATTAATATGAGAGACATACTAAAAAGTGCATCTATTACATGAATTCTTTCTAAAAAGCGACAATTTACACAAAGAGCACTAATTTTCAGCCATTAAGGCTTCACATTATTATTTATCTGTATTCATTCCACAATAGACTACTAAAGAGTTTTTATCTTTTTGGATAGTTGAAATCACAATCTATCACATTCGTAAGCATCGATCAATAGTCAATATTTAACTAAAAATAACATTTTCTTGTAAATTTCATTAACAAACATTCAAAATGGCTAGAAAGATATTGTATGTCACTTACAATAAGGCATACTTATACCATTTACGTTCAGACATTTAAAAATTAGAGAAAAAAAATCATACATTTCATAATTTGGTTAAAAGAACAACAGTTAATATGTATTCTGTAAGCTCCTTTGCCTATTTTTTATGTTTGATTTTATATGAAATAATTTTAATATCTTTTGTCAACTATGAAGTTATAAATACTAATTTCATTTAAATAACAAAAATAATTTTTTATTTGATATTAGGAAACAATTTAAATTTCAAAATATACACAGATTCAGATAACATATTAATTTCCAATTTATTAGCGTATTTTAATTAAACTTTTTTGGTTACCACAGATTAAAACAAATGTGTGACATTAAAGCAGAAAGAGAAATAGCTTATTATTATAATTCAACACTCAGATTTTTTTAAATACTTTCTACACATTAAGAGAACATATAGATCCAATAAGTACAGGATATTTAGGTATCTCGTACAATTGTATGGTTTAACGATAACCTTTTGTTTTTCATTTAAAAGTGAAATTCAATATAATCTATTTACGACCACGTTGTAATCAGCGTAAAATGAATTCCATTCGTTTAAGACTTAAGAATAATTCGGTATCCATTCATGTAATCACATACATTTTGTTCATGATTCGTTCATAATAACATCATAATTAAAGAACTTACAGACATCACTCACAGACTTAAATTAGCGTTTAAATGGTTTTAATTTAATACAATTGCAGTATTCATTTGAGTTTAATCTCAAGTAAACACTAATTGAAGTTTTTGAGTACAATGATAAACAACAATATCATTAATAACATAAAATCGTTAAATCAAGCCACATAATAATTAGATACAAAAGAGATAAAAAATTTTGAAAAAATGAATGAAAATCTCTTTTTAACACAGAAATTACAAACTGATTGTAGTGGAAGAGAAGAACAGAGTGTTTAGATACTAAGTTTTCACTGCATATGCTATATTAAGTATATTTTAAAAGATTCATTCAATATTTCGTCACTTGGTCAATATTATGAAAAATAACAAATTAAATATTAAAGTGTTAATAACTAAAATATAATCCGGTTGCAATCAAAATTTTATTACAGCTTTTTTAATATCAAAAGAAATCGTACAGATTTTTGCTGGTTTGTCTTATTGTTGACTTTGCATTAAGTTTAACATATTGAACATATATGAAATTAAATAACAAAATGTTCCTATATTCCAGCATAAATAAAAAACAATACAAAACCAACATACAATAATATTAAACATTCACCATATTATGTTTATTTTGTTTGTTTTGTATGTATTGGAAGTGATGGTAGCAATGTTGATAAACTTGCATAATCATTTTGTTGGTACAACTGGTATCATTGGTAGTATTGGAAGAGGTGGTAGCCATGTTGGTAGCATTGGAAGTTAGCGCGTATGAGCGCAGGATCCGCACACATAGTCATCGTCCTCTCGTAGTGCACCTCGGCTGAGTCCAACGCAGTGCATGTGGAACCACTGGTCGCATCCTCCGTCGCATTGCACCCAGTCTACTTTACCTGTTTATTTTTTATAGATTTATTAATAACAGTACATAATATATACTAGTAAAAAAAGAAATTAATTTTGATTACATGGCGTCGATGTCAAAATATCGATGTTTGTTAAAAAACAATGCATATCAATCATTCTTATACTTCAAATGACAATAATATTTTTAAACGTCAGTCTGTAAAAACACTTCTTTAAAGTGCGGGTTTGGGTCACAGAGTGCTATAAAATAATATATAATTACAAATATATTAATAGATAAATTATAATAAATATAAAGAAAGTTGTCACTGAGTCAATATTTGTATACTCACCCGTGGGCCGCAGACAAGAAGCAGCTGCGCAGTCCTCGTCATCATCAGCTGAGGAGTGGGATGAGGAGGAGCTTCTCCTGGCGCTGGTGGCACTACGCACGCCCCGGGTGCTACTTAAAGCGGCACGGGTTTGTGCTGTGAGGTGGAAAGAGGAAGTTATTATTGTTTTTGTAAGGATATTTAGGCAATTATGTGAAACCTTGTAACATTTCTTATTTTTATTAGTTATAAAGGCAAAGGTATCTATATGTCTATCCTTCTATCCGTCTGTCTGTCTGTCTGTCTATCTATCTATCTATCTATCCTTTGCCTTTATCCAAACTCAAAACTCATAGGTCATTGTGGTGTAGTGGGACAGCGTCTTACCGATACCAATTCGGGGGAGTGATTGTTAAAGTTATTTTCATCCCCTAGCTCTGGTAAGAAGTGCCGCGTTTAGTTTTGCCACTCAACATGCAGTGTATCTTGACAATAGGTTCTTTCTGACTGCCTTGCTATGCTGGAAGCTGTTTTTTTGCATATATCTCAAATGAACCTTGCATAACGTTTAAGAGTAGCATACCGAGTCTGGGTTGTCGTGCGTGGTGCCTGGCAGTGTGCGAGTGGGCGGGCATGCCGCGCTTGCGCCGCTCCTGGCGCGCCATGTAGTGTTTGCGCATCATCAGCCCCGACCCCGACGACATGCCCTGCGGGAGTTGCACGATTCATTGTATTATGTTACACTATTTATTAGTAAATATATGTATTTCCAGAACTAATGCTTTTTAAATATTTTTATAATTATTGTCACGTATTTTATGTAAATTTAGTTTTATTACAATAAATAGATAGTTTTAATAGGTAAACGTACTGTTTTAAAAAAGATATAATAACAATATTACTACCTATGGTAGTAATAATGTTATTATATTTTTTTGTTTTAGAAAATGAAATATAATGAAAATATGTATTTACCTGTTTCCTATTTAAGTAATTAGTCGTTGTAGCAGATCCTCCTCTCTTTATTGTAGTTTTAGTAGTGGTTGTAACTACAAAAAAACAAGTATACAATGTTACACAAGTTGTATATAACAATAAATCAATCTCTGTTCACTCATTATTAATGATGTTAATGTGCTGTATATGTTTTCAGCTTCACTATAAAAAAAATATTTATAAGAATGGATTATTATATATTAATTAAATAAATATAGGTTAAGGTTAAATAAAAAAGTAACTGATCACTCTCTGTACATAGATGTATGAAAATATATATCAGAAACGGCTTAATCGATTGCGATGAAGTTTTTACTATAGTGTTTATTTTATTTCAATAAGTCCATAAATAAAAAAAATAACAATATAAATTATAAATGCAAGCTAATTTTGTAATTTAAGTGAGAACGCGGGCGGGTGAAAAATCGAAATAGTCGTGTAGTTTACGCAGGCGAAGCAGCGAGCGAGTAGCTATTTATAAAATATATGGAATATAAAGGAGCTTATAAAGAATAGTATAGTATCTACTCTAATATTGTTAGCAAAAGATATACCATGCAAAGGCCTAGTCCGTTTCAGCGGGTGCTTGCGATGTGCGGGCGCAGACGGCGCGCGTTTTCGCCGCCCGGCATCCAAAACGCGCGCGGAACGCCGCCCGTCTGCGGCGCGCGCTGCCCACACCGCGCTCCATACTGCCGCTTGTTCTTCAAGACGGACCTGGTGATAGAAGAATTATTAAATATTATCAAACAAAAACAAACATTTTTAGTAAATGTATAATGTTAGAACGTACGATTCTTGTATGTTTTAATACGTTTTTTAAAAATATTTTTTATATCTTAAGTGTGAGAATAAAAATTCAAAATAAACATACCTCTAGTAAATCTCCCTCCAGCATGAGGTCCTCCAACTTCTGTAACAACGCAGGCGCAACTCGCGCAGTAGCAGCGCTGCGCGGCGTCGCACTGTACGCATGCTCTACACTCGCAGACGACCTGCACACACAGACAAATTTTGTTGGTAACATCAACTTACAAACGTTTTAAAGATATTCTACGTAGCTAAATAAGAACGTGTATAATATAATTTAATTGGCTAAAGTGCTTGAATAAGTTAAATAAGTCGCTACTTCTAATTTTGTTTCGTACTTGGGGCACCCAAATATCAAACATTGTTCTACCAAATTAAGACATGTTCTGTCACTCATCTGGAGGAAAGTGGTCTAGTTACACGCTTGGCAGGATTCATTAATCCACAAGTGTTATGCTGCTTAGCTTGCCATAGCTTGCAAAAGTATGTTGCCAGTAAGGCCGAGTAAGGCAGGCCAGTTGGTGATTTTCGAACACAAATCAAAGGAAACGTACGGCAAGCTTAGAGCTTGTAAATGCACTACTATAAGTAATAACTGGTTACCTAGGTGCATGCGCGTCGCGTTCTCTGCGCTCGCGCTCGCGGGGAGCGCGCTGCGGGAGCGTCGCCAACAGGGGGGAGGCGAGGAGGGCGCGCGCGGCATCCTGCCACGCCATGGCGCGCTCCGTTACACACTGCAGGGCTTCGCCCTCTGCGAGGCGGACCGGTAGTTTTTGTAGCCACACCTGTTGTGATGGTTGAAAGAAGTCTGAATTAACTTTCTATCTTTTAGACTACCAGTACCCCTATGAATATTCACAACATACTTATAATAACTATTATATTTCAAAGCATTTGAGAAGAATTTATTTATTTATTTATTTATACAAATATTTTTATATTATATTAATACAAAGTATTTGTTACATTAATTCTTACACATAAACAGACATATGATATCTACAGTTGAATGCGCATCATTTTAAGGTGCCACATCTTGCACATAATAATCATCAAGTAATAATGACAGTACATAAACAGAGAATGAAATATGTGGGAAATATTTTGTTGTGAAAATTTTCTAATAATCTCCTAACATTCTCTTTAATTTCTGGTAGATTATTTGCAAAAAATATCTATCTAACATATTATATGAATTACATATAAATATGTTGACAAATTATAGCTATTCATACCTAACACAACTAGACCAACAGCCCACCGTAATCAAATTTAATAATAAAAACATAAATACCAATAAAGCCAATATCCGGTGTAAGCGTGGTCGTTTCGTCCTCGTGCAGTCCGGACAGAGGAACTTGGTCTCCGTGCAGGGGAACGGCAACTCCACTCTCTCCGGTGACTCCTCTCTCTCCTCTGTGTCTTCACGGGCAGATGTCACACATGATGCTGGGTAAAATAATTTTAATGTTTATCATTTTGATACTATTTATCAAGTACACATCAGGATAAAAAATCTCATAACGATATTTCGACCCACTTCTAGCCATTGTATGTGTTTAAAATTGACACATGTGTCTGGATTTGATAAATTTCAAGTTTCATAACAGCTTAACAAGAAACTAATTGTAAGGACCATTCCTTTTAGTTTCTTCTTAAATTATTTTATTATTGTTATAATTGAAACAATAATAATAATATTGTAGATTATAATAATAATAATATTGTAGATTATAATTGAAACAATAATAATAATATTGTAGATTATAATAATAATAATATTGTAGATTATAATTGAAATGTTATTGTAGAAATTATGTTATTGTTTGACACATCAAATTCATTTATTTGACTGAAAGCCATCAATATTTAAACAAAATTTATGGGCCATATACATGTCCAGTCTGTTAACAATAATATAAAAAAAAGTAAATTAGAAAAATAATAATACTGATAATATATAAAATGCATGATACCATGGAACCAGTCCTTGCAGAGCTCGCACTGCGTCATCACTCCGTACTGTCGTTTCTGGCAGAGGCAGAACGTGACGCCGGCAGTGGGCGGCGCTCGGACTTCTTTTCGCATGTTTTTAGCTCTGCAAGTTAAAATGTATATGTAAAGTGTCAAGACGCTCTGTTGTGTCGCTAGAGCGGAGAAATTAAAATAGTACAGATATAATCATTCACCCGACTGGAAATCAAATACACAACCAAGCAGTCATACTGCGTCTTGAAGGCCAATTTTTTGAAATATCAAAATAATATTTTAAGACATACTAGATAATTGCAATATTTTACTCTTACTGTATTTTTTATAAAGCATTGCTTAGGTGTTAGATTAGTTTACCCTCTTATAAGAATGGATGCTACAAAGACGACGTAAAGATTTAAGAAAGACCAACAAATAAACACAATAATTTGACTTTCATGTGTAAATGAAATGCGCATATACAAGTACATACAAATAAGCAATTACCTGAGCTCCTTGACGGCGGCGAGCTCCCGCTGCTCGGCCTGCTTGAAGGCGGCCACGATCTCGGTGGGCGTGGCGTCCTCGCTGAAATGCTTGAGCAGCGCGGGCTCGGCGGCGTCGGGACGCGCACGCGCCCGCGCCCTCCCGGCGCTCCCCGCTCCGTCCGCGCCATCCGCGCGGGGCGACAGCGCCTCCAGCAGCGAGAACGTCCACTTCTGAAATGCATGTTTCCTTATATTGACATATTTCATTGCTTTTTAAATTATTTCTGTACGTCCGTTTTTTCAACAAAGTAGGCAGAGGGTACTTAGCGGCCATGTTTGATATATTGTTTTAAAGATAACAGCTCAACGCCGCGTTTTGCGTTAATAAAGTTCATATATTTGTGTATGTATAATAAAAAATTTTAAAAATGTACCAAATAAATTCATAGGAGAAAATTTTGTAGATATATTTATAATATACATAGCAGTACATGATGATTATAGTAACTAACAATATCACTGTAGCGAACAAGACAAACTGCGGCATTCCGATCCGCCACCCAATATGCAATGTCGCAAATCCTTTTCTTGATACTAGGTTCTCTTTGACTAATAAAAAAGTACCAAACAAACCTTTTTAAGAAACATGTCAGCCGCGCCCCGCTGCCAGTCTCTGGCCGATTGCAGCGCGGCGGCGAGGTGTTTCTTCTCCAGTAGCGCTATGGGTATTTGAGCCCCTCTTTTCGTTAAAGCCTCCACACTGTGCATGTAGGGGTATAGCTCTTTTGATTGCATTTCTTCCACCTGTAGTATTTGAGTGGTTATTTAACTGTCCTACAATTTTTTCTTACAAGATACTTTAATTCATTTATAATAACAAACATTTATAAAACAATATACAAAAAGAAATAACCAGTACAATAAAAAAAAAAAATTCTGGTTTTTACAGTTTAACTGTAATAAAATTGAAAACTAGGCTTCCATGTCCATTTGATGATAACAAGTGTAAAATAAAAAACGACTACAAGGAATAACCATAGTTAGTTTAATTAAAAATAGCAAACGAATATTGGCGGCATTGTAATCTAACATATAGAGGCAACATTCCAACATAAATCAACATTCATTATAGGTATACAACCAACCTTAGCTAACCAATCCCGTGCATGCGTAGTGGCTGCGTGCAACGCATGGTGGGAGGGGAGTGCAGCTTCAATCTCCTCTCCCTCAGCCAAGAGTGCATCTAATTCTGCTAGAGTTGTATGTTCCTCTGGCTCAGTGTTTGTGTCAGATTCACGAGGTTTTGTGGTAGTGGTAGTAGCAGTAGCGGTGTTCGAATCCTGGAGGACAGCTTTGGCGCGTCTCTCCCAATCTTCTACTTGTACTGTTAAAAATAATATATTTTTACATTTGAATGCTTGTGAAAATATTAAATAAAACAATTACAAGCTTCTAATATAGTAATGAGAGTCGCTAATCTTAAATTAGAAAAGAGCTATATTAGTAATTATTCAATATATGACATATTGAAAACATCAATAATAGTTGAACGTATTTGTTAATCGTGATATTATATGTTTTAACAAAGAAATTTATTACCAGCACAATTGCAATTAAAATATCGAGATGAATTTCAATTTTACCTACTTCAAATAATTAAAATACCAAAGTGAAATGAAAGTAATTTAAATATAATTATTTCTCCAAGTAGCAAAGTTAAGCAAAGGAAGCGAACCCACAACCAATCGTGCTTACAGCGCTATTCCACTGCGCTCTCTTATTGATGAATTAAGTAATTTACTTACATTAATTTATTCCCAAAAACAATATAACCAAAATTTATTACTCAAATATTAGACAAACTTAACTTACATCTAAGCTTATACAGCGTAGCTCTCTCTGTCTCAACCTTCCGATGAGGCACAACAGTTTCAGCTTCAGCGAGCAACTTGTCGATAGCTTCAGGCGTTAGTGTTGAACAATCTTCTTTATGAGTGTGGACCGACAGTATAAACTTCTCTTGTTGTAATCTCGCTTGTAGGGCGGACAAATGTGGGAGAACGATGCAGAGACGAGAGCCGAGGTCTACCACCTGTGAAAAAATAATTCGTAGACACGACTATAATATATCATTTGGATCCCTTTTTACGAAAATTATGCAGATGGTGGATTATGAGATTTTCAAAAATTTTGTTAATACAGAGAATTCTAAATTCATTAAAATAATAAAATAAATATTACACACACTTATATAAAATAACATATCGTATAGTAATATCGCTTTCTAAGTTTGAATAGACGGAAGCTAGCCAATAAATTGACTACAATAGACTTCGCAGAACCGATTTTTAGGTACTGATTGGCGGCAGACGCGCGAGCGACGCGGGCGGGCGACCGAATGGTGTCTTGCGTCTCAGTCACTCGTCATCTCTAGAAAACCTTTGGGAAATCCTAGATATGTCCGGTCAAAATAAAATGCGCTTACTATACATGTTGCTAAGACAACGCGTATTTTATTTACGCGTCAACAAAGCTACTTAGTTCATTTATAATCGATGTTGACCTTTAAACAAAAATACAGAACCCACCATTTCTTAAGAACAACGAAACATTAAGAATAAAAAATCCAAAAAGTATATGAATATAAACATCTCTTTTGTTATCTTTATTTTCATAAAAACACACTAACCTCCTCTAATTCCCTAACAGAAGTTGCATCACATTCATCGAGTTCCTTGCTTAGTATTTCCGTGGCAAGATCTTCAAACTCCGCCGTCTGTCTTAGTACCTCTTTAACTGCTGAACCTGTATACATGTACAGGACACACAAAAATAAAAAAATATCCTTTTTAAAATCTTATCCTACAAGATATATTTATTAAAATAATTCAAATAAACAGTAATGATTTAATATGTAGATATTAAATACTTATATTAAATGTATTGCCTATAAACCAAAAGACAAAATCTTTAATACGGAAAAGAATCATGAAACAAAATGTCCTAAACAATACATTCTCTCCACGCAAGCTCACCCTCGGGCAGCACGCAGGCGAGTCCGTCGATCTCTGCCGCGAACAGCGTGAGCTCGTGAATGGAGAGCCGGTACTTGGGGTCGTGGTGGCGCGTGCGCGTGCGCATCTTGTTGAGGTCCAGCTGCTGTATCACCGACGCGCACTTCTCCGCGTCCTCGACAGCCGTCTCTAGTGCTCGCACTAGTTCTGTTTTGTGCATCTGTGAAATATATGACAATTGTTATAATTTTTTCTATTTTTTGGCATAGCAAATAGACTAAAGTCATGACACTCGAGACATTGCGTATTACGTGGCGGAACTAAACGCCACGTTTTGTCATAACAGAGTAAGAGGAATAAAAAAAAATTTTTAATATAACTAAGCATTCCCCCAAGTGCAAATCCCACCAACATCACCCTCTTTTATAAAATGCTTAGTTGATTGCGTTGACTGATTTATACTTTTTACATATTTTTTGCCACTATGTATGTAGATGTAAGGTAAATGAAAAGTGGTGACAATCTATTAGTGGAGACAACCGTTTCGGTCTCACGCACCGACTCCCCGTGTGTTGGATACTAATAACAAATTACATAGGTACACATACAATCGCTTCTGTCTTCTGTCTGTATGTAGCCACACACTTACCTTTAAATCGTGAGCTCTCTTCAAATGAGCCCTGAGGCCATCCAAATCACAGGTCTTGGGAGTGTCTGGATCTAGAGCATTCTGTACCGCCTCTGCCCACTCGCGGAACTGCTCTGACTTGCGCTTTAGCTTTTCAAGCATTGCGGGTAGCTCATCTAGTGTGTAGCGGTATCTGTTTTCAAGAAATAATTAGATACTTACAAAATATATAGCACTAATCTAAAATAAATATATAGTCTGAATGAATGGGGATGCATAATATATTAATTATTGACATCAATAGTCTATGTGCGGCAAAATATAGAAAATGCATTGAAATTCGAGTATGTTTGTATTAAATAGGATATTTCAATTAGAAAACGTGTGCGTACCTCAGCTTGTGTGCGTGCGGCGCGCAGGCGCACAGGCGGTCGTGGTGGCGCAGACACACGACGGTGGGCGTGCAGGCGCACGTCACGCACGACAGGAAGCACGTGGTCTTGCACTCGTGGCAGATGCGCTCGTCGTCCGGCAGCAGCTCGAACGCCTCGCGCTCGGCCTCCGTCACACCCTGTAACAAACAAGAAGAAACTTTTAATTTTACTGTTATAATAATTTCAATTACGACAAGTCATGTAGAAACAGGAGGCCATTGTGACGCAGTGGGATAGCATCTCACGGTAATAATGGTCAGTTGTGGGTTTAATTGGCACACGGTGGAATTATCATGATTTCATTATTTTAATTTCTCCACTGACGGTGGCAAACAAAACAAAACGTGGCAAGAACAAAAATAATAGCACATTCAATTGAACAAAACTAACGAGAACAATATCTTGTGTACAGATTCATTCGACACTCACCCAATCCAACAAAGCCTTCCGGAGCTTCCTCTCGTCGTGCAGCATGGTGCGCATGTCGCGGTAGGCCGCCAGCGCCACGGTGAGGCTGAGCGAATCCGCCTCCAGCGCCATCTTGCACACGAGCTCGTCGTGCGAGAACACGCAGTAGCGGCGCAGTGTGGAGTAATGGGCGATGCACTCGCGACCCATTTTGAGCTGAAGGATATCAACATCAATTGGGTTACGTTAATTATGTTGGTAATGTACTTCTAAACTAGCAATTAATTGGCAACAAAGATGGGAACACACACCTTTGTGTATATAAATCAACAATTTTCATCAGCCATATTTTCTTTTCACTATACAGAAATACTAATGAATTTGGTAATACTAGTAGTGAATTTTCCGTTGCTAGGCAACATCTTAACATAGTCTACAAAGACTAAAAGCATATGAGTGTTTACAAATCACGTAAAGTAAGTTCTAATAGAAACGCTCTCCATATATGATACAAAAAAATATATATTTTTTAGTATTACCTATTGTGCCCAATTTTTATTTAGATATTTAGACTTTTACAACTAAATTATTACATTACATATAAAAATGTAAATAAAAATAAATATAAAACAAACAAACTTACCCAATCCGCTGGTGTGAAATTGACCGCCTCGGCGAAATTATATCCTTGATTGAACCCGGCGTGGTACGCGCGCGGGAACGTTATCACGAACTCGCCCGCGTGCTGGTCCGTCCTGTGTAACCAGATTAAAAATTTACATTATTTATCTTTTCCTTGTTTTATTTTCTATGATGTCATACTAGAGCAGGAAAATAAAAATAATAGAGTGGGGCTCGAACCCACAGCCATTGAGTTAACCATCTAAAATTCCATTGCGTCACGACAACCTCAATAATTAGTTAAAAATTGAAAGAGACACCTATAAAATGTTGTTTTCCAATACTACACTATATACAAATTAAAATAAATTAAAAACCTACAAAATATTTCCAATTAATCATAATAAATATCCACTAACCTATAAACTGGTACACCAGCCTTCATCAGCACATTAGGATTCATTATAGTGACGAGCTGGTGCAGCAGGTCTGGCTGGAGTTGGAACAGCTCTGGAGCTTCCGCTTTCATTGCTGCTTCAAACTGCTCTGCTTTTGAACTTGGTACTCCATACCTGGACATGGGTGATAAACATTTATTAATATATTATTGTATCAAAATCTAAATATTCTTTATTCAGATAGACTATTAGGCTAATAGGCAAGTAATTTCGAATCATAACACAAAATGTCAGCATTGTCAGTTTTACCGGAAGTTACCACCGGCTTGGAAGGCAGTTCTGCTGAGAATAATCGGCGACATATCGACAGGATTTAATTCCACACGATAAAGTAAGGATCTCCCATCCTGTAAATAACCCACACTGCACTTTTCACTGGATGGATTAAATTACTATTAAGAGACAAGATTTTTTTTTTATTACTCTGCATATATTCAGTGGAATACACACAGAAAACCTATTGTAGTCACTCCGTTCTCCATTTTAAGCTCTACTTGGGGACAATCACTAGTGGCGAAACCAAACGCCGGGTGTCCTATCACTAAATAACGATTCCACAACCATTGCGACTATATTCAGATATATATATTACTCATATCTGCAATTTGAGTCCTGCCGAGTTTTTTTTTCCAAACTCCTATAAACTATCTGTAATTTAGCCTATTAACAAAAGTGGTGATAAAGACCATTATAGACTAAGTGCAATTCTACTAGGCTTGTCCAAAATATTAGATCGTGTAATGAATTCACATATCGTGAAAATATTTGGAAAAATCGATCTAATATCTAGATTCCAGCCAAAAAATCCACATCCGATGCTCATCAATAGCATGAGTTGACAGATTTTGTAGTCAATCCACTAGAAAGCTGCAATATGCTTTTGGATATTGCAAAAGCTTTTGATATAGTGGCTATTGCATCGTTATTAATTCAGTTGGAAAGGATTGATATTAGGGGTAGACGATTTATTAAATTATTTAAAAGTTATCTCACAGACAGAATGCGATGCACTAAGATTGGGGAATACCCGAGCAAAGAGTAAAAATCTTCGAATTAAATTTGGCATACCTCAAGGGAGTATATTGGCACCGACGCTGTTTTTAGTATTTATTAACAACCTGTGTAGTTAGTTTATCTATAAATTCTGGTAAAATCTTGTCTTTTGCTGATGACACTGTGTTGTTGATAAGAGGCGAAACCTGGGGACAGTCTCATAATGCGCAAATAGGAATATATGTTATCCTAAAGCATCATATTGCTCTGAAGTATGACCATACTCAACTTATTAATAAAAGGTGAAATTACATCGTTTGTCATAATAAGTTTTTTACCACACAATTTAATATGAAGTTTCCTTGCTTTCTCGTTTCGTTCTTATATAAAAAAGCCAAAACATATATCCTTTGAACAGGTATTGATGTAAAAAAGTTGTGCATGACTGGAAATATTATTATAAGCAATGTGAAGGGCTATTCCATACATATATCTGAAATACTTATATAAATTGGTCATTGTTTCTCACTGTGCCACAATGACCATCAACATTAAATGTTTCATAAAAAAAAAACATAAACTTACCAAGTCTTGGGCTCGCCCCAATGTAAGTAGTTAATGGAATAGCTCCAGTGATCCTCGTTGTGCCAACAGAACGTCGCGAAGCACATGCCCACGTAAAGCCAAGGTACCTAAATTCGGAAAAAACAGACAAATGATATTTGTTTGTAAGCTTACTTTAAAAAAACTTTGTACATGTGTAATAATTTACTTATAAGATATAAAGAGATATTTCATTTTGTTCTTAATCGAAATGTTGCCCATAGTATTTTGGAAATACATATAAATCCTAAGTTGCCAAATGCCTATATATAATTACTGATAATAATATTAAACACTTTTATTTAAAATAGTATATTGTCATCAGTCATTGATAATTGTTCAAAGTTTTAAATCAATTTGACCACTCAAAGTGAAATCCAGGTTATTGATTAACATACCTTCATCCCAGATATGTCAGCGTTGATATGTCCTAATACAGAACCTTCTAGAACGGGCAGGTTGTTCAAGTTCCAGCTTGACTCAGCATACTGCTGTTCACCGGGGTAGAGGTGTGCACTGGATTTTGTTGGGAAACCTGAGTATAAAAGAGTATATTAAAACATACTTTAAATAAACTAAAAAGACACGCCTAATATGATTTTTCTATTAACTTCGTCGTCCTGGCAAGACATCAGGTTCTTTCTATGGAAATATTGTAATATCATCGGATACGGACATATATATAGTTTTAAGCAAATCAAACGTCAATAAATAAAAGATTATTTGCAAGCCAATAAACTTGTTAAAAAGACAAAAAAGAAAATATAAGTTACAATATAATCATAACTGAAGACCTGGCCCAGTGACCTGCCAAGGAAGAGTCCTGCAGTAGACGGAGAAGGAAAAAATAGGTTTTGGTATCAACACTATTTAAGTAAACTAAAAATGTAGCATACAGCTTACTATAGCTTACATAAGTAAAATAATAAAAATAAATAAAATTTCAAACATATTACCAGAACCGTGATCCATAGAATGTAGATCAGCCCCGTACTCCACTGTGACGTCCTCGTCTATGGACGACACTACCCGCCAGAACTCGCGCTCGACTGTTGACGTTGGCACCATCTGTTTGTATAACCAATCAAAATATTATAGTAAAAAAAACTATATAAATAACCTTAACAATATTGATGTACTTTAATTAAAGAAGTTATTTTGAAAAATTATATAGTGTTGGTTTTTAGACTCGGATATTTTAAATATTTTTAACATTTCGACGTAGCCGGATGTATATAGAACGCTTAGAGGTCCAGAGTGCTTGGATGGTTTTTAAGAGGCGCGGTTTCGAATACCGCTGTGTTCAAAATTTTTATATGTTTTCTGAAAAAACTTTTTAAGGTGTGTGAACACTTAAAAGGATGTTGAAAAAACAGGAGGGTCGAAAGCAGCTTTCTATTATGTCTTCTTCGCTTCCTTGATTCTAACCTATATTCTATATATAACTAATTATTATTACTCTCATTTAACTCTTTTTAGAATTTCTGTTCTAAAAGGAATGACATTCCAAAATGTAAAAGTAATCAAATAACTTACATGTACAGGCATGTTGAAATAATCCGATTTGAACTGGTCGGCCATCTCGCCGAACTGTTGAAGTGTGTACTCGCGGCTCGCTTGCTCGAAGCCGAAGATGCCTCTGTTGGTTTTGATACCTGATCGCAAAACAAAAATTTTTCATGATAAACTGCCACAATATTTTTCATCTTCTTTTTATTTTCATTTTCATTTTCAGTTATATTTTTCATGATAAACTGCCACAATTACAGTCAAAATATCTGTTAAATCTAATAAAGTTACTTATAATAAGCATGGAAAGATAAATTAATGTAGTGAGAGAGAATCTAGTGCCAAGACACTCCGTTCTCCACTTTCTGCCCGAAATCGAGACATTGCGTGCTATATGGCGAAACTCAACGTTTTGACTTAATCACCAAAGCGGAGAAATGAAAAAAAAATTTCATCATATAAGATACTCCTAATAACTCCTCTATCCTCCTAAAATTTAAATAAATTCCTCTGAGTGGGATCAACCCATCGTCCTGTTGGGTAGAAAAGTGACGTCATAAGGTACCAGCACTCTGTACCAGAAGACCAGAAGCTACAAGAGGGCTTTTCCAGTTGCTCGTAGGGACATCACAAGACACTACGAATCTAAACAACAAGAGATCAGAAGCAACAAGGAAGCGGCACTCACCTCCTCAGCGAGACACACAGGACACCTCCAGTCCCCCTTGGGCACGTCAGCCAGCGGCGGCACGAGGCAGAAAGTGTGGTAGGAGTCGTCGCACCCGTCGCACAGTAGCATCTGCTCCTCTATGTCGCCGCGTCCGCACACGTGGCACATGTATTTGGCGAGCTGAGATGGGAAATATTATTAAAATTTAACTTAATATCTAATTTATTAGCTTCTTCATTTATATATAATAATTATAACCGAACAGCCTCTATACTCGTATATATACGTCCTACAACGCAGTAGCTTATTCCCAGTTTCTCTTCATCTTTGTCCATTATGGCCTTTACTATTATAGGCCTTTATAGATACGCTAAGAGTATGCGTCGTACCGGGTCGTCGGGGTGCAGGACGGCGAGGGCGGCGAGGGCGGGGGGCGCGGCGGGCGCGGAGGGCGGCGCGGGCGTCACGGACACCGTCATGTTGCTGAGGCGGTGCTCGCGCAGGCGCGTGGAGCGCAGCACGCGGGCGCGCGCGCCGCAGCTGCCCGGCTGCGACATCCATTTGTTTTCACGGGGACCTGGGTTATGAGTCAACACTTATAATTATCCTATACCGCAATAGCGAAATAGCAATATCTAAAGAAGTTCAGAAAAAGAAAGTTAACATTTGTTGGAAATATGATCTTACTAATTATATTAAAATAACAAAAATCTTATGAAGTTTTATATAGCACACAAATAAAGTTACGAATAGTAACTCGTAATCATATATAGAAACTGGAGGCCAACGTGGCGCAGTGTGACAGTGTCGCTTTCGGCTGTGGGTCGATTCCCACTCGGGAGAACGATTATATATAAAATATTATTCTTTCTCCGCTGAATTCCTCTGCTCCATAAGATAACGCGCGGCGTTAAGTTCCGCCGCTCTACAAGCAATGTCTCAAATTCGGACGGAAAATAGAGAGCTAGATTCTCTCTGGCTACCCACCCTGCTATGCGGGAAAAAATGTGAAGCATATAAGGATCTTACTTCTTCTTGTCTCTCCAGGCTCCTCCTTAATAGGCGTCTTCTTATCCTCCGTGGAGGGCAGAGCACCCTCGGTGTGACTACCCTCCGCGGCTTCGGGTTCCGAGCTCTTGTATCGGCGGGCAGGGGGCGGAGTCGCGGCGGGTGGCTTGCTGGACCTCCGTCCCGCTTTTTCTGGCGTCAGTTCGCCTTTTACTTCAATTTTCTATGGAAATTATTACAATATTTATATTCAAGGTAATGCTAATAATCGTTTTTTAACGGATGTTTAGAAGCTTTCAGATATAAAATAAACTTGTATTACAAAGTTATACTGAATTTTAATTAATTGTATAAGTAGAAAATTATTCTTTACAAAGCATTTTAATATTAAAAGAATTTATTCAGTTCAATTGGCAGAGATTTATACAAACTTGAAACTAGTGTCCCCAATGACGCGTAAACACGCGTTGCCATAGCTACGTTTACGACATTTTATACAGACGTGTATGTGAAACCTATGGTAGTGTGATACACTTATTTTATAAATTTAATGTATTTTTTAAGCCTCATTTTATAAAAAATATCAGCATTCTGCACTTAATCTAAATTTCGTCTGCATAATTTTCGTACAAAGCAGTACAAAGTTTTCGTTTCACATATTAATAAACAGATTACCATAGCATTATGGCCAGGAATCGATGACATTTATAGAAGTCATTCAAATTCAAGAAAATTGAGTTTTAAAGCTTTTCCTTAAAGTTTTAAAAGGGTTGTTAATCTTTTATTAATTATTTGCTATATTTTAATTCATTTTAAACTATAGCTATTTTATTTTTATAATATTATTATACATATTTCTATCATTCCTAAGTGTTATTGGTAGTTCGAAGAAAATTGTTACGAAGTACATAGTTAAATGATAAGCTATTTTTAGTAATGAACTAATTTTTTGTCGTAATAGTTTTATTGACAACAACCGAAAGCCAATCTAATATCTAATATTATTATCTAATATATATAATCTAATAATATTAATGACTTGAGTATTATATTTAACAGCAATTATATATGCAAATTTTCTACATAATTAAATTTAATAAAATTTAGACGAACAAAAAAACACCCTAATTTCTATACTTAGAATCCGTCGGATGTAATAACAATTATTTATAAAGTAAAATTAAATAATAGACGCTTACGGTAAGACATATTTAGAAAAATTAGAAGAATAACTTTTATAGAGGTCATCGTGGCGCAGTGGGACAACGTCTGACTGTAAACGTGATTGGTTGTGAGTTCGATTCCCACTCCGTAAGAATGATTATACATATTTAAATTATTTTAATTTCTCCGTATTTTCTCTTGTACTTAAAGAGTTACAAAAGCGCGGCGTTGTGATCCGCAACGCAACAGACTATGTCCCGATTTTGGGCTGAAAGTGGAAAATTGTGTGTCTTGGCACTAGGTTCTCTCCTGACTACCCTGCTGTGCAGAAAAAAACGTTTTTCATAGACAGAGAGAACCTGTAACCGTAACTTAACTAGCCAAATCTGTAATTATTACCCTGTAAGTATTATTACAGTTAAGATTGCTATCCCTCACCGTCTCCTTGCTATCTGCAACTCCACCCATAGTGCCGTTGTTCTTGAACACGTCGTAGGGATAGAGGATGCGCTCGTAGTGGTTCTTCAGGATGGAGCCTATCCCCTTCCCTTGGGGATGGCCCATACGACGTGCTATTTTTGACCATTTTCGTTCCGCCGAACATACTTCGAAACCACCTTGAGAAAATAATCGATTAACATTTATGTGTTTTTTTTAAATACTCTACTTGATTGTTGAAACCCGATCTTTTAAGACTTCTAAGATATATTAAACAATTACTTCGTTTAATTTAAGTTAAATTAGTGATTATCGATAATGACGCCAGTTCAAATCGAAAGTTTTTTTTGAATTTCTATTGATAATCCTCTACAAGTGAATATAAAATAAATTAGAAAAAAAACATTAATACAATTTCTCAACAGATTCAAAACCAAATTGTGACAAAAATGTAGGAAAAAAAAACAAAGCATCCGACAATCACTGGCATGGCCAGCGGCTACCGATCAATAGTATATTTTAACTACAGTACAGTACCTATATCAAATATTTTCAATAACATAAGCAAAAGCCCGCTGTGTAAGTACAAAAGTATTGACGTGACCTAGATTTCGGTGACATTTTACAGTAAAATCTATAATAAATTGAGAGCTGGGCTGTATTCGCCCAGCACTATTTGTGGAACAGTGTTCAATCAATATCAATTAGTATATTGGGTTGGCTTCAATAAAATGCACTATAAATGGGAAATTTTACTCGGCTAAGAGGCATTTCCTTTGTTTCTAACACAAACAAATCATAGAAACGCTTTTGCAGTACCGTTGTAATAACAAAGGTTTCACCGGGAGGAGCATTATTAAATAGTTATGCTTTATGGGAAATAATAATGGGAAAAACACGCACGTATTAAATTTAATAATTTTGTTGTTTTATTACTAACTAGTAACTACCATTATGAACAAAACTGCGTATAGCTAATAACCAAAGATGTGTATCAATAAAAAATATAGAGTAAACTAAGACTTTTTAAATTTAAAAACTGATTAACGTTCTCTAGTAGACATAACAATGAACACTATGTTAAACTTTTTATTTAAAAATATAAGATATATATCTCAAAGAGAAATAAACCTAGAGTATTGTTTCTAGATTGGTATTAACTGAGCAAAATTTTGAACACAGCAATATTGTCTGTGTTTATATCACGTTCTACGTCACCGGTAGGTTCTTTAGATGCTTTAGCCAATTACAACACTTATTTGTTGAAAATATGGTAAGCAAGAATATATTTTTATTTTAGCTTAATGCATTTTTTTGGCATAGCCATCACCATTCGACATCAGTTTTCGCCCGAATCAGAAACCTGCCAATGTCTCTGATTCGGGCGAAACTCAACTCGGCACTTTGTCTTTTCGCCAGAGTGGAGAAATGAAAATAAATTAAATATAATCAATAGACAGAGTGTCAATCGAACTAATCACATGCCCCTACAGTCAGTCATACAAACTGCTAGCAGCAGTAACTAGTAGTAGTGTAGTAACAATATGAAATGTCTTTTACAAATATAGAGAATACACAATAAAGCAACTCTGTTAGCTACTAGCGGAAAATATGTGTCGCTTTAGCAACGTGTACGTCAATTTATTGGTAACTCTCATTTTGAAGGTAGAAGATTGATAATTTTATTACGAATAATGGAGCTAAGCTTGTAGCCCCGACAAGTCCTTAGTCAGGATGTTGAAAAATATTTCGCCCATGGAAATGACATACTATTTATAACATTTTTTCGACCAGCTGAACTATAAATAATAAATAAATGGTACATACATAATTTTAGACACCGTATAAAAATTGAACGCAGCGGGATATGAAACCGCGCCTCTTGGAAATCGTCCAACCGATAGGCCATGCGTTCTACATCCAGTTGCATCTAAATTCTTATTCGCTTATTACAACATTTTTTTTTGTTTCTGCTTATTATATTATTCGTATCTGTGTTCAAATTTTTATACGTTTTATTAAAAAATTGTTTTTCAATTTCCTAAGTGTGTAAATAACACTTCAAAATGTTAAAAAATGGTACATCATTTAAGTTAAAATATGAGTGTGAATATATATTCCTTTTTGCCTGCCGAAAGGAAACAACATGAAGCTGAAAGAAAATATTATCGATATAAATCGATAAGATGTGATGTGGAAGTCAAGACAACAAGAAAATGACCACTAACAATTGTTACTATAATTTGGGTCCAAGTTTCAATGTAAATGCTTCCATTTTAGCATGCCATAAAGTTATAAAAGTCTACGCAAACGAAGTTGCGTGCATCAACTAGTCATAAATAAAAACAAACACCCGCTCACTTTTTCTCTCGTACTTTATCTTTTTCTCTCCTTTTCTGCCTCGGTTGTAACCGTTATGCTTGACGAGTTGTGAGAATATAAATTAAACTCCGACACTAACGTAGGATAGCATATTAATACTATGTCTACAGTCATTTGAATTTTGTCAATAACGAGATAGCCATATCCAAAAGTGTATGTTGTACACTTGGTAGTCTATTTTTTGAAAGAAGTGGGCTTCTGCAAAGAATTTTCGTAAAAAGAGATCGAAGGCTTTTCGTTTAATAATATATATTCATATTTTACTGATTTCTTCCTTTTTTTAAACTCCTTCGTTCTTTTAACTAAAAAATATGAGATACATGTATAGCTAGGGGTATGACAAAGCAACAACCTCTTTGTATTTATGCACTTTCACTTTAGTAAAAATGTATAACAATATACAATAACCCACTAGTCGTGAAAAGTAAGCTGACACAAACGGATATTATGCTTTTAAGGACATAAAACTTGAAAATTAAATTTATGTATGCCTAATATTCATCAATAATTTAACTTACTTAACGAAAGGAATAAGATTTTCAGATTTGAACCAAAAACATCGGATGCTGTCTAGATCGTACCAACTGCACTATAATGAAATCTAAATCATAAATTTTATGGAAAATTCAATTCTTTTATCTCAAAAACATAAATAAATTAGAAAACAGTTAAATAACTCACCGGATTCGAACTGGCAGCGTTTGATAGGGAATCGAATTCCCCACTACACGCTACGTATAATATTATCCACTTACAAATAACATGAACTACTCTAGCTAGCTCTACATTCAGCTGAATGTTTTTACATACCAACAAGATGTATTTATAAAATTCCATGAAAATTGTATTAAACGTCCATTCATGGCTGTAGCGATATTCAAAATATTAAAATTTCATATACACATAATAAAATTCAATAACGGTAACCGTCCCACTTGTATTTTGGTACTAAATGGCAAAACATGTCGAAATGAAAATTAGACGTGACAGTTGAAAGCGATTTGCGAATTGATTGAATCGATTTGATTGTTTGCGGGTTCCGTCTGATTGATTGATGATTTTTTTTTATTGTGGTACGTCAGATAAAATCCAAATTGTTAGTTTTATAATAAAAATAATAAAACTAAAAGTAATACGCCGATGATAAGGTCATCAGACTCATGCTATGAAAATATTGTACTATTAGATCCGGACTTGTGTGCAAATTTTTATTAAGCATAGGGTAATTGTTATTATTAATAATTAATTTAATCAACTTGTTGTTAATAATGTATCTAATTAAGAAAAGGATTGTTTTATCATAAAAAAGATAATTGATAAAAAAAATCCAATTAATATAATAAAGATTTCGCACGTTTCGATATAATGATAAAATAAAGAAATTACAGACAATACAAGCCCATTTTCATTTTACTCAATATAAAAAAGTGTTTACCTAAACCTATCTATCTTTCCTGTTGGAATATTAATAGGTAGCAATTATTCGATAAACGACCAAAGTTCAATTGAAATCTTATTAAAATATAAAAAAATACCCTCAACGAAGGAACAAACCTAAATAAATAGCAAAAAAAATCAATAAACTCACCGGCCTCCCGCACAATTTTGTGTAGGGCGTACAAATCCAGTGGCTTCCTTTCTACAGTCGGTATTTTAAGGACAGATCCTTGTAACTCCCAGAACTTGATAATCTGATCCAGGAAGTTGAGTTTCACTCGAGTTATTGCCTGTTAAAAACACATATAAAACTGTTATATTCAAATGACGTATATATATATTTCTACACATATAGTATTAACGTACATTTGACCACGTTAAGCTTGATGTTAAGGGTTGATGCTGTCAAAAATTACAAATCAAGGCAATAACACTTGTTTTGAAAAAAATTAAATGGTTTAAAAACATAAAAAAAATAAGCAAAAGAACAGAAAGACATGCATGGGTAAGGTGTTTTTAAAAGTTGGTAGTTACATTCATAAATACAAAAATATAAAATATGTAATTTTGATTTGCTTTTTTTTTAAGATGTGATAATAACAATAAAATATTAAAAACAAATTAAAACAATAATTATTTTATTAATTCCGACAAGTGCGAACCAAACCAACCAAAACGCAGTAATGGCTTCTATCTAAGAATAACTTAAATTGAATACGGCTTGTCTTGAAAAAATAAATCTATTAATAGAAAAATATTAATACATTTTTATAAAACGTAACGTAACACGAAACCGCACCTATTGGAAAACTTACTCTTTGAAAAAAGAATGATATGTATTTCAAAAAATGATTTTCATATCGTGTGTGAATAATTATACAAATATTAAAAAACTTTAAAAATATTAATTATTAACAGTTTAACTTACCAGAAATAGGAAATATGTGTTACTAAACACTGTATATAACTAGACAATATACAAAAAGAACAAAAAAAACAAAACATGTAAATCAATAGAATGTCGAAATTAATAAATTAAAAAGGTTTCACTTTTCTTACCTCCAATTCATTTAATCGCTGTATTCTCGGAGTGAACCGCAGCCTGTCCACGTCGACAGCGAACGGAGGCTGCCAATGCTGTAATTAGGATAACTTAATTAATATATACGAGGCTATAGTGGCGCAACGGACATCATCTGACTGTAAGCGCTATAGTTGTGGGTTCTTGCGCCTCTCGGGTGTGATGATTATATTTAAATTATTTTCATTTCCCCTGCTCTGGTAACAAAAAGTATGGTGTTGAGTTCCACCACATAACATGCATTATCTCGAATATGGGTTCATAACGAAAGAATGGAGTGTCTTAAGATAAGATTCTCTCTGCCTAACCTGCCACACAAGAAAAGGTATGATGCTCTTTGTTTTTTTAATTAATATACAATTAGCCTAATAGGCATGCTTATCACCTTGTTGTGTTTAAAAACAAATTGTTTAATGTAATGATAACAATTGTTAAAACTATAGCTGCCAAAACCCTATAGTATAATTTTTTTTTCTAATATATAATGAATTTTGTAGTACTATAATGATTAATGCTAGGGAATATATATACTTAAACTTTTTACTATCTTTTTTAGCCCTTGGAAGGAAGATAAACAAGGATAAGGCAAAAAAAGCACAAAATTAATTTGATAGTATATAGTATTTCTACTTTAGATTCCGGACCATTGTTCTGACACCTTTGTAGTTAATTATTATTCTGTTAACCAAATGTTTTCATGCTCAGAATGCTTCAACTCTGTAGAGCTTGGACACTTTTCAAAATTTCTTGTTTTGGCTTTTATAGAGTCCAGGTTAGGTATTCATATGGAAGGACTGATCAGATGCAGGTGTTCAAGTTTTACTTTGACAGTCATTTCCATATTTAATTTTGAGAACATGAGAAGAGGAGAAAAGGAAGATGCTTTGTAGTTAAGGCTATTGGGAACATTATTTTCCTTTTCTTTATTGATCTCCAGTGTTGTGGTTTGTTTTTGAATAATCTTATTTATTTTATGTCAACAACTTGATTCTTAAGTGCCCACTAGATGCTCTTGTGATGTAGGAAATTGAACAGTTTTGAATAATAAACAAAGTAGCAATAATTAGAAGAGTAGCAATAATAAGAAGGTCACACTGTATATTTCTTACATTTTTCAGAAAAATATTGTAGTTTTCTATTTCATGAAATTGTTCTTTTATTTACAAAAATTTCATTAAATTTCAATTATAAATAATAATATTACGTACAAAAATAGTTAAACGACCTATGTTTTAAAAAAGTGACACCTTTTTTTATTTTATATGACCTCTACAAATCTAGAACTGAAACTGTGAATGTCCTAATTGGAATATGATATTCAATAACTGATTCTAAAACTGATCTTTTGCATTTCGTTTTATACATTGAGTGCTAATCATTTAAGTAAATATACACAAATAACTTTGTTATTTTAAATATAACACATGTGTTGTTTTGTATTACAAAATTTTGTAAAATTATCATATTTAAATTTTTATCATTTCCCAGCATTACTAAGACAGTTTTAACTATGCTCTGGTGAACAAGACAAAGAGTGATGTTGAGGTCTGCCTCTTAACACACACTATCTTGGCAGAAAGTGGAGAATGGAGTGTCTTCATAATAGTGTCTCTAACTACACTGATATACAGGAAAAAGTGTGAAGCTGTTTAAAAAAAATAAAATAAACATGCTTACAATAGTTTTATTATTATTTTGTTGATGTTGACAAGGGCATCAGTTTCATGCATAGAAAATATTGAATTGTCACTGGATCTTGAGACATGTGCAAATTTCAAAGCAAATCAACAGCAAAGAGCGTTGTCAGAGGTTGTAAAACAGTGTTGCAATACTTTTGTGTTCAAGCGTGTTAAATATATAAGCAAAATGTTATTGAAACAAAAAATAACAGTCTAGAAGTTTGTGATACTTTTTTTTCTAAATCACATGTTAACACATATTTTATACAATTTATTTGACATTTAAATACTAAAACTAAAAACTTAAAATTACATAAAATGAATTTCTCAAACACTTTATTTAACTCACAAGAAAATCACAATATACAAATTATAAAGATTTATTATCAATACTTCCACTAAATCAGTTAAACTACAAAAAAAATGCTGACAATTTTTTTATAGAATCACTTGTAAGCGATTTTTAAATAACAAGTGATTGTTTAGAAAATAATCTAATTTGTTCTTTATATGTTGATATAGATATGTACTATATGTTATTAATTTTATCTTGCCTGCATAATACTTCATACTTTTTCCCTTATAGCAAGATAAGCTCTACTTTCCATCCATAATCAAGACATTGCATTTTGTATAGTGGACTGTGTCTTCTTACCAGGATGGAGGAATGAAAGTAATTTAATATAACTATTCCCCCAAGTAAAAATCGAACCCACAACCATTTGTAATTACAGTCAGAAACTGCAACTGTGCCACAATGACCGCTTATATAGTTCATATAATCCACATACCATATAGTCAATGTATAAAAAACTCAATTTAAAGAATTATTACTTACTATATAGCTTAAAACATTTCCTGCATAACAGAAAAATGTGCTCAACATCATCACAAAATTTTTTACAAATTAATCATCAATGAATTTTTATTTCTTTGTTGTAATTATATAAAAATAATTGTAGCGACCAGTCACTTTATTTTCTGTTTGCAGTTACTTTTTTATAAGATTAGCCTATTTAATGTGATTGGCAAAATTTCAAGGCTTTTTAATGACTTTTGTTCACTTAACCATACTAATCTCAACATCTAGCATGCAAACTTAGAAAAGAGGTATTATATTGAAATTAAAACATGTTTTAGTAAAATAATATATAAAATTTTGTTAAACTAAATATATGTTTACTATTTACATAATCATTAGTAAGTTTATTGACTGATATCATGTTATACAATAAAGCACTAGAATTGTCTTATTAATAACTAAATAAAATATCTACAATCTGACTATATGAATATAATGTAGAAGAAAGATGTCCTTTCTTATGGTTTAATTTACATATTGTTATTACAAAATAAACATGTATTAAAAACAAATAATATTTATAAATAAATAATATTAAACTGAAACTGGAAAATAATGTGTTACACAAGTCTCATATAACATGCTCCAATGTAAGGAAAATAGTTGCTATGAGTTGCTTATAACAAATGTTTCACCATTACCATGATAGTTCTATATGAATATTTAATTAATTACATACAAAAACAACTAATTATATAAAATTGTTTTATTTTTTCAATAAAATTAGGTTAAAGCAGTTAAAACATATACCATAAAATTATGGTGCAATTACTATGTCTAAGATCTACAAATAATGGATGTCCCATAAATACAACTGGTATAACTGTTTTGTAACAGTATTAATAATCCATATTCTTGTAATAAGGTGACCTCATACATTTTGTTATATCCCTTTTAGGCTTAGTGACAAAAGAAGTTTGAATTACAAAATAATAATATATTTTTATTCTTATATAATTCATCTTAAAGTAGTAGGCAAAGACAGTAAACCAAAATAATATTTTTTTAATTTAATTTTAATATTATTATGTTTAATACAATTTTTGTTTGAGTTAAGGGCTTGCTTGTGAAAAAAAAGGTTAATTACGTGGAAATTTCGTATTCTTTAGGCAAACTATGATAATAAGATACGAAATCCTTATTTTATCTAAACTATCGTAGGCAGAGGGCACGACACAAAATGGCAACCAGCCTACTCCAACAATATGCGAGTGCATTCAAAGATAATTATATGCGCTTTTCAGTCAAATGTGCACTCGAAACCAACTTGAACACGTATTATTTGCCATTTTACAGTTAAAATACCATTTGGACAACATACACATTGGTGGCGAGTTACACGGTTGCATCACAAGGCTTTCTAAGCTCATAAATTTAGGGTTAGAAACTAAAATGCGATGTAAATTTGCAATAAGACGAAACTATTTTGCACTAAAAACCTTATGTTGCAATGTACTCATGACAAAGAAAATCACTTACTGCGGGGGGTTTTATCTTGCATATCCCAGACTTCTCAGCGATGGGTCGTATTTTGCTGATATACGCTAATGGGTCTAGGAACTCTTCAGGTGTTGGCTCAAAAACAGGAGCCTCAGGGGGCACAGTGAACGTAAAGTTATCAGGTTTCATGGGGGACGCCGAGTCCCCCATATTAACTTCCACATTAGCTTCATCACATTTTCCCATTTTGTGAAGAAGCTAGTGCAGTTGTGACGAATTTAACTAAAATTAACACTTCAACATCATCTACCGTTAAGGAATGAATAAAGCACGTCCACAAAGAAATAAGAGTATGAAAATTTGCCTTTCCATAAGGAATCACTAAAAGATAATAATTGAAATTATCACCAACAAATAACAGAGTTCACTTGCACGTCCGCCATGCGAAATTGAACTTTCGAAACTCCTGTGCTGCCATGTATGAATTATTTTACTTCACATATTTGGTCTGTGTTGGAAGAGCATTAAATTGTACAGATTATACATTTAATTTTAAAATGAAATATATTTACGGGGTAACTAAAGCTATTTCAAATAATATAAAATCACATGTTTGAAAAATATAAAATAAGTTTTCAGCTACTTCTAATTTAAAAAGATGTAGTTTTCAATGCAGATTTTGTAAAACCCTTAAAAATGTGTAATAAAGTACATTTATTAACAAAGACATTTTTTTATTATTATTTATGTAGTCAAATAAGTGTATAATATAATATATAATTATTGTATTATTTTGTTTTTTTTAGTAAGTATAATACAACTATGTTTTGAAACACATTTTGTTCCTACTGAGAAATTTAGATTAATTTAATCATACTCATGTAAAATTTGTTAGAGACTAGTGAAGAGGACTTTTAGGATAAAGAATAAGAGAACTTAATTAATTTGACTTACTAGTAGAATTTTACATAACGATTTTAACGCCTTAACATTACAACAACACTCATGTGGCCGATATACAATTATTATAATGGCAGAAACGTCATATGTGCTTATCTGTACAATGACAGGCATAATTATAGAAAGGGAACGAGCATTGTAAATTTTTAATAATAAATAAAAAATAAAGCAGTTACTTAAAATCCAAACATAATTGAAACATATTAGGTGTTTATTATAACTTGTTACGTAATGTTCCTTTGCATTTTACACTCAGTGTGACCAGTCTAAAAATATTTGACACGAATAATACATTTGACGAACGCGCAGACTCGAATGCAATCGATGAGCGTATCCGTCATCTCCGCCATTTGCGAAAGAAAGGCCGAACGCTGCCTGTGGCGCGAGTGTCAACTAATCAGTGCGACTATGTCGACTGTTTAAATTGTTATTATCGATAAAAAAACATCTGTGAACTGTGTCATTTTAACAGTAAAAATGATTGTGAGATTTTTGAGCATTCTGTGCTTTGGAGTTTTGGTGGCTACGGCTCACGACAACAACGACAATGAAGGTAATATTTGGATCTTTTATTTATTTTGCCTTTTAGACATTTATGGCTCAAATACTTGTTATATTTTGATTATAAACTATTAAAAATATAAATGATGTGACTTTTTAATAAATAGTGAAGCAGAACAAGTGATTTAGGGTAAAAAGTAAGATATTTTTATTTATCGTGGTATAGACCGGGTGGCTTTCGAAATGTGTCGGCTACACTGTGTTGGAGTGGTCGTGTAGGTGTGAGGAACCGGCCTGACCGCTTGCACACGTTTGCGACCGGTGGGCGTGCGCAAGATTTCGCTTGAATCACCTTTATACTTACCCATATAATCTGCTCTTGCAGCTAACAATCCTTACAACAAACATAAATTTCAAAATTTACGTATGACCATTATTTAAAATTTTATTTTACTGTTAAATAAAATGTGTATTGTTTTTTTTTACATTGGTAATATAATTAAAGTTTTTTTACAACAGGTTTGCACTATATTACCTAATAGACCTTCAAAGATAAGATACTTTTGAGTAAAATCTTAACATGATTATTAATTATGTAAATTTTATTTCTTGAATCAACAAAAAATATTTGCTAACAAGAATATTAAATTTAAATATAATCTAAAATTTTGCAATACTTCTATACATAAAATAAAAATAGTGAATTTAAATTTTAATGATATTTACACATTGTGTTGCAGGAAGTTTGAATAGTAATGGCATATCAATTATGAGACTTATGTGAAAACTGACTCCATAACTGGGCCATTAACTGCTTGATGAAGTAAACAAATAATGTTACAATGCTTTTCTGTTATTTGAAAGAGATATATAATTTTTTAAAAGGTTCAGAATATGCTTTCAAAAATAATGTGTAATAAGAAGGGTATATTAATTGATGAAGCAACTTTTGTTTGCATAGGCAGAGATACTAGGGTCAAGAAACTCCATACTCCACTTTCTGTTTGAGACTGTGTGATGATTACCAGAACTCAACATACAGCCATAAAATTTACAGACACTGTTCTAGTGTAATGGCCTCAATTGAACATATATTTAATTTACTACATTATTAGGAATTATAAAACATGAGCTAATTAGGAATTAACTATTATTTATACAAAAGTAATCAAAACTAAGAAAACTATAAAATATAAATATAAATGTAATTTAGCTAAGAAGCTACATATATAAGAATATATGTATGCTAATGATGTTATTATATATTTAAATTATTCAAATAATTAATTTTAATTTCAGTTTATTTTATATACACTACCTAGTGGCTTAACAAGGGAGAGGTTGCAGTAACATGAGAAGAGTAGCCATGTTTTCTTTCAATAATTTGTAATTTGTATTATTAATTTATTCACAATCTTAATTGGAACTTTCACCACAGTTTTACTGCCCACACAGGTTTTAAATTTTATAGATCCCTGTTAGATGTCTATGTGGGAGGTTTAAACTGTTCAGTTTGACCCTAAATTAGATATATAGAATATAAATAACAGTTTAATTAATTGCTTGTATTTAATAATTTATTGCATAAATTGTCAGAAATTAATGTTTTTTAATAACAATAATCAAATTCACAACTTTTCTCTTGTCTTTTTTTATCATTACATATTTAAAATCTTACATTAGCCATTTAGTTCTCCAATTTCTTGACATTATGAGGCCGGCGGCAATTTACGCCTTACTTTTGTATTTTTTTCAGCTTCACTCATTTCGCACATAGCAGAGAGAAACACGACATGGTGTCATGACAAATCGTTCCCCACTTGCCGCTCGAAATCGAGACATTGTATGTTGAGTGCCGGAACTAAACGAAAAAATTATGATCAAAGAACTATTCGACTTTTTACCGTTGAAGTTGGTAAATGGCAGACAAAGCGCGTGTCTGCTGTTCCAAAGCAGAGAAATGAAAATAATTTAAATATAATCATTCGTCCCAATTCGAGTGGGACCCAACCCGCAACCAATCGTGTTTACAGTCAGACAATGTCCCACTGCGCCACGATGGCCTTTGTTTTTATTTATTTTTTTATATTTGCGTATGCTTAGCCTTGATGACAATAAAGCCATCATACTATTAACGGATTATAGTGATATATAAAGAACCTAGTCATTCATACCATGAATCAATGATCTGATGATATCATTCCCCTATTTACGTTGTAACGCAATACCTACCAAATAACAATCTACCATGGGCCGTGTTATGTTTTAATATTAATGAATTACTTAGGTTTTATTTAAATTCTAGACCGTCGCATCCTTTTTGGTCCTCAGAATTTTGGGCACGACAACGTGACTGAGTTAACAGCGAATTTGCATAATTAACCTCTTTAAATAATGGCTAGAGGGTGCCCCTTTTTCAGTCAGGTGTTTTGTTATTGTATATACCTATGTTACTGTACTGTAATCCTAAGAACTTACGCAATTTACCAATTTTAAGTATAAACTGTTTCTAACCTATCCTAATCAACATTTAACGTGTCTGTTACAAGTAATACCCTATTAAAGATATATACTCGTATGTACGAAATGAATAATGATCAAAGTTCGACATTTTAAGTTTAAAGTTCGGGAATTTTTAGTAACATTTATTATTATTCAGAACTTAGATGTTTGACCAAACTAACTATCTTATTATGAAGCTGCAAAGGGATAAAAAGGTCCATAATACGATACATACCTTTTTTATATATGGCATAATGCAGATAGACAGCCTTTGCGCCAGTACGGCGTGAATAATTAATTATTGTATGGTATACGAGTATTCAAAGATTAAATTCGTTTTATCGTAGACATTGTACTTATTACTATAAAGTTAAACTGACAAGAACACGTTTTTCTTATCATTGTGGGCAACCATTCTCATAATATGAGTATACAGAAAGTTGTATGCACGATGTATTTTATGTATGTCGATATATAAATATCAGTTAGCAATTATTAGTTTATTGGCATTCAATGTTATTACTTCGATATCCAATTGTGAGAAAGTTTACAATATATGTAGGATCGTATAAATTCACAACACAAGTATGAAATACTTACGTAATTTGTGCAGAATAGCGCAATAGTTTTCCATGAAACTAAGAATATGTGTATATATTATTTTGTGGAAAAGCTATTTATAAATATTATATGAGCATACGACAGAATGTCATGAAGTTACAGACAATAAAAAATCATCGTAATCCCTAAATGGAACTGACATTTGACAAACTGCTTTTTTACTCAATTTTATATATAAATTTTGTGATGAAATAAGCATACGCTTTATAAAGATAATAAATATATCCATATAGACAAAATAGTTTTTATAGTATGCTATGCTTTAGAGTTTGAAATGATTGTACATTTTGGATTTTTTTACGTCATTTGTTATTTTTAGCAAATATCGTTTGATGAATTCTACGAAATACCTTTTTTTTATTTTATATTCTTAATTAAACATTTTTCTTATGGATCTTATGATTTCATCAGGTTGTGTAAAAATAACTTCTTAAACGAATTGCAAGAAAAATACATACCGCTTACTTCTTAAAATTTTACCTAATTCATTTTTTTTGCTCATTAATTTTGTCTAAAAACACCTGATTTGATATTTTCAAAAAAACAATAATATTTAAACGTGTGAAAAATTGCGTAGGAGTTAGGAAAATTATTGTTGA
Organism: Podotricha telesiphe; assembly: GCA_038994665.1. Classification (NCBI taxonomy): domain Eukaryota; kingdom Metazoa; phylum Arthropoda; class Insecta; order Lepidoptera; family Nymphalidae; genus Podotricha; species Podotricha telesiphe. The sequence goes on along the minus strand of JAOYRR010000527.1, from coordinate 118,020 downwards.
TTATTATACTCTACTATTCAAACAAAACGCGTAAAATATAAAACTAAATACAGAGACACAAAAGTTTTTAATACATTTGCGTATATAATTTGTCATAATGTAAACACCCGTTATTAACTTACACCTTGAAATAGGTTTAATTAATTGTACATTCACTAAGATTGACTATTATAATTATGGGCGTGTATTATAAATAGACATTCCAATTAAAACGTCAATAGAGCATAATTCCCTGCACACTAATTATTATGATCTTTTATAAATATATGATAAAATAAAAAGAATACTACTACATGTATTTAATTTTTACAAAATAATGTATATTAAGTAATAAATATAAAAAATAATGATTTTTTAAACATCTATACATGAGGCTGCAAAATCTTTAACCTTTGTCACTTCTGAAAGTAAAACGTATAGGAAAACTAATTCTAGCAAAGAAAGCATTATATTAATTTTCATTCATTATGGTCAAATAGCAGCTAGTCAGAGTGAACCTGGTGCCAAGACCGTTCGTTTTCCATTTTACGTTCGAAATCATTGGGCCAGGCTAATGAGAGACGCAATATCTAAAGCATATTTAGTTAATTTATATTATTCTATTAAATTTTAAGTGTAACTAATTTATTAATTCTATACCTAAATTTGTTCATGAAATATCAAATGTCTCATTTCCCGGAACTACATCCTCTAGTCTCGACGCCGCGCCATTACATCGTGCGAGGTCAAACAGGTTTTATAGCAGCTGGTTCTTAGCCATAAGTCCATTGTGCTCAAGGAAAAATGTAACTTCTTTGTTTATTTGCTACGTATACATTAGTAATGGTAAATATCGATATTTTTTATCTTGATTGAGTGATTTTAATGATACGTGACTGTTGTTGAGATTCTGTCTACTATTACAGATTCATTTCGGGTTGAGTGACTAACAAGAACAACTCACTTTGTGTGGAAATCAAATTATCGTGTACTATTTTAAATTTAGACTCTCGCAGTGCCAGCTAATGCTAAGTCTATATTATCTATTCAATTTATTTTTTTATTTTAGCTTCACACTATGCCTAGCTGAATAGTCAGAGAGAAGGTCCATACTTATTTCGCATCTTTATTTATATTAATTATAAAGTGATTTTCACAGAATCTATAATATAATTTTATTAGACTGTCTAGTGGTTTCGTACTTTTGATTGTGCCATGATATTTGTAAGAAAATCTATAAAACGTTTGTAATTTTATTATTAGTGAATTAAAGTTAATTGATTTTTCAAATACATGTGTAATTTTATTTAAAAAGTTTGTGATTTGAAATACATTTTGAGCCTTAGAACAAGATTATCCGCTAGTAAAGGACAGGTACGCTTCAATTGTATGTGCCTATTACTTACTACTGTATGTATGTAGAGGTATATGCATGTAGTATTCCATTGTTCCATAATATCTCAACGTAGCGTCGCCTCAAGTGCTCTAAGAGTCGATTCACACTGGTGTCTTTGCTATTTCTTTAATACCTCACCTTTTTTATTATAAAGTGCAAAACATCACAGGAGGAGACCGACATGTCGTAATGGGACAGTCGACAGTATGTGAAGGCGATTGATTGTGAGTTCGGTTCCCAGTCGTTGGAACTTTATATATTTAAACAATATTTCCGCTCTTGTACCTGCAAGTGGAGAACGGAGTATCTTGATATTAGATATTTTTTACGGCATAGCAGGGTAAAGCTATGCCGTAAAAAGAGCAAAATAGAAGCTGCAAAATAAATCATATTCATCTTATGATTTATGTCTCTTTTAAAACCGCTGTATGGCAAGGTGCAGTAAATGCAAACACTTATAGCATTCGGTAAAAAGGTAAAAGGTTTGCTGTCTCCTCTTTTTTTTGCTTTTCAAAAAAATATTTGTTTACTTATCTATTTATTAGGTATACATACATCTATATTCTAGACTTCTCAGTATGTACTCGTACTATGATTATTTTATTGTTTCATCTGTTAACGGAACGAGTAGTAACGAAAACAATATGAATCGAGCCTTTTGTAATAATAGCCATTGCCATTGCATTTACCAGGCATATAAGTATATATGTATAGATGGTATATATATATGTATGTATGTATGTATGACATGTGCAAAATGTGCAGTCACGAGACCAGTTGTATAAAGAAAAGATGTTTGTTTTGTACTTTTAGATTGTTTGAACGTTAGACATAGTAATTGTTTAATTTCTTTAGTGATTTATTATAATTATATAAATTTTAACTAGCTCAGGTTACACACTAGATGTAAATATTTTACATAGTCCATAAATGTTTAGTTAATGTAAAATTCGTTATGAACTATATATTAATAGGTATTTTGTAAATTATATTTTATGTGATTCGTATTTGAAAAAAAGTTGTAACAAGCTTATGAGAATTTTGGCGTAAATCAATAAGACAACTACTTTTAAAAATTATACGTTTCTAATTATCCAGAGTGTTTGAATAACACTTTAAAAAAATGCTTAAAAAACAGTTAAGCTAATTTAAGATATCACTTTTCAAAACAACTGTAATCCCTCTGTATAGATAACATTAATGTAATCGCTACGTAAAGTTGGTCAAGTCACCAATGTTCGTGTGTCACATGGATCTTCCAAACACTTACACGGCCTTATTTTTTTAACCAAGGAAAAAAAACGAATGAGGTTCTTAATTCGATATGTGTATATTTTTTATGTTAAATCACGCTTAACTTATTATATTAGACGAATTTTGATAATTCTTTAATGGATAGACTATGTTTCGAAGTATGTCCATAAAAATTAAAACAAATATTCAGACCCTAAAGGTAGAATATAGGGTATGATTGCGTGTTCACTTACACGGCCGTTTTTTTTTTTTGCTAAATTTTATTATATATTGACATATTATTTTAGACGCATTTTGGTAAACTGACTAAACACGCCATAGTTCTGAGCTCGATACGCTCTTAAATGTTTGAGGCATTTTCTTTTTGGTTTGCTTAAACAAATTACTCAACATGCAATGTTTTTAAGTATACGAAAAATGGGCTATGGATAGAACCTTAAAACTGCTGGTTATACCTACCGCAAAAAAATGTGTGTACGTAAAAAGTACCTTAAGAATGAGTACTTTAAATGTAAACTTTCAAAAAGAAATATGGCGATATTATAACTTATTGGAAAGTCATGTGACTGTGTTTATGTTGTATTCAACGCTTATCAATTAATAATAAAAACAGAAAGGATCCGTCATGGCACAGTTGGTGACATGTATAAGTAAACGCGATAATATTCGATTCTAATCCCAGTTGACAAATTTACCTTTCCTTATTGTACCTTAATATACATGATACCAGATATTTGTCAAATCAGTCCAGACAAATTATTATAATTGCATACATGCAATGTTTGTAAATAAAACGAAAGAGGAGAACTGAGTCACAATGTTTTTTATGCTTTTATTTTTTTTTAATTGCAATGGTTTTTTTTACATGGCGTAGCGGTCAGAGCGCTGGGACAAGCTTGGTTAACAAGGAGCGCGGGTTTGAATCTCGCTGTGTTCAAATTTTCTACGTCTTCTATAACTTATTTTTTTTTTAGATTTGTATAAAATATGAGAGTTAGTCATAGAAAGCTCAGTGTTTTTACGTATTCCTATATAGGTATATTGTACATCAACGTAAATGCCTAAATATTATATTCCATAATTATTTGCAATCTCGCCGATTAAATGCCATATCTACGATAAGATTATAGGCGTGGTTGATACACTGCTTGCTATGAAATAATTGTGTTTGACACGCTTAAGTTATCTAATCGCCGCACAGTCCCAGACCACGAGCAGGTGGAGCCATTGTTATAGTTTGTAAATTATATGTACCGTTATGTCTTATACGGGTTATGTTTTGAAATGGAGGTAGATATATTTTCATAATAAATCTTTATTTTATGAATATATTAATTTATGTAATCCATACCGTACTAATATTATATATACGAAAGTAATGATATATGCTGTCTGTGACGTCATCACGGCCACACCACTCAACCCATTATGATGAAATTTTATATAAAATTATTTGAGGGTCTTGAGATGAACATAGCCTACTTTTTTTTAGTATTTCCAGGTATTTAATTGTTTTGCAAAAAGGACGCTGAAAATACGAAATAGATGGGCGAAAGCCGCGAGCGGGTCAACAGTTTTATATATGAAACATTGTTGTAAGGTGGTGAAGTATGTAGTAGTATTTATTATGTAAAGGCTGCTTCTTCACGCATAGAAGAATAGTTAGAGAGAACCTAGTGCCAAAGACACACTGTACTGTAATGGCGACATTTAACGCCGCGCATTATTATACAAGAGCACTGATATGAAAATAAATTAAATATAGTCCTTCCCCCGAGTAAAAATCGAACTTGCAACCATCGTTTACAATCACCCTGTCCCACAGCGCCACGATGGAAATTGTATTGATCTTTTGCCACTTGTCTATCTCGCAAATACAGTGAGATGTTTTGAAACGCGATTATTTCTCTAGTAATGAGTCTTTTTCTTTTGGTCAAGTATTCGCCATTTTGTATTACTTGGTTATCTTTAAGTTATTTTCATTTCACCGCTCTGTTATTTAAGATAAAGCGCGGCGTTGATTTCCGCTTTTCAATATGTAAGTTTTTGATTTCGGCTGAAAGTGGGGAGTGTCTTGACACTAGGTTCTTTCTGGCTACCCTGTTGTGCGGGAGACAGCGTAAAGATAAAAAAAAATATTCGCGAAAACCAATGTCGTTGCAGCAATATCATTGGATCCCGCCGCCTATTTCTTAGATTAAAACGACCTAGCTCCTTATCATTTTATCTAGAGTCTAGAGCAGACACTTAAGGGTACCTATACCTTGCCTATTTCGTTATTTTTTAATTTACTAGGTTTAGCGTTATATATAGGGTTCCCGAAAGGAAATATTGATTTAACTGGTAATTTTATAATCGATACAAGGGCATTTTTTTGAATGGTATATTATTATATAATACTTATTCATATTTATTTGTGTCATGTAATGTGAAGTTACAACACTTGTGAAGTAAAGACGTGATTAAGATATTGGCAACTCAATCTGTACTTACTAAATAAAGATATGAAAATCTGATCGTTCGTGTATGCGCGAATGCGTACATGCGAACATATGTAATTGTATTCATTGTGGTTAAATTGTAGATATTATGTCAAGTGAGACTTAACGACGGAAAGGTTGAGTGGATATCGAAGCCGCAATCATTCTCAGCGTCCGTCAAAACTGATAGTGTAAAGCCTTTAAGCACGTAGATTTATATAAAATTTATATTGCACTTGAAGCCATAGTGGACAGTGTCCTGTATCTCTTTCCCTTAGTAGAGAAGGCAGATTCTACACGCGCATATTAATTTAATGCAAATACAAATTTAATGTGAATTGAAAATGAAATGGCTTATTGCTTAGTTCACGGCTTGGGTTGGCTGACATTAAAAATATAACGCTTTTATTTACTAGAAACACTGAGTTCTATTGTACTATTTCATGTACCTTTGAAGATTTCTCTAAGACAAAATGACCGGCCGTGTAGATTAAGTATTAAAACAATTGATTAAAATTTTCGTATTAAATACTTTTCTTACAATTCTTGTGTCAACTGTCAACATACATATTTTGTTTACCTGGAGTCAAGACACTCCGTTCTTCACTTTCCGAATTCAAGATATTGCGCGTTGATTGGCGGAGCTCGCGCAGCTTTGTCTTAGGTGCCGCCTACCAGAGCGGAGAAATGAATATAATTAAATTATCATAATTTCACCGAATAGGTATCGAACCCACCAACAATTACGATTTATACTGTTCCACTGCATCATGGTCTTCAAAAAACATATTTTATAAATTCATACCTTAATATTGATTGTGTATAGACCGCTTTGCAACACAGGGATAGCCGCAGGTGTCAACCGGTCCTTGTATATCACGTTCATAACAACACCTATCTCGTTCGTATATCTAAAAAATATAGAATACATTCCCCTTTATGGAAATTGAGCGACATTTATCTGGTATGCTTTGTTTTATATCATATGGTGGTAAACGTGTGTTAAAGGTTTTATATAGCCTTTTCGTAATGTAAGTTCGAAGTGAGTGTTTTTAGATTTACCTAATATTAATGTAAGGTGACTCTCGTAACGAAGTTTCGTGACAAACCGTGTACGATGGTTGTAGGTTCAATATCCAATTGGAGATTATTATAATAATTAAATATAATATAATTTTGTATGTTATAGTGGAAAGTTGGGAAAGATCTTATTGTCACCAGCACAGTAGTGGATTCAATTTCATAGTCGGGTATTTTTTTATATTTATTTTTCTTTTCTTTAATATACAAGCTACAGCCTTCCTGCATTTAGCATGAGAACTTCACATATGTGTTTTTATAAATACTAGTGGTCCCGGTGACACGTAAACTACACGTTGCCTTAGCAACGTGTAATATGTCACTTTATAATTTGTATGATAAACACATGGTACCTAGTGTTTGTACTATATGTTTTATTAATTTTATGTGTTTTCGATAGATTACTACAAACTTTAGCATAACCAAATTTTATACTTCTCCGTTCGTAAAAAGAGGCCCAAAGTTTTCCCATGACATACTAATATAATAAAACACATATTTAGAAAACGTTTATACGTTTTCTAAATATGTGTTTTATTATATTAGTATGTCATGGGAAAACTTTTAACGCAGCGGGATTTGAACCCGCGCCTCTTGAATTAGTTAATAGGTAGAAAATGGGAAGAAAAGGTATGAAAATTTAACGAAGCAGCAATTACATCCGCACCATACAATAGATTTCCATAGATCAGTACTGTCTAGGTATTCCTCAAATTGCGAGAATTTCGTGAAAATATAACGAAATCACTGGAAGTGCAGATTAATGTCACTAATAGAATCCGCCTTTAGTTTTTTTTTTTCAAATCTTATAAGTCATGTGTTTGACTTATCTAATCTAATGTTATTATTATCCATGAAATTTCATTCAATAACTTTTAAACGACTGTTTTTCAGCTTCACACTTTTTCCCGCATAACAATGTAATTAGAGAGAGCCTTGTGTCCCGACACTCCGTTCGTCACTTTCCGCCGAAATCGAAACATTGACAAGCGACATGAGCGCCGGAACTCAACGCCGCACTTTGTCTTAGGCGCCAGAGCGGAGAAATGAAAATATGATCATAATTCATCATTTAATCGAACCCATAACTAACCGGGTTTACAGTAAAACGCTTTACCACTGCGCCACGATGGCCTGTTTTTATGATCAAAATCCCAAACCCATATATTTTGCTCATTTTCATTTCATTGTTATTATGTTAACTGGTGACAGATGTATCCTTATTTTTTTTGTGTTAAATTTATAGTAAAGTACACTTGACTCTTATTTATTTCGAGGACAAAAAATAACTTAACAATTTATAAATATAAAAGATAAAAGTGCAAGTCTATTTTACTATGGCTTCATGTTTTATCACTAGCGGAGTAGTCAGAGAGACCAGAGCGCCTAACGCTTCGGTCCCGGCATACGTCTCTCGCCTCGACAAAATCCTTCTCCTATTGATCGAAATTAGAAGCCCAAAGAATTCTGTAAAGTGTGATTCAATCCCTAATTCCTCTTTTTTATGCTCAGTTAAGTTTATTCTAACATAAGCGTTAGGGTGTAAATAGTACCGCCAGGGTTCATGAAAGATTGTAGTCCCCGTGGCCCAGTGGCGGTGAAGGAGAAGCACCGTGAGGTTTTAGTGGGTAAACGGACGACCCATATCTGCCGGTCCGGAGTCCCACATAACCGCGTCCGAGTCCCCAATCGGGTGGGTATGGTTGTTCGCCTTGCGACCGCTCACTTGCACGGAATGCGTGAACCAGTATACTTGGCGTTCGACTGGGTCTCGCCGAATTCTTTTCATGACCGTATCGCATACAATCGTCATGATGTTACGCATTCGCTCCGCCAACTCCTCGACGCTGAAATCAGTGTTCACCACACTCCTGAGAACATGAATTTACTTTAATTTTTACTGAATCCCCGTTGTGTCGTACGCAAGTAAAAGCTGTCCCTGAATTGAGAAGAGACAGCCCAGAGAGTAGAGCCCAAACCTCGTCGACCACTGCATCTGAATCACCGATCCAACGAGGATGATCAGGTACGAAGAACCTGTATCTTGGCAGAGCTCCATCCTACCAAAATAAGTCCCTTCTCCTCGATAGTTCTTGCTGATTCGCACGGGCATCGCACCATAGCTGTCATTACTCCTCTGGCACCAAGGAGTATCTCCGAAACTGATGGATTCGGCTGGGCAGCTGCCGGTATTCGCGACGGCACTTATCACCTTTTTCTTTGTTACCGAATCATCCAAACCCACTAGTTTCAACGAGGCGTTCTTGTGGGGCCTGGTGACGATAGTCACTCCCTCCAGCACCTCGCGCAGCCGCTCAGCCAACAAATCTGCCTGCTTTGTAGAGTATGACGCCGACAGCTCCAGCAGCCGAGCACCCGACATTGCCTGACGTTAAATTGACTGTTAAATTCTCAAAGATACCTAATTGCACCATGTTACACCCTGCTGCGCTTGCTCCAGTGCTTGGGCATAAAATAATCGCTTTCCAATGGCCTCCGTGGTTAAAGTGACCATAATCTTCTTAGTGCGAGGTTCTTTAGCCACTTTAGGTCTGGACGACTTCTGTGTTGCAGTGGTTGGTGTTGCTTTCGCTGCAGAGGAATTAGTAGCGGAAGAATGCTTTTCCTTTCTACCCCTATTAACCACAGTAGTCCAAGACTCGTCCCTCCTTTCTACATCTTCGGCGACGGTGACCTGAGGAAAGTCACAGATGCCAGAGATCGGCTCTGGGCGGATATTAGGGAGTGGCGCATTGTCCCTATCTGCTGGAGCTTGGATATGTCCTGTAGTCTTTTTGGGCTTTGGTCTGCGCCTATACGCAGCCTTCGCTTCCACTGTCTTTATCGGAGGTACTGTCACCCTTACAGATTGTTCATGAGCTAGTAGAGGACGCACAAGTTTTGCAGCCAAGAGACGTTCTTCAATGCCGGCTAAGCGGGCATCGTTCATATTTCCATTTTTAAATCATTGCCATGTAAAAATGCCATTCTGTCAAATGTTTTTAAACTATTATTTACTTTAATATTCTTTTATACGAGCAAAATACCTAATTAAAGTGTTTGAAGTTTTCATTTATTTGTTAAAAACTCCTAGCAGAAATTTCTTGTCGGCCATTTAATGATTTTTTGTGTATTTTCTATGCTAATTTTGTGACCCCTTTTAACCTCAGGAGGGTTGAATTTCCATAAATCTCGACCTGTTTAAAGCTTGAATGCTTTTAAAAGTAACTTGATCTTGGCCGAGTCTAAGGAAGTCAAAACACACTGCAAATTAAGTTATATTTGTATATAAATTTTTTTTTATGATTTAACTTTTTATTAATTGAGTAAAACTGTACAGAGATCGGTAATAAATTTAAAAAGCCCAATTTAAATATATTTTTTGTAAACGGCATTTGCGATTTTTCTATCCACTCTTGGGAAATATAATGTATATATTTAATATTAAACTATTAATTAATTAACTTATTAATATTTTTAATCCAAATGTACTGTGTGTTGACAGACAATTAATTTGCTAACACTCGTAACTAAAATGTCGTGAAAACAAGTGTGCTTAGATATATGAAAAAATATATATATTATTGGGGGCATTTATCAATGTAATAGAACCCAAAACAATAATTTTTAATTTTCTTTTCTGTTTGTCTGTAAATTTGTGCACGCCTAACGTCCAAAACGGTTATACCGATTAAATGTTTTGACTGTGGTATTGTAGTAAGCTTCCTTCAACATTTAGTTCATTTCAATCGGTCCGAAAAAGTTACAACCTTTTTAACTATTAATTCAAGCAATGTTTGTGATTAAAGTGAGAACACGAGCGGACGATAAAACGAAATAGTTTAGTCGTGTAGTTTACGCAGGCGAAACCGCGAGCGGGTCACTAGTAAATAATCAATATTCTTAACATTAGCCTATTTAGTTATACTATAGACTATAGTGACATTATAAATGCCAAGCGTAAAGTATAAAGGTGATGTCGATTTCAAATATTCACCATCGATAATTGGTTTCCATTAAGCGCGGTATCCGAAAAACATGTAACATTACAATATTCAACGACTCGATTTGTTTAGATTCAAGCGAATCATTTCGATTGAATTGAGTATATATATTTTTAATTTTTAACGAATCTCTTAGTTTTGTGTTGTGTAGGCTTTTTCCTACTTAGCAGGATAGACGGAACCTAGAGTCAAAACACTACGTTTCCCACTTTACACCACGAAATCAAGACATCTTACCAAAGTGGGGGAATGACAATAGTTTAAAGTATAATCATTCCTCTGATTGGGATCGCGCCTACAAGACGCTGTCACGCTGTCCCGTGTTATATCTAAAAATAAACATTATTGTTAGTGGAATGATAACGAAAATGTCTTATTGTATGTCTTAATAAATTATTAATAATACAATACATATGGTATAATAGTGTACATAGATCCTATTATAACAATTCAATAAACTAGCAACTGCTTTTAAGGATGAATTCCTTTGTAAGCTTATTACTTGTAATTACTTTTAAAAATAACACTGCTAATTTTATAATTTACATTTAATAAAATATATTGCCTGTTTAGAGATAGCAATACAGTTCGTGAACTGGATAGAAAAGGTAACTTAAATACTACAAGAGGGTAGATCTAAAAAGAAAAAGTGAAGTTAGACGGATCTCAACTGGGCCTTGACGGCGACGAATCACAATTATGATCATATAAAAATTAGTTATGCATAGCTACATGAAAGTGAATTATTAGGTAACGGTTATTAGATTTTATTTGTATTGTAAAAGTTATGGAGCTTGATACTCCATTACGATAAGAAAATTGAACAAGACTTTAATTTTAATTTAATACGGTTGCTGTATATAGTGCAATATGCTAGATATGCATTATAGATTCTTAAACGAAGGTTCCTCTTATTATTGCTATTGATTGAAATTAGCAACTATAGATATCACATTTTAATGAAATTATTGGAGAACAGCGTGATGACTCACATGTTACAAAAAATATTTTTAGATATTTTTCAACAGATTCATTATGATAAAATACAGCAAAACAAAAGTCGTAATGGAGCATGGCGTATGTAAATATATATATATATATTTATTTCGGGAGCTTCACTATTTTACTCAAAAAAAAACTATCGACACTCCATCTTGCGCTTTCCGGCTGAATTCGATACGTTACCTGTTGAGTGGCGGAATTAAACGCTTATCTGCATAGAGAGGGAAAATGAAAATTAATACAATCATGCTACCGAGCTGGCATCTAACCCACCATCACTTTTACAGTCAAATGCTGTACCACTGCGCCGCGATGACCTCACAATAGAGGTATATAAGTATTAAGTACATATAAATATATAAAAGCAGGCAAGACGTTCTTTGTACGTGGTCGACGGTCGTCGGTCGGCGGTGGGCGACCTACTTTTGCTGTTCATTTGCTCCATTGTCCGCCGCCTTTAGTCCTCAACTTAGTAGTACTTTGAAAACAAGACACCACAATTCTATCTTCTTAACGTTAAGTTTCTTAATGACTTCTTTTTTTTATTTAACGCCTCTTTTGTGTAATGTAAGTTGTAGCACAACTCTCAACTCTCTGTTACTTATAGCGATATACCAAATAATAGTGACTTAAATAATAGAAACATTTAATGAGCTTTTGTTGTTGTTATAAAATTTATCTTTTTATATTGTTTTAATGTCCCTAATAACTTTCCCGCATTGCATACAATAGGTAGGTCAAAACGATAACGCAAGTTTTCAATACAAATTGAGATATTGTGTGACCAAGGAAAAGAAAATAATTTAAATGAAGTCTTTCGATTCTAGTAGGAACTTATACCAATTATATTTACAGTCATACGTTGCCCCACTACGTTACGATGGTCTTTTTTATATTCTATTTTACCTTAGAGAAAGTTTCATCAAGGCATAATTGGGTTGGTCGCAATAGGTGGAACGTGGAGAAAAGAGTCACTAGGTTCTTTAAACTTATTTGTATGAAATGTTTCTAGATAAAAAATACCGTTGCAGTGTATTTAAGTAAACTAAACCTTGTTAAAACGTCATTTGCGAGCTAATTGTAAGTCCTCTTTGCGAGCACAAGGTTTTCTTAAATACCTTAATTTAAAACACCGTCTATTCATTATTAAGGAGACCTCTTATTAGTCTTTTGGCTTAAAACGCTTTAGTGTGGCTCGAGTGTGTTTAGAGCTTTACAAACATACAGAGTTGTAAATATTTCAATGTACTATAATGTATTTACCTACGTGTTGAATTTAAGCTGGATATATATTTAGTCTTTCTTTTCATATTTCAAATATACACTCATCTGGTAGCGAAAACTTAGTGCTGAGACACTCCATTCACTGCCTTGCACCTTAAATGATAAAGTGTTCTTTTAGGCGGAACTCAACGCCGCGCTTTGTTTAACCAGGCCGGGGAAACAAACATCTCCTAGAATACAGCTGTAACCAATTGATCAACGGCGCCACGCTATAACAATCTATATTATGACTACCTAATGTATAAACAAAATATCATCATTTAACAAAGAAATTTAAACTCTTATAATTAATTTCTCATTATTATTTCTCAGTTTTTATTACTCATTAAAAATGAATAGGCAACTAATTACGAAATGGCGCTCGCTAGAGTAGACGATGTTGCGAAATTATGTTCATTCTACTAAATATTTCTTGTATTTGTACAAATGACTGTACACGCTATAAGTGGAGTGGTTAAAACGTGAGGGCAAACTGTAATGTAGTGAGTTCCACTTCCATTTATAACAGATATTCGTATGTTGATCGTAAGTTGGCATTGGGCTGTATTTATGGTGGGATAAGGTATACCAGAGAGTCTTGTGTCAATACACTCCGTTCGGTATTTTCCGCTCGAATTCGAGAGTCGAGTGGCGGATCTTAACGCCGCCCTTTGTTTCACCAGCTAAGGTTTGCAGCCAAGAAATGAAAATATTGAAATTAATAAACATTCCTCCGAGTAGGTCCCTAACATATGTACGTTTAAATTTTTTTACTAGATTACTAGGTCAGCAATAAGTATTAAGTAAAAATTAAGAAAGCTTCACTGAACGCTTTTCATTTATTTCTATTATAGCACAGTATTTTGAATCTATCGTGGCGCAATCGAGGTCTGATCTACAACGGTGTTTATGGGTTCACATTGCACTTATGCCCCACTTCCTTGAGACTGGGCTTTAGAAAAGCCTATATTTATAACTTTTTTGTAGTTTGCAATAGTTTGAAAAGGACAGTGATGTTACACTGAAACTTATCCCTACCTACCTATCAAACTACAAAAAATGTGTAATATAATAAAACTAAACTAACTACAAATAACAACTTTCGCAATCTTAACAAAGCAAATTTAAACGTTATGTAGCCATTGTTAGACGAATATGGATAAGCTAGATAACGTGTGACCTTTGATACCAGTGCCACAACCATTAATAGCATCATGTAGCATAGGTGCGGGTATCTGCAGATAATCCTAGCCTCATGTCGCTCTGCCTCTGGACTGTTATGACTATAGTTAAGACAATCTTAGTTACCGTTTATGACAGGGTTAAATCTATTTTGATTTTGTATTGTCGTTTTTTATTTTAATATTGCTAGTAATTACTAGGATACATACGCTTTTATTTGCAGCTTCATGCTTTTTCCTGCATAGCAAGGCAGGCAGAAAGAACCTTCTGTCAATACACTCCGATCTCTAATTTCCGCCAAAATGTCTCTGCATTGCGTGTTTATTGTTGGATCATTGTATCATTGTCTTGTCGCCAAAGCGGGGAAATCATAATATGTGATTAAATTATACTAATTTCACCGAGTGGAAATCGAACCCACCACCTATCACGTTTTCAGTCAGACACAGTCCCAATGCGTCACGCATGATATTTGATTCCAAATATCATGATATTTTAATTCCATTTTTTAGTATTTTCTGACGATTATTTTGATAGCTGAATTTTTGCGTTGCAAATATTTTGTTATTTTTACTAATGTGTTATTTATTGATATGTAATTAAATTAAACGTAGTCTATAACCACTTACATAATATAGACCTATGCTAGTTTTGATTTCCGTCACTTCGTCCACCGCTATTTTGACTAAGCATTTAGATATATAAATAAATGTGTCATAGGAAAGCAGAATAAGATCTAAAGGTTTTGTATGATATCTGATTTATAACTATAATAGAAATTATAGTCTGTATGGATACTATTGCTTTACGCTTTGAAATCTTAAAGGTTTTAAAATCGATAACTTGCGATAAGCACGAGTTAGAACAGAATGCGTCTAAATTATATTGAAAGGAAGAACTTCAACAAATACAACCACAAAGTTCTGTCAGTAAAAAAAATACATATGTCAAAAAGGATGTATACTTAATAAAACTTTTATATCAATTTTCTTTCCATTCTTTACGGCAACTTCAAGCACTAGTTTGCAATTCCTTCTATAATTTATTGAGTAGCCTGGGTCACGTCGCCAACTGTCCCATAACATAAATTCAGTGGAGGGTGATAACCATTTTACGCTGTTTGTATGCAGACCGGACTCGTCATTAATCTTATTTCTCGCTTCTGGCTCTCTGAGGCGATGTGCGATATCTTAGATAGTCGGTAGTCTTGAATTTGTTACGTTTATATGTACAACTTTTTACTATCTATGTTCAAAGTGTTGTCATATATTTTAATGCTATGAAAATCAGGCTTTATTGTAGGGAATGGCCATTGTTGCAAAGACTTTGGTCTGGCTAAAGTCTGACAGCTAAGAGGTTTTGAGACACATCCGTAATCAACATTGACATTTACGATATACGCAATAAGCAATTATTTTGTAGGTGGGAGTTAATTTGGATATATATATATGTATTATTTTAGATATACCTCCTCAAGGCATTTTTTGACTAATTTGGGGTTAATTATTGTCCAAATATTTATTTATTTAAGTTAATAGAGGCGCAGAGAGACAGCGTCTTACTGTAAATATGATTGTTTGTGGATTCGATCCAGAACTAAGGAATTTTTTTTTTCATTTCACTGCTCTGGTAAGACAGACAATGTAAGGTGGTAAGAAGACTGATCGCCGAATTCCATCACAGAACATCCAGTGTTTTGATTTTGTACGGTCTTAATACTAGGCCCCCTCTTATTATCCAGTTATGTGGGTAAAAGGTGAAAATATGAAAAAAAAAAACATATTTTGCTTGGAAACATTTTTGTAGTAAATATTTCTGTAGGCGCATGAAACACTTTTTGGATGATCAAAAATCACAGAACTCGCTCGAACGTCGCTGAACCGAACCGTAGCATATAATTTTATGTCAATAGATGTAAAAACTGGATTGATGTTAATAGTTTTAATTTAAAGATATGAAATTTCGAATTTTAATACTAAAATTCAATGTTTATAAGTTTTCACTTCTATCCATAGTCCCTTCCTATGACTGTATTTTATTGAAACAAAATACTTAAAGCTTCTAAATCAAAATTAATAAACGAGTCCTTACATATAAGTTGGGCATATTTGTTCACAACTTTCTACCAACATTATATGTGGAACCCTGTGTATATAACTATATTAGCAAATAACGATTTTAGTGTGGGTTTCAACCACCCAACAAAGCACACAAACAAAGTATGGAAAGGAATTGTGGAACTTCATTTAGTAACTTTGATTGCCTTCGCTTGAACGAAAATGGCTCGCGAATATAAATTATTCCTTCCCTCTTCCATTCGTTTATCTGGTTTTTAAATGCATTACGTCGACTCCTTATAATTTGATACCAAAACTCAATTTGCAATTTCAAAGGACCTTTTTTGTTGCCTTTCTGAATGTTAGAGTTCTTTGTGTTCTTTTATATGTGGAATTTTACGTCTAGATTGGAGTTTTTTATTGGAATATAGATTCTTATGAGTTTACTTGGATTAAAATTGAAATATGTTTTATGGCAAAACAAAACGCGGTGTAGGTCCCGACCCGATGTGTCAAAAATAGTGATAAATGCAGTTTTCTATTGTAACCCCAAGTTCACACATTCGAAAGTCATTCTTTTTAAATGAACTGTCTTCGCTAGCGTTAAAACGAAAAAGAATATCATTATTTAAATTAAAAAATATATTTTCGTCAGCTTTATTCTGTGTCCCATATAGCAGGGTAGGCAGAGAGAACCTGATGTCAATGCACTCCGTTCTCTGCACATCTAAAGAAATTAAAATTGAAATTCCCTAAATATTATAGTTAATTTAAATTAAAAAATATATATAAATTAACTTTCATTTAAGCAATTCAATTTATAATACAACTACTTTTCGCCTTCCAATCAATTCCAGCAAAAGCTTACGGAGGCGTAGCTCAAGCACTACCTTGAACAAACACACTATCTTCACAAACGAAGGTCGAAAGCTTTGAACAACTATCGGTTGCTATATTGAATCCCAATACCTAATGTTAGCTTAGGTCCTTTATTGAAGTACACATTCGTTTGGGAAGACGATAGACTCAGGGTGGCGCTATAATTTCTTAAAAGCTTAATTAGGTCCGTTAATGCGTACAATATTCGTTGCCTTAGCAACGTAACTTTTTATTAAAATACTTATATGCCAAGCATATGGTAGTGTCTTTTATTTATTAATTTTATGTTTTTGTAATTTCTTTGCATTCTACACTTTTTCCTTAACTACGCTGCATATTTTTTGTCAAAGCTCTTAAGTTTTTTTTACGTATATACATAGACGGTGAGTCCATCGTGGCGTACTGGGTCGTCGATTCCGTCTTGGATTTCCAAGTGGAGATAATGCTTTAAATAATTTCATTAGCCCGCTTTGGTAAAACAAAGAGAAGTTTTATTAGCCAAGTAACCACGTCTCTATAGAAAGTGTAAAGCGGAGTGTCTGAACACTACGTTCTATCAATCTGTCCCACTTAAAATTGGATATAAAGATAAATAAGAACTAGTACTGTATAAGATTTGTAAAATCATAATTAAATTGTTCTATAATTAAAATTAATAACCGAATAAAATGTTTATCAAAACTGTCATAATTTATCTGAGCATGTACGAAATATGTCAGACGTAATTGATTGTCCGTGTTCATTAAAAAAATATTTTATTTTTTATATTTAAATGTCATCGCTGCATAGTTAAAATATATCTAACTGATTGTAACGGTTGCAGGTTTGAATCAGACTGAGTCCCTTCCCCGCGATTTGAAGAAAAAATGGTGGCTACCGTTAATTTCGTAAGAGTTTTTGGGGGGTAGTCGACTATGTCTTCTTTTTTTTACGATGAATGTTTTCGTAGTTTTTTACTGTTAGATGATATTGTAGTTTGTTAAGACAAAGGTATATTTATTAATAGCTTTATATTTGTATATAATAAATAATAATCAGAGTAGAGTTTCGCTTACGTTGGGAAGTTCAAACTGGCAAATATTACCTACAAGACAAGTAATGGTGCTTTGTTAATAAATCCACAACAACATTACGGATAATAATTCAGATAAACACACTTTAATTAGATGACACATGATAGCGTTTTATTTATAATATACTTAGGTCTGCCTTTCCTGAATTCATCAAATATATTTTCAAACCTCTATCTACATAGTTTTTCACTTAACAAGCTTTTAGTTGACGATCAAAAAGCTTTTTAATGTTTACACTTAAATAGAATTTGCACTATTTAAGTGACTTTGATGTAGATATCAGTTTGATAGTTGCGGTCAAGAGGATCGATAAGTTAATTAATGTAGGTTTATATATTAGTACAATTTTTGTACAC
The DNA here is from genome assembly GCA_038994665.1 of Podotricha telesiphe. Classification (NCBI taxonomy): domain Eukaryota; kingdom Metazoa; phylum Arthropoda; class Insecta; order Lepidoptera; family Nymphalidae; genus Podotricha; species Podotricha telesiphe. The sequence continues at coordinate 100,015 of JAOYRR010000527.1, read as the reverse complement.
TTACGAGAGACGGTACAGCTTACGGTACGGCGAAGTAACTTAGGTCAAACATTTTGTACTTATATTATTAATACTAGCGACCGGCGCTTGCTTCAGGCTTCGCCTGCGTTAACTGTACGGCTATTATTTAACATTTTTTTTAAAGTAGTACTCGCACACTTAGGAAATTGAAAAATACATATTTATAAAACGTACTTGAACGGTTTTCAAGAGGCGCGGGTTCAAATCCCGCTGCGTTCAAATTTTTATACGTTTTCTAAATATGTTTTTCTATAAGATTCGCGTCTTTATTATTAGCTGAACCCTATGTCATATGATATATATAGACCTGAGATCAATTTAAATTGAGCTTATTGAGCCTTTTTTTAATTTATCATCGTACAAATCATTATTTATAGATCTACATTTGATTAATCAAAGATTCAACCATTTTAAGTAAACAGTTATTTTATAGCAAATTATTCAAACACAATAAATTATTATGAGCATTTTATTTATAAACCGATTAAAATAAATTAATTTACGTGAATTTTAACCAAAATACAATAGTCAGAATTGTATTTAAATTGGTTAAGCCGTTTCTGAGAGTAGCGTGCACAAAGGCACAGACAAACAGACACACTGTCATATATAAAAAAATTAAAAACATTGTTTATCTCATCGACCATGTACAAACAGCGATCAGTCACATTTTGTTACTATGTGGAGATTTACATTTTTTTTAATTGGCTATAGCGGAATGTACAGATATAGTTTAATAAGCTAAAGCGGTTCGACAGTAGCCAAGAAACGTAGCTTTTTTATTTTTCTTATTAATATTATAATTTTAAATAAATCTGTAAATGGTAGAATTTCAAATATTTCCATTTCGCCGCTCTGGTAGCTGAAACAAAGCATGTTGAGTTCCGTCACTCAACACGCAATGTCTCTATATATCAGGCAAATAGTGGAGAACAGAGTGTCTTGACTCTAGGTTCCCTCTGACTACCCTGATATACGGGAAAAAGCGGAAGCTGTAAAAATAATAATAATAGAATATTATCAACTCACTATAATTATTATCTAAGAAGACTTATTATATCTTCAGTTGTAATACAACGTTTTATATTCTTTTTAATTTCTTTCAAACTGGCGACTCCTTTTTCTTTTTATTCGAAGAAACTTCTTTTTCCGATCTAAAGGTTTTCAGTATTTTAGTCTTCCTTTTTCTTTAGACTGTTCTTTTTAAACTCGTTCTTGTGGTTTAAATTTACATTTAAATTCATTTTGTAAGTTTTAAGTGACTAAGGTCGTTTAAAAGCTATCACCGGTACTAGTTGGTAATAGAATATATATAAATAGTTTAGTGGTGTTATTTAGAGTTGTAACTACTTGCTCATAACTCGCTCGTGACGGTTGTATGTTCAAATCAAAGTAAAAAAAATGGATAGACAAAACTGGGCGAAACGGTGCGTTGAATTTGGCGTCTTTATACTTAGTATATATTCGAATTTTAAAAGTAACAAAATAGCTTTCAGCCTTTACCGTAAAGTAGAGTAAGCAGAGACATCCTAGTGTCAAACCACTTCGCCCATCTCTTTCTGCCTGAATTCGAGATATACCGGGTTGAGAATGAAAATAAATATAATTATTCCCAACTGGGTATCGAATCAACAACCACCGTGTTTATAGAATGCTTGCGACTACACCACGATGGCCGCCTGTATTAAAACTTTTCTGTTATAACGACAGAAATAAAATCACAGAAGAAAAATTAGGCCTTTCAAAAATTCTAATAAATATTTTGATCAAGAAATAAAACACAAGGCTACTATAGTGAGTTCTAACAAGAGTTATAATTTATAAGCAATATTACATGGGCGCGTCTTCTTACCGCTCTGCAATGGATCACAGATAGGATGGTATACATATATGCTCGTTTGTGCAAGTAAAGTACTTGTTTTTTATTACAAATATAATATGATTAAACGATTACTATTATGTAAAAAAACATGTTTAGGTACGGGTCACGCACGGTGGGACGGTAGCCAATTAGCGCGGATTCGATTCCCGCTGCGTTCAATTATAATTATACGTTTTCTAAAAATGTTTTTTACATTTTAAAATTCTTTACATTTTAAGGCTCTACAATTTTACTAACAAATATTATTTTTGTTACAGGTAATGGAGGAAAATGCAGTAGTAGAAAATAAGTTTTTTTAGAAGGTGGCTTTCGTTTTATGAAATAATCAAACATTTTAGATTATTGTCACGCTGTCAACGGTTTTGATGAAAATAATAGTGACACGTGACTTTAAAGTAGGGCGACTATTTATATTTTGTGTATTATTATAAATATGTGTAACGATAGAGTTTCATCGTGGCACAGAGGGACAGCGTCAGCGCAGACGCGGTTGGTTGTGGGTTCGATTCCCACTAGGAGCAATGATTATATTTAAATTATATTAATTTCTCGCTCTAGTATGGTTAAGCGCGGCGTTGTGTTTCGCCACTCAACCGCAATGTCTAGAATTCGGGCGGGAAGCCTAGAATGGGTTGTCTTGCCACTAGGTTTTTTTTGAGTGCCCAGCTATACAAATTATTATATTCATTAGGTTGATTATATAAAAAAAATACTAAATCAGCATTTATTATTCTTTCGACTAGAATAATTAAATTAATTATTAATTAAATAACTTTTATTAATTAATAATTAATTTATTAATATTAGCGGAAATTATGTGATTTTCCGGGATAAAACATAGCCTTTGTCATTCCCTGAAGTACGTACGTGCTTTGCTCATGTCTGATTTAATTAAAATTAGTCCAAAGCTTCGCACAGTGTAATGGATAGACAGAGTGACTTAGTAACTTTTTTTCTCTGCTTAATTTCAGTAGATGGCGGAATCTATTGCCAAATAAGTTAACAATAAATACTAAAAACGTTCTTCTGTATGAGAATTAGAGTGGCACTTATCGCATTTATAGTGAAATAGTTGAGATGCGGAACTCAACGCACCGCTTTATCTTACCAGAGTTAGGATATGACAATATTATATTTGCAATCAATTTAACGTGAGGAATCAAACCCATAATGATCGCGTTTAAAGTGAGACACTGTCCTGCTGTGCCACGATAGTCAATACTTAAAACGATAAATTATGATAATGAAGTATTTCGTGTATTGGCCGAGCCAACAAAGCAACAGGAACAAATAAACGTTCTACCTGCCTCGTTCTCGGAATTGACGTCCGGTACTGTAGTAACTCGTTTTATATTTGATCTGTTTCACCACAGGTTTTTTATAAAAACTTTATCCAAATTAAAATATTTTTGTTTTATTTTATGTTTAACTTGCTACATTTTATTTGTTTTACATCTTCCCACACTTTTCCGCAGAGAAAGGGAAGAATTAAGAAAATTAAAAGAATACTGAATACATAGCAATTTCATTACAAACTATGATCTTGTAAGTATTTTATTAACATGAAACGTTTCAGTACTAATCAAGTTAAGAGATGTTATCAGTTGAGTTTGAGTGTATTTAAATTATTTTCTTTTCTTAGCTCTAGTGACAAGAGAAAGCGCGGCGTAGAGTTCCGTCACTTTACTAGCAATGTCTCAGATTCAGGCGGAAAGTGGAGAATGGTTCTGCTAGGCTATAAGCAGCTGCAGCAACCTTGCTGTGCGGGAAAACGCCTTTGTTCAAACGTAAATAACAGAATATACATATTCGGAGAGGTTGTCGAATCCACAAGCATTGTGTATGAAAATATTTATTTACATTAACAAAAAACTTTATTAAAGTCCGAGAGTAGAATTCTAATCACGAATTCGAGTCTCAAGTGAGTATAATAAAATAGTAAGTTTCAAATATGTATAGCAGTCTAGACAATCAGTTAGCCTCTTTATCAGGTTATTTTTGATTCGGTCTTAAATATTTCGTCTATAATGAATTCCACGTAACTTGACGCTGATTGTGCAGATCAGATTTGGGTTCTTTTAAGGCGGTTATTTTTTTTTTTATATATTTAAAGGTAGTAAAATACGTGTAGAGTGGCGTGATTTATGGTCAGAATATTTTTCGTATATCCAAATGTTGCTTTCATAGTGCAGATGTGTAATATTTATTTTATCAATTTACCGTAATTCTATTGCATAATTAAAAAAAATTGCCTTTCTGCATTAGTTTTACATGTAAAATATATCAATTTTCTTACTTCTTCGTTCGCATAATATTCATAAAGAGAAGGAAAATTTTTCTTCCCACCACCACATCACAGAGCCAGAGAGAATCTAGTGTCAAGACTCCTTTCCACCCAAAATTTCTTAATTGGATTTCATTACGTGGTGGAATTCAACACCCTACATTTACCGACCACAACGAAGAATTACAATTTAAAGTGTAATCGTTCCCCTGAGTGGGTATCGAACTTACAATCAATCGTGTTTGCAGTCACAAGCTGTCCCTCATTAGATACTTTAACATTAATAACCACTGTGCTTTAAGGATTCTATTCAATAGCCGATTTTGAAAACAGCAAGTTATCAAAATCGATTACCTCGTAGAGGGGTCGGTAAAGTGATCTCGTCGCATCAATAGGTTCTAATCCTAAAGCTTTCTGAAGTGTAATTTGAAATGTTTGAAAAAAGCTTTGAACTAGCAACTCAATACCAACGCTCGTCGCGTTGATGAATTTTCAGTATTTGAATTGGGTGAGGTAAAGAAAATGTTTCAAGTTGACGGGCGGCCCTTATTATGAAATGAAGCCAGGTTTATATGTGTTTTGAGAATTGACTATTACCTACTTAAATTGCTTTACAATACTTGAGTTTACATTAATATTACAAATAAAAATGATGATTCATGTAGGTTTTTTTATAAACTGGATTGACTTAAACAATATTTAACTGTGTTTAAATTTTTTTTACTTATATATATTTTTGTTATCACCGAGTAACACATTTTTTTTAATACAAATGTAATATCCACAGGGGAATGCAATAATTAAAATTTAAATTAGAATGAAAAATAAACTCACGACATCGTATCTACTATTGATAAAACTTAAAATAATGTAGTAGATGTCTATGTCACTCGATTTCTCAAGAACAATATATGATTACAGATTTTTATTAGCTGCACCTCTGTTTTATTAGCTGTCTATCTGTAGGTACAAATAAATATAATTGGTTTGTCTGTTTTTAATATTAAAATAACGGCTTTTTACTAAATGCATATGTACCTATGTATACCGGTACATATACCATAATACATTTACAATTTTTATCTGTCTGTCCGTTTGTTCCAGCTAATCTCTGAAACGGCTGGACCGATATTGACGAGACTTTCACTGGAAGTGAGCCTTTGTAATAAGGAGTAACTTGTATTTTAGAATTCCTCGCGGACGAAGTCTCTGCACCTGTTAGTATATAATAATAAATATAAGTAAATCATATACCGCTATTTGGATGCGATTCACTTGAAAAGTTGCCACTTTTCAAGTAAATCAGACACTTGGTGCCATGATTGAAAAATTTTTTTTTATAGCAAGCACCTGATGTTTTGGCCGCGAGGATAAAGTACTTTTTAGGTTTTTTAATAAAACAATTATCTAGGTAACTAACAATAGCAATTGCAAATAGCATTTTTCAAGTTATACATTCAAAATATGGGAACAAGTAAGTAATGATGACATAAAAAAATCTAAATGAAATTCAATAAAACCTTATTATTATTTTTATCTTAACATAAAAAAGATATATAAACATTACAATAATTAACCGTGTAAATATTAAATTTTATTAATGATTAACATTGCGGGACTTTAAAATACATATGGTAGCTTTTTGCTATAAAGTCAATAACGTGCAGCCCGAAGCCTACATTATTACCATTTTCATTTTTAAGAAGGGCGAAAGGTTCTTCGTACTATCTAAATATGGCGATACAAAATAGACAATAATTCTGTGTATTAATTTAGTAATCCGTTGTGGCGCAGCGTTAAGTTTCGCCACTCGGCTCGCAATGACTCGAATCCGAGCGAGAGCTGAAGGTCCATTGACACTAGGTTCAGGCGTAAAGTTAAAGAAAAAAAATTGTTAATTTACTCGTTAATTACATTTGATTATAATAAATAGGGAAAATGACTTCTTCCGATACCAATGAGTCCTTTGGGATGGTTTCTTTGGAAGTTACTGTTGATATGATTAGTTACAAATTACATTATATTTATGACGATTAGGCTTTAGGGAAATTTATTTATCATACCTACATAGAAATTGGTACTCAATTTCACTGAGCTCCTTAAGAAAGTGAAGTCGATTTAAGTGCATTCTAATACAATTCTGGTTTCTAACTTAAAAAACACTAGTACTAAGTAAGCTACTTTTGCCCATTTTTAAGATGCTTTGTATTAGATGACGTGACGGCACTTCAAGTTGTAAATGTAGGTTGATATTGAATTGCACATAAACACACATTTTAGATTACTTTAATATTATTAATTATTAATATTAGTAAGTTTTCACTAAATATATTATTATTATATTTAGTGAAAAGTTAATAAAAAGAAAAGTACACTTTAATTACACACATTAATTAAAATTTAATATTATGAAACAATTCAAATGTAAACAAAAACATAACGTTTTACCATAAATTATCATATTACAGCATAATCTTGTCAATCTAGGAGAATAAAATTAACCGATTCAATCAATAGAATCCTCTTTCAACAAAGTCCCTCAGTAGCAAAGACGAGGCGAGATTAATATAATTTTATTATTAAATTATACGGTCAATATTATAATACTGGACTAATTCGTCGAATAAGCTATATTAAAAAAGGTATTTCAATATCAGCGTTCAGTATTTCGTCGAACCGGTTAAAGGTGAGTAATTTTTAGCCAAAAAAATTGATTCACTTGAGAATTCTTAATTTAGAAGAGTTCTTTTTTATTGTCTTTTATTTACTTTTGGGTAATTAATGTGACAAAAAACCGCACTCAGAAATATTAATTAACGATTTGTCAATCATAGTGGCTCATTGGCACAGCGCCTGACTGTAGTTGCAATGGTTGTGGATTTGATTCCCACTCGGTGGAATGGTCATAATTTAAGTATTTTCGTTTCTACGCTCTGGTGAACAAAACAAAGCGTGGCGTTGAGCTGCACCACCTTACACGCAATTCGGGTGAAAAATGGAGAACGGAGTGTATTGACATTAGGTTCTCTGACTGATAAACTGCTAACTCCTCCAAACCTCTCTCCATCCACTCACCATCCCGGTTGAGTAGGACTTGAACTACAATCCTTACGCAGACATGACAGTCTAAACTGCTCTTAGTGGTCGGCTTCTATTCGTGTTATAAGTACACAGGTATATTATGAATATCAAGTGTATTTTGCGCACAACGCAAACAATTGCTTCATCGTATTTATGCAATGGATGTTTTATTGTAATATCATCCGCTCGATTGCGCAAACACTGTAGACCACAGTATATCTTATTACAAATGGCACTTGTGTATATTTGTGTTATTTGAAATTAGAATCAATTAAATTTTATTGATTATTATTCTTTCTTGCACGGAGTTTGGTTCCGCCACGATATACGCTATGTATCGAAGTTAGGCGAAAAAACAGAGAATGGAGAGTTTTAAAACTAGGCTCGCCATGCCATTATATTTCCGCCATGTTCTTTATTTTGCAATTGGTAGTGATTTTCTTAAAGCTTTTAATAAAATATATTATTTTTTTATTTCACAAGTGTATGCGTATCAGCTCTGCCGTTACCATAAAGGCACACAGGTCCCGTGCTCAGCGACCCTAAGCTCACAGATGCCCTGCAAATATTGCAATCTCAAACAATAGATAAGATCCCTCACGTGCCTCAATACGGCAGCGCGGTACTTAATAAATGTAGAATGTAACAACCAGTTTATAAGTTTCCTAATTTAATATAAAAAATGGGCGTCTTATGTACATGTCTCGCACTCTTAAGATACCTAAAACATTTATCGTTCAGATTTTCCATCTATACTAAAAATAGAATAAAAACGAGACGTTAAGTGGCGATACTCAACACCTCTCTTTGTTTTATCACATACTAGAACAGTGAATTTTAATATAATCATTTCTCCGACTGGAAATCGAACCCACAACTAATCGCGATTACAATCAGACGCTGTCCCACTGAGCTATGATGGTCTCTTATAAAAATAAATAAAGGTAACTAATATTTATGAGTGTCATAAGATATTATTTTAAACACAGCTAAATTTGATTCTTTAAATTGGTTGCTATTTATTAGGGCGGATACCTGAATTAATGTCTGTTATTTTCGTTCGTTAGAAGCGAGCGAGGTGACATCAAAAGGGATGTATTTACAAAAAATAGATGCAAAGTGTCAGTAAGGTTCTTTTCTGTGTAACCTGCAGTTTAAATTTTTATTTCAATGATTTTAGTTTTACGCATTTGGCATACATAACTTATTAGAGAGAAACTAGTGTTAAATCACTGCCTTCTCCACTTTCCTCTAACCACACTCCCGACTCTCAAGTGAATGTCGAACCCAGAGCCATCGCGTAAGTGCTAGTGACTTTCAAAGTAGATACCTGTATCTTGGTGATTTATTGCTCTTGCTTCTAGCATGGTGTAATTATTATGACATTTTAGATTCTTGCGTTCTTGATTCTGGTATACTTGATTATGGCATACTAAGTAATGGGAGTTTGAATTTTGGCTAGATTCATATTTGTTTGGAAGGAGAATAATACATATATCATGTAATTGGTTAGACTTCACCTAACCGAATATTAAGCATAATATATGTGAAACAAAAGTTATTTCATTGAATTTCTTACTAATATTATGTTATGTTTCTTTTTATTTCATCATAGCAGTAAACGAAGATGGAGTGATGAAAACTAGTAGACGGACTGTTATGACACTAGGTTTTCTCTGACATCTTGCTATGCAGGACAAAGTGTGAAACTGATGATTGATTGATGAATATTGCACAATTGTACATTTTTTGAAATATCAATGGAGATCAGGATTTGCTTTTATGAATAGGGTGCTAAAATCAAAACAATTCAAGCAAACCAAATAATTATTAAAGTAACATAAATATTATTTACAAATTACTAATAATAAATCAAACTTATAAAGTATGCACTTTCGATTTATTAACTACACTCATTGTTCTTCATTCACGCTTGGTACGAATTTAATACTAGTAATTATTTTATCTTCAATAAGATAGCTATAAAATAAACACGAGTTAAATAATTACATATATACCGTTATATACGTAACCTATTAAGAACCTTTTTTGTGGATTGACATAGCTGTTTATACAGCTAAGCTTTGTTACTGTGGATAATTATATTTTATATTAAACGAGAAAAATGTATAGTTACCAAACTGGTGTTATTAAAAAGTATACCCTTACTTAATTTGATATTAATAATATTGTGGCATATGTATAGTTAGCAGAGTGATAAACCACCTACTTGGTGTTCCCACTCTCATTTTTCAGTTAGCTCTCTACTTGGTGGCACAGCCTCTGACTGTAAACGCCACGGACGTGTGTTCGATCTCCGCTCGGGGGAATGTTTATATTTTTAATTTCCCGCTCTGGCAAGACAAGCCCGGCGTTAAGTTCCGCCTCCCAACACACAATGACTCGAATTCGGTCACAAAGCGGAGAATACAGCGTCTTGACCTTAAGTTCCCTCTGGAAAGGTTTCCATGTGGTAAAACGTTCAAAAAATCAAACCTAATTTAAATTTTGTCACATTAGATTAGAACTTGGAACCATTGTTTGCGTTTAATAAACTAAACTATTTTTATGTCGCGCACTATGCTCTTATAGAGAAAGGTAGTGACAATTTGGTGACTCCTTTCTCCGGTTATTGATATGTATATATTATATCAATATTAAGTTCACACTTCATTCTACAATTTTAGTCACCAGTGCGGCGTCCGATTTCACGGTGTCTATTTTAGTAAAGTACATTTCGATGACAAATTGACGGCCATTTGCAACGGTTTTATGATCGATCGTTCCTGCGATAAACGCGGAGTGCTTAAAACGTTTATTTACCTAATGATCATTTCTGTTATATAACAAAACTTGTTTTTCTAGTTAAGTCCAGTATTTTAATAAAAATCAATAATTATTAAGTATATATATTATTACTAGATTTAGTACTAAATTCTAAAATATGTGTGTAACGGCGTTGACAGAGAGAAAGATCACGATCTCGTTACCCACCAAAACATAAAAAAAATACAAATAAAAAAAGCCCAAAAAAAGGGCACGGACTACAAAAACCCGCGAAGATTATCAAAAATAATATAAAAAATAAATAGAACATGTTAGAATACGTATAAAAAAATCTTATAGCAAAAAGAAATGTTCAAATTTATTTAAAAAATTGTAAAAACGTAGCTGTGTGACATTGAGAGAAGATTTCGCAACACAGAAAGTGGTATCTTTACATCTTCGGAGACTGGAAACGGGAGTGACGCGTCATTATTAGCTTCCCCCGCCTAGTACACGAAATTTCCGCATATCATGTACACTTAAAATAAAACTTTAACATAGCCATACGCTCTACATCTGGCTACGCCGAAATTCTTTAACGCTTGTTACAACTTATTTTTTAAGTTAAATAAGTATTCAAAATGAAAAAAAAAGTAAATTAATTTAACAATTGGTTTAGTAGCTTCAACCTTTAACACGAGTGCAGGCTAGAGGGACCCGTAGCCTTGGCTAGTGGTGGTCGAATAGGAACACCGTGAGGTTTTAGTGGGTATACGGACGGCCTACATCTGCCAGTCCCACATAAACACGTCCGAGTCCCTAATAGGGAGGGTATCTGTAACAGATTACAGATAACCTAGTGTCGATAATGTCTGTTCTCCGCTGTCCACCTGTATTGCGTATGCACCTGCACCACCTGCATTGCGGGAGTTACCACCGCGCATTGTCTTATAAAACAATAAGTCAACGATGGACAGTCTAATTATTAATCCAAATAACCCAATTTATGCAATAATAAGATAAATTTTAGTTCAAACCTATAACTTAATATATATCAAGGGTAGATTGCGGCTGAACGTGCATACGGCAATTTAGTTTGTTCAAAATTAGATGAAGCCACAAAATCAGCCATAAAGCTTAGGGGTTATTATTATATGAAATGCGGTTGACCTTTACTGTATATTTAAAATCACAGTAAAAATGTTACTTTATTATTATCAGTGAAGGCTTTCAAAGGCTTTAGTCAGTGATATAAATTGATAACAAGGTATTTGTGTATCTAGAGGTATCAGAAACAGCTTGGCGCTTTTTTCAGCACAGCCGTGAAGGCAGAGAAAAATTCGTGTCAAGACTCCACTTTCCAACTGAGTCCGAGACATTGCGTGTTAAGTGGTGGAGGTTGTCGCCGCTTTTTAACTAAAGTATATAAATTAAAATATAATCATTTTTCGAGAATGTACCGAACCCACAACCAATCTCGTTTACATTCACACTGTCCGACCGCGCTACTCCAGGCTCAACTTTTGTAGTACTAAAATAATATGAAATTATTTAGATAGAAAAAGGAAACTGAGTAAACGAATGTCTTTGACTCCTTTAGAAATCACTTACCTATAGATGTCAGATATATATAGTATGTGACTAATGGTTCAGAAAAAGTTAGTAAAAATAGTATCCGTATCTATCAGATACATCCATATAAAAAAGTTTGGACACTCTAATAATTTAAATTCCTTTTTTTAAACTATAAACATACTGATTCACTTATCGTTCGATTTGTTTGAAAATTCGCACACGTGTCCATTATACAACGACAGCGAAATATATTTATAGCAATGTCCTAATGTCATTTCCAAGACGACCAGGTTGGCGAGGAAAAAATTTAAGAGCGTTTATTTTGAACCCACTATATTTACGCTTTCGTACTCACTTTAATTATGTCACGATAGCTACGAAAATAACCTTTTATTTTTTATATACGTACGTACACATGTTATTAAAGTCTAAACGTTATATATACTCATGCAGATTGCTATCTGTGTGGAGCAATTTCACTAACACCGCCGACCTTTGACCCCAGCTAGCTGAAATGTTAATGAGCTCGCTATATTATTACTAAATGTAAAGAAACATTTGCTACTTCCTCTACTGTAGTTTTACTCAAAAAAATATAAAGTTTACTATTTTTTTCTATTTTTTTAATTTTACAAATGCAATTTAACTAACTCATTTATCACAGTTTGGTTTTAATGCTTCTCTAGTATTGTACGGAATAAGCTAAGAGCATATAGTGGTATATCAGTGGGTTCTGCGCTTTCCGTCCAACCAGGTATAATGTGTTATATAATAAAATCAAACAAGCAACAATCATGTACAACCACGCACCTAAGGACATAATTTTAAAGGAAACTGCTCTGATACCACAAAGCGTTTTGTTCCGCCACCCACCACGCAAATCAAACGAATAGCGGGGAAAGACACCTTCATACGGGATGAAGCGTGAAGCTGAAAACATCTGCATATACAGGATCTGAACTCAATACCACTCCGCATTACGATGTCAAAAAGCTCACATTACACTTAAATTTAATACAAATAAAACCTTTTAGTACACAGTAGCGCGTGACTTTAATTTAGTTAATGTGAAATGTGATATTCATCACCGCCTATTATCTACAAATGGGTGGTTTTAATTTATGTTTTCATTCGGCTAAAACTTAGATAGAAATGGCTGATCGTTAGATTACTATATCAACGTGGCGATTGATTCTTTTGTCACTGCAATATATATAGTGTTTTGTTTGGAAATTAGTATAAATAGATTTATTTATTTATTACAGAGTTTCGCCACCCAACATTCAATGTCTCGAATACGATTGGAAAGTGGAGAACGAAGTGTCTGGACAGTAGGTTTTCTCCACCTGCAGCTGATAAAAGTTTCATACTATGTCATAGTATTCTAATATTGCGGTTCTCTCCATAAAACGTGACACTGGCTAAGTGACTTGTGTTTAACTGACGCACACGATGCGCTATTACTAAAGTACTGAAATTTACTGGAACGTCGAACCCATAGCTACGGTGTACAGCCTAACAATACTCAACCAAGCCACTACGTAATAATGGTTGCTAAGCTACAAATATATAGCAATTTCAAACTTATTTTTGTATTGTGGATTAAATTCTCAAAGTAGAACCGTTTAGTCAAAATGCCTTAATATCAAAATTTTGCACTAATTCGATTTGGTTGCTGTCAAAAACATAACCCTCCGAGAGGGACCGGCCGCTGTGGTTCTCCTAACAACGAATATTGATGGAACCTCCCGTGGACTTTAATAATTATATTAAATGTTTTCATAACAATAACATTTGTTAAGTTGAATATCATAAGAGGTAACAATGAAATTCCGTGTTTTGAAGTATCAAAACGTGTCTGAATTTAGCTTTATCGAAAGATTCTTTTTTCTCAGATCCTCGAATTTCCCGCACACAGTAGGCATGCAAGGTGTTATTTACACACTTAGGATATTGGAAAACATTTTTAGATTTTTTCTTATGTTTTCTAAAAATGTTTCTTAATTGTGTCCATAACACAGATGTTAAAAAGAGATAGAACCTTGTGTCAACTCACGTCGTTTTTCATTTTTCGCCACGAATTCAAGGCACTGCGCATTGCGTGAATGGTGGGACTTAATGCCGCACCTTTTCTTACCAGAGCAGAGAAATGGGACCCAACACCAATAATATTAGTCTTTAAGGTCAGACAAAGTCCCATTGCACACGGCGACCTCTGACTGATAGGTAAAAGATATAATATATTTTAATTAAAAGTAAAATTGCTTTTTCAAGGACTTATAAGTGTTTGAATAAAGAAAATAAAATAATTTTCACATATCTTAATATATTAATGAGACTAGTTCTATAGGGCGCAATTTTAATAAAAACTATACAATTGTCAAATACGAGTATACGTAAGAACAAAATATCTCGGCAGATATGAAGTGGTCGACTTTATTCAATTTGTAGAATACTTTTCTTACTATATTTCTTTACACATACTTTGAAAATTTGAGTAAATTGGTGTTCATTAGTAAGCTTTGAGTTATTATTTTCAAAAACTTATAAGAATAATAAGTAGGATTTTAAATTACACCACTAGTTCATTATTTTTTTTTTGTAAATTCGATCCCAGGATAATAGTTCTTAGTTCTTTTTTGTATTTATTTTCTTTGGACATACAGACCGTGCTTTTTGTTACCTATAATTTTATGTTACATATAATGTATACTACATTATTATTTATCAATTTGTTTACATAAGATATGTAAAACTAGCTTATAAGATTCATAGGACTTAGTTTGTTAAATATTTCATAAGGACGTCTAGTTTTTAGTAATATCAATTGTTTATTACTTAGATTAATTCCCTTGATTAATGTGACCCTCATGAGGCATTATTCTGTCCAATTTTGAGACATTGCGTGTTCAGCTGCGCAACTCAACGCCGCACTAGCTATACGAGAGCGGCATAATCAAAGTCTTACTTAAACACAATCATATGGAGTTAACAATAGTTGAAATACATTTTAATAGGTAACCTAGCAGTTACAGTTGCGGCTAATGTGGTTAGAGGTCGGCATTTCGTTATTCGCGGTCGGTCTTTCGACTAAAAGGCTTTGTTTCACATTCCACGGCATATTGTTTTTAAATTGTAAAAATAACGGTTGATGTTCGTTGGTTTTCGCTATGTTATTTGAGCTTTGTTGACTTTTTTGAGGGGTTTAAAGTATTTCATTGTAATATAAATTCCATTCGTCTGCTGTTCACATTATTTTTTTAGTGTTTATATGGTTTTTTTACTGTAGAAAGTGGGAGTATTTTTTTTACATAGTTAATTGGAATGTAGCATTTGGATGTAAGGAGAATTTGTGTTAAGTCTGGCTTGTGAACGTGTATATGAAGCATTTTGTTCATTTAATGAAACTAATCATATTGGTGATACGTATTTTGTCTCCGCTTATTGCCACGGTATGCTTTTAAAAGGCTTAAACTATGTGTCATATCACATGAACTCATTTCTTTCTTTCGTTAAGGTATTATGTTAAAAACTCCGTTTATTATTTCGTGTTGAGTGGCGGAACATTATACTGAAGATTGTCTTACGGGAGTGGAGAAATTAAAATAATCTAATAATAGTATTCCAAAAAAAAGGATACCCTAGTGGCATATGGTATCCGTTGTCCGATTTTCGTACTAACAGCGCAATACAGATTGCAGATGTAATATAAAAATATCGAGCTTAACTTGGCGTAGTGGAACACAGTATGACTGTAAATGAGATAGTTGTAGGTTTAGTCTCTAATTAACGGATGATTATATTTAATTGATTTTCAACGCTCCGCTTCGGTGACACAGAGCGCGGCGTTGCATTGCGCCACTGGACACGACATATCTCTAATTAATGCAGAAACTTAAATGTTATTATTTTGAAAACTAAGTAAAGGGACGAATAGATATAAAAAGAACCGTGACAAATGTTCCGATCAATGTATATCAACAGTTCAGGCCACATTATACGTGTCACTTTATTATGATCTATTAAATTCAGTAAAAGTATACACATATTTCTACCGAATTGATGCCTGTTAAAAGTTAATTTAGCTAAAAACTATTTTATAAAATTTGAACGCACCAGCCATGCGTTAATATATGAATTCTTATTTTCTAAATATGTTAGCAAATTCCTAAGTGCACAATATCAATTTAAAAATAGCTAATTTAACTCTCTGAGTATAGCGTATAAAACGTAAAACGATGTAGAATTAAAATACACAGTCAAAAAAGCGGTATTCTGATTTCCCCGGTTAAATAACCGGTTGGTTTACAACAGAGTCAAGGCTTTTCAAATCGAGGATACTGCATTTTTATATCGCTGCCAGGAGAAAGTTGTGCTTTTCATCCAAACGTTTAAAATTTAAAGGTTGCCACAATAAAATTTATACCTATATATATTTGTAGTTTGAAATTTGGCATAGGTACAGTTTATGTGTATATTTGGCTAAATTTGCCATATCTACTTGTATATGCGATAGACTCTGTAGGACGTGTCAAGTGCGCCGGCGCCGCGTCTACCTCTTTAACTATATATGGACTTATAGACATCTATGGCTTACTAATGTCTACTGCCAGTTGTAGGTATTAAATGTCCAAAGAGTTCCTATTCACATGTTATGAACAGTATACAATTAGTTATATTTTTTCTTTACCTCAAATGAGTAAAAAAAGAGTATTTCGTTTTTTACTTAATAATAGTTAAAAAAGATATATTTAGAAAACGTCTAAAAATTTGAACGAAGCAGGATTCGAAGCCGCGCCTCTTGAAGACCGTTCAAGCGCTCTAATCGCTAAGCCATGCGTTCTACATCCAGCTGCGTCGAAATTCGTATACGCTTATTTCAACTTATTTTTGTCCCGCTGCGTTATACATTTTCTAAAAAAATGTTTTTCACTTACCTAAGTGTTATTAATATAATTAACACTTAAAAATAATGTAAATATATTATAATATTTTTTCCCGAGTAGGTATTGTACCCAAAGGCATTATCTGTAGTTATTGAACTCGCCGCGAAACGATGAGCTCTACCTCTTTTAGGGTCATAACTTAACATATTTTATTATTTACGTAAAAAGATCTTTCGTAATAAGATATTGTAAACTAACAAATAAAAAGGCATTATGCGCATAATTATTTTATTATTAAAATAATTTATTTACAACACTTGTTTTAACCAACTTGTGATTTTTAACTAATCAAGTTTCACTTTGCAGTTGTTATAAAGTTATAATTTGCTCTTAAAGACTTGTAGGCGCAATAATAATGATATTGATAATGATTGTGCTCATTTAAATTTGTTTGTTACAGGTAATGCCTTCATTCGGTTCTTGGACTTGGACTTACATATATAACAAATTATATTGCGAAACAAGCATACACATTAACAAGCATATGTAAAAATGACAGTATTCAATTATGGAGAATTTTTGAAATTTTAATATACCTAATAAAGGTCAAGGCCATCGTGGTGCACAGGCACAGTTTTGACTGCAAAACGCCGCAAAAAGCGATTGGTCGTGAGTACAGTTACCACTTTAGGACACAAAACGAAACCTCTCGATTTTCTTGTAATAAAGTTTAATATTTTATCTTTTTTACAATATGTGCCGAAATGAGTGTGTTTTTATTAAATATACTAATGAATCGTTACATAAATTAAGAACGCAGGTGTTTTCAATGAGTCACTACTGTTTAGTTGTTTTTAAAGTCTTTTGAGATTATACGACAGGTTGATTTTTAAATTATATAATCGTAATATAAAGAAATAATAAGGTGTAAGGCCAGTGACTGCAAAGACAAAATAAAACACTTTTATAAGCGATGGCGTTAAAAAATTTGGATATGAAATTTATTCTTAAACATATTACTTTGATTTTCATATTCATTTTATTTATAATCATATTTATATAGCTGAGTTGATAAAGAGAACCTAGTATCAAGACACTTAGTTGTCAACTTTCTGCCCGTATTTGAGACATAGCGTCTTGAGTTGTCAATTTAAGCTTTGACCTGAGCACACGCAACCAGAGCAGCGAAATGGCAATATATCACTCTCCTAAGTGGGGATTGAACCTGCAACCATTGGGTTTACAGTCTGACGTCCCACTGTGCCACTACATTTTTCATAGATACAGATATTTACATTCTAATGTAATTAAAAATAATAGTTTGGTTACAATTTTTTAGCATGAAAATACAAAATCAACAACTTGATTGAACTTAACTGCAAAAATATACACATTAAAACTTGTATTAGGCTCATAAAATCAACACATATTAGGCTTTTTTAAAATCGATTTAACTGTTACGGTCCTTTATCTCCTATCAGACAGCTTCCATTATCACTCATAATGGGGGAAAAACGGAAGGTAACATCGTATAACAGATAACTGAAAGATAATTTGTCAAATGTTGGCGTCACCCGTGAGGTGCAATGATTAATGCACGAGCTTTTGTAAGTATATGTATGTAACATAAGAACTAATTTGAAATAACATTCTTTGGCTCTGATTTAAGTTAGCATATTGCAATGAAATACAAGAAATATTATTGTGTTTGAAAATTTTAGTTTGTGGTAAATTAAAATAAAATAAAAAATAAAAAAAAGTTGCGGCTTCAAATCCAACAGGATTTTATTTTTTTCGAATACCCGAATAGCCGCGCTTTGTCTTAGGTACCAAAGCAAGTAAATGAAAATATAACAAAATAAAATGTTAAAATGTTGCTTTTTACCTTAATTGTGCATTTAGTGCAATTTAATTGAATAAAAATCTTATTTTACTGAAATATGATAAATTAACTATGTAAAAGAAACTCAAAGGCGCACTTAAAACTAACTTATCGTTTTCTTGTTCATTCTGGCAACAACATCAGGTTCTGGTATGAAAATATTTTATTATCGGTTCGAACCGGACACGTGTGCAAATTTTCAGGCAAGTCGGACTGCAGCTTACTGCAGTCCGACTTGCCTGAATATTTATTGACTTTATTATTATTTATTGACTTGCCGGTATATGTGTATACTACTTATAGTATACACATTTACCTAATAAAAGCGTGTTAGTAAAATAGAGTTATAGTAAATCATTTTACAGCGTTTTTGTGTTAAAGTTTTTAAGCTTAAAACAACAATGTATGATGGAAAATAACAATTTCATTTGCTACCATTTTGTTATGATGGAAATTTTTCAGAGATTAAAATTTACGAAATAAATGGAAATTGAATTTCGTACATAGTTGTGAGCTCTGAGTCCGACTCTGTATAGAAAATGCATAAATTACTATAAATTTAAAAACTTAGAAATTTCTAGATTTTGAAAAATATCTGCTATTCTTCCTTCTTATTAATCTCATTATGGTATTAATCTCAGCGGTTAGGCAGAGTCTGCGTTTCCACTTAACCTGACCTCACCAAAGTGGAGGCACTTCACACACGATCTTATTGTCCTTAGCTATCATTCTTTGTTTTTATTAGTTTCGTTCGAACACAAGGCAGAATACATGGGCAGACGAATATAATTTTTTACAGGTGTTTGAATTTGTAAATTGTAGTTTTATAACGTACTTTTCTTTCTCAGCTTTATTTTTTTACCACATAGCAGGTTAGGCAGAGAGATCCTAGTGTCAAACAATCCTAGTAGTCAAACCAAAAAAAATATATAAATAAATAAAAAAATCATTTAAAAATCGTATTCTAAAGATTTAAGCTAACCAAATTTCACTTAACCTATTGTAAGGAAGGTTAGTTCGTGTGATAAGCGACAATTTAAGTATAGGTTCGTAATAATAACCACCTACTTAAAAGGTAGTCCTTTCAAATTCGAGACAACCGGTATTTAGTTTCGACTTTTTTATTATTAGTAACATAGAAAGAATATTTATTAATTGAATTCTGAAGTCACAAATGTTATATTACTACGTAACTATGTATAACATGCAAGAAAATAGACCCATAATAAAAACGCTTAGGCTTGCTTAATATATGAAAAATAATATATGGTTCATATTATTACATTTTTGACAGCTTTACGCTTTTTTCCCAAATAAAGAAGTTGTGCTTTACTGCCACGTACGAAGTGCCATGATCAAAAAAAAATTATAAAATATGAAAATTCTTAATTTACCAAGCATGCTAAAATCTAAAAGAGTTTACACACAAACCTGTACTTAAGCTAAACTTTTATTAAATTGTAGTACAAAGTTATCCACGCGCTAGATTACCATAATGTAGGAATAAAGTACCGATTAGCGTAAAGCTGCGGCTCGACTACGAGCGACGTGAGCTGGGCTTAGCGATACGCGAGCGGTATTAAATACGTAATCCTACTAATTTTGTTAGATTGCCTCGTATTGAATATCCGTTGAGAACCATTTAACCAAACAGTACCTTCCTTTAGGACTGACTGACCGATAGTGACGAGTTTATGTTTGTTCACAATTCAGAAATAAATTAATGACAGACTTGATTTTTAAATCTGATTTTTGTAGTCATGTTACTTTCTTCTAATATAAAATTTAATATAAGAGTATTGTATTATTTTATAAATAATATAAGCTGCTTCTGTATAAGGACAATTTCAGCTTGTGATGCAAATATAAATTTTTACTTTTTGTATATTCAATCATGCACGGACTTGAGATCTTTCTGGAAAGACTAAGCCTCGCTAACTAACTTTATCTAACTGTTTGTGAGAAACTAAATCAATGAAAATCATATTAATTTTTATATTGTATCAACATAATTCCCGCATTGCGAAATAGACGGATAGAACCTAGTGCCAAGGCGTTCCGTTCTGCACTTTCCGCTTGAATCCGAGACTGTGTGTTGAGTAGCGGAACTTTCACTGCGCTACGACGATATTTTTAAACATAGATACGCGAAGTCGGCGTCAACTTTCTCTGTGATCTTAAAAATTCGTGATTAATCAAAAAATATGTAATATTTGATACGAGACGAAGGTGTGTCGTTATTATTAAGAGTGCTTTCTTAATATTTACGCGTCAAAAACAGTTTGTAAAAAAGGCAAGGACAATATTGTAATATTTGTATATTGTAATATTGCAATAAATACGCTTTTATTAGATACACCTTTCACATCATGTAAAAAAATTTAAGACAAAAGTTCGCGATTATATCATTTATTTAAAAATTATTGAAGTCTACTATACTTTCTCATTCAATATATTTAAAAAAGAAGAATATCAGGTAGTCTGACAGAACCTAGTGTCAAGACACTCCGTTGTACACTTTCCGCCCGAAATCGAGACATTGCGTGCACTTTGTCTTATGTCTTAATTATCAGAGCGAAGAAATGAAAATAATATGTATTCGTTCCTCCGACTGAGAAGCGAACCTGCAACCGTCTTTTTCTTCTTTAGTCAATACCAACAAAACTATTTATTACAATATAAGTAAGTATATGACTAGTAAGTCAGTTGCCCTTTCATTTCGCCTACACGCTTTAAAGCTGCTCTTCCATTAGAAAAGGCGTCAGATACAAACTTCTGCTAATAAACTAAGTTGTCATGAAGTCAACCTTATTACTCAACTGAAATTAAAGTTTGAAATTACCTGAGTGAATTAACTTATAATTTCTTAACTTAAATTTCTGTTTTAGAATTTTCTAAATTTTAACATGCTCTTAATAATACGAGTACTTTTTAGAGCTTTTCATTTAAAATAAATAAATAATGTTCCAGAACTTGATGTTGTAGTAGAATTGTTTCCAAAAGGCGCGGCTTCTGATCCGACTGCGTTCAAATTGTTAGACATTTTCTAAAAATGTTGATCTTATACGTTAAATGGATACAGTAGTTGAACGAGCTTATTGGTGAAGTTCAGAATTTTTTAACTTTCGTTTCTGTTATACTGGCTAAGTTATACGTTGACAGCAAAAGTAGTAACAACTATATAGAATATTTCACGAGATGTAAATACATACCTCAATTGACAAAAGCGTTTGAAATAACACCAATTTAACGGGATTAATCGGTTTCTAGACAGGCAGGTAGGCAGACAGGCTACCTGTAAGCATGGCGTATCGCTTCTCCTACAGTATTAAGCGTAAACGTCCGGAAAACTAGGTCTTATTATATGAATCAATACTTACTGGCTAAAACGTTCGGTATCCATGTGGTTCTTAGTAAAACGCCGTCATATTCAAATCGTTATACAGAACATCCAGTGAGTTGTATTTTAAAATGTAATAAATTATTTTCACAGTGTTGGTTAACAAAATATTCCCGTACCAGGGGTGAATAAGTTAATAAATCGCAAGTGCTTCATTTCCAGGACAGGCATTTTTAAGCTTGAGTTTTCTATAAGTGCTGTTTTTTTTATAGCTCCGATACGAGCGTATCGCTAGTTATAAAATTTCCCAAGCGCAAGATTGACGAATGTGGCAAGTATTCCATAATGCTTTATATAAACAACCAAGAAATGGCCTCTATTATAAATAATTGACTTTTAATTCGGTTAAACACGGCTGATAGTAAATAAAGAAATTGAATTTCTATCAATATATTTTGTTCAGAATCTGGAAATAATTTTCAGTTGGAATAATGTAGAGTTATTTAAACTTTAAATTGTATAATAACTTAGCAGATATTAGATCAATCAATCAATTCAAATCAATCAATCAATTATTGATTGCTAATTAATTATTTTTTTAATTTTTTGGGATATTTATATGTACAAGGCATATGCGGAACATCAATTTTTGTCTGGATCAGATTAGGTAATCTGTAATATCCTAATCTCATAGTATCCCCAAACGTAATGTGTCACATGTGGTCCAACTTAATTCGTATTTGTGCCACTGCGACAAGAAATTGGTTAGAACTAGTCAGTTATCGGCGGGTATGAATACCTAGTAGAATTTAATTAGAAAGTTATCCAAGCAATTATACAGTCAATTGATCGTGAAAATGATTCGAGGAGAGGGCGAGATAAATTGCCATTGCTCTCAGCCCATATCACAATTGAGCGGAAAATCATATAACATCTAACAAATAATGCTTCCTTTGTTAACTTATGATTAGGGTTATAGAAGACGCTATGGTCGCGCAGTTGGTGAATGTCTGGCTGTATGACAGTGGTAGATTGAGTTCCTTGAGGGAATCCTGCTTGTCCGCATGATTCGGATACCGAATTTGGACTTCCTAATCAAAATTTAGAAGATAGTGAAGCAATTTTCAAACATAATTTGTCTGATTACTTTTATAAAAGGAATATTTGTTTTTTAATATGATAATCAACTGTTTACCTAAACGCTTAAACACTTTATCCAAACATAAAACAAACGTGGTTCCCAAAATCCTCCATCTCCACATGGTTCCTAAATCCCTCTGGCTGTGTAAATATAAAAAAAATCAAAATAAATGTTTTATCTGACCATATCATTTGTTCATGTTACCACAAAAACTGCCCATTACTGTACTCCGATAACGAGTTGGCGCAATCTTGTACATTTGCTTTCAAAGGGCTGGTGGACTGCCAACTAGCTCTCTCGTTTAACTTTTGAAAATAGCTGCATCTGCGCATCTGTTTGCTATCACAAACAACATGTAAAGAAATAGCTTCACGGTTTTATCAGCATTGTGACATATAGAACTGAATATGTGTACATACTTTATTAAATCAATCAAATCAGTGGTTATATTAAAGAATTTCACTAATCAAGCTAGATAGAAAACCTTTCCGCAAGTAGTTATTTTACAGAGCTTCTCATTATATCGATGAGAACAAAGAACAGGTGTTTATAAAAACGGGTCTTTTATTTCTGAGATAGGTCTCAGAAATAAAAGACCCGAGAAAAGAGGTGAGATAGGTCCTAGTGAGACTTTTTGCAACCTATAAATAATCTTCATAAATACAAAGGCTTCTAAAAATAAATCTGTAGCGATTACCTAGGGCTAACTTAGGGCTTGCTTCAAAGGCATGAATATCATTTGCTTTCGGTATATGTATTTTTTTTCTTCTCTTTTTCTTCTACATTGCTGAAAGTCGTCTGCATATTCAGTTAATCCCAGTTGAACTGGCCACTACAACTAAACTATAAACTCCTGAATTGTCTATATAACTTTATATAATCTAACTAATCTTTTATTGGCTTCACAATTTTTTTTCCGCATAGCAAGATAACTAAGATAAGGCAGAGAGAATTTAGTATGAAGACACTCCTTTCTGCACTTTTCGCCTAAACTTGAGACGTTGCGTGATGATAACCGGAGCCCCACACCATTCTTTGTATTAACCAGAAGGGAAAAATGAAAATTACTTAAATATAATAATTCCTCCGGATAGGATTCGAATCCACATCCAACAGTACTAACAGTGTCAGTGCATTTGTTACGTTTGATCATTATACAAGCGTTCCAGAAGTTTTTTTGGCGCCAGATCTTCCTCCAAAATGCGAATAAAAATGTTAATCCTTTTTATTATCTTTGTGAATTAGTGTCATTAAGATTTTACGACCGCCATCGGATATTAGACCGTGTAAACTTTGACGAATGACTCTGAACTCCATGCGAGTATCTCGAACTTTGTTTTCATTCGGCATTGGTTGGGATATAAGTAAGCGATGATATTTGTATGCATTTGTGCTTGTGAAATGGAATGTTCTGCATCTGCATGCATGCACGACTGCATATGTTGGTAGTGAGTTTAAATTGTACTCGTATGAATAAACGTTAATATTTTGATTTTGCCGGATAAGACAAAGTAAGGCGAAATGTGGAGAACGGAGTCACTTCTAACAATAGAGAGTTTGATACTAAATCACTACATACGAGTATCAACTTGTTGATTTACTTAAATCAGGATCCACGGAAGTCTTATTTTAATACAAATTTAAATACAAAGAGTAGTGTAACCGTGAAATTTTATAATAAAAATGTAAAAGACAATGAGATTTTTCTTAGTAAAAATAGCTGCACTTTGTTACATTGTACTGAAGTTTAAATTCGTTAAGCTTTTAAATCTAGTTGTTTTAATTGTGCTTAATTTCATCCAAGACTTTATTGCGACTACCTTGGCTGGTTCTTATTTGTAACTATGTACTCAGTTACTGGTAGAATTTTTCAAAGAAATAAGCGGATATTGTAAGTGAATTAAATAAACAACAGGTGAATATGGAGAGTGGCTTAACACTCTGTTTTATCTTGTAGATTATTTGGAAAATGTGATAAAATAAACAAATGGTCGGTTTTGTTGTACTCTTAAGAACTTATTTTCAACATTTAAAAAATCTGATAGACCAATAAGTTGATGACTTCGGAAATGTATTTAATTATATAACAAAAATAGCGGCATAGTTAGAAACGTAAAGAGTTACACATTATAATATACTAATATTAATAATTTTCACCCTCTAACTGTAAAATCTTGAACTTTGTTCTCTTGATTTGAATTTGTACGAGTATTTTTTTTTATTTTTCGATCGGTATGATACTATTTGATATGTGCTATAGTATGTTATATTTCTATATTTTAATATTTAGTACACACCATCTAGACCCATGAAAGCCCAGTCTTTGTTCTTGCTGAAAATAAAATGGCAGTGAAATTTATTGTCTCGTCCCTCGTGCAGTTAAACATTTCTCCTACTCTATTTAGGGTTCCAACCGGGCGGGGGACTGGTCCTTTTTCTTTTGTTAAGAATGGAAAACTTTTTTGAGTATGTAATTTGGTTGCTTTTGAATGGTTTCAGTAATGTACTAGTAGCTTTTATTTTTACGAAAATTCGATGCTGTAAGCCATTGAAACTACCGTGGTGCGGTAAGACAAACCAATTTACAGCCAGACTGTAAATTGGTTTTGTTCTTTCCCACTTCGGGATTTGAATTGTTTTCACAAAGCGCAGCGTTAAGTTCCGCCACTCAATACGTTTCGTATCCAGGCCGAAAATAGAGACTGGAGAGTATTAACACTAGATTCTCTCTGAGTCCCTGCCTATCCTACTATGCAGAAAGAGTGAAGTATTGATTTGTTGATAAATTTAGAATTTGTTGTTTTAGAGATATTGATACTATTTATAAATGATTGTTGTGAGTTCGTTATGTTATTAAAATATTTTCAGTCATTGTTCTTTTTAGAAAGAACGTATTGTTAAGTTCCAAAATTGAGCGTTCGTTTTCTTTGCTTGTGCTGGACACATTTCTTTCTGTGTATATTATTAACTGTACATTTTCTTAACAAATGCAGGTTTTTTTAAAATAACTTATTTTTTCTAGTGTCTTTAAACACCACGCCACGCTTTTTTCTCATATAGCAGGAAGGTTAAAGATAGTGTCGTCTCTAATGACGAGACATTCCGTTTATCACTTTAACGCCAGAAATCGAGACACTGCGTGTTGATTAGGGGAATTCAATGCTAAGCTTTGTTTAACTAGAACGAGGAACGAATTCAAACAATTCACTGCATCCCGATTGTCTGTATATCCACAAACTTTATAATATATGAGCGCCTGTCTAAAAAAATAGCGGTCATCGATACGTGTTAACATATCGATATATTTGCCGAACCTCGTTCGGTGAACTATAAAAATTTACATGTTCAATAAATTAAAAGCTAGCGAGCTTTTTATATGGATTTTAAACTTTTTGTAAAAAAAATGCACTTTTTGAAGGTGTTGTTTTTGTTGTGGTTTCTAAATGAGGACAAATTTCTTCCCATCATGTTGCAGAAAAAGGAGCTCAGAACAATGCCCGACATTTGCAACTAATTGTAGGCTAATTGTAGCTTACCTCCACTATCCAAGCTCCTTTACTATATATCCTTTACTTATAGGTTAAGAACCTAACCTAACCAAATTTGAAAAGATCCTACTAATGCCGCCTTAAAAATATGTGCGAGAATTTAACTGACGATAGTTCTAGACATGCCAACATTTTTTAGTAGATTATAGAGAGATTTCGCTGTTATATCTCTCGCTACCATGCAACTACTAGATTTAAAATATTTAACTAAGATTAGTAAACAAGAAAAAATATTTTTAATGCTCTATTTATATTTAATACACCATTATTGTGAAGCTTTGGCGTACATCGACAAGAGGGCGAGTAGAGTGCCCTCGTACTAACAATCACTGGTTGCTATTTTTAGTATGCATATTGTAGATATTACGTGGACTACACACTTTTCCTAAGATTTTATTTTATGTAATATTATTTTTTGTATATAATTGAACGTGATAACTATGTAAATACATAGAATTATGTAATTAGTTATCTTCCCTTACAGGATTTTATTTGTTATAAAATGTATTAATGTACCTATTAACATAGTCTTATTTCGATCCGCACCATACAAGCACTCTAACCTATACCTACTAAGTTTTTCGTCTATACATAGTAATTTTCTTGTTCCGAATTCTAATCTAGATTTTGATTTTTATTTACATACTTATTTTCATTAAAAAAAAAACTTGCAAAACAACAAAAAGTCGAACTTACGTCCTTAAACAGTGAAACCAATAATTTTTACATTACTACTAATACTACTATACTATACTATACTATAAAATTGTTCAAAGGGATTAAATTTAATATAAAATTATAAAATATGCATTTTCTATCCTCGACCCTGTTAAATGTCCCTGACACGTTTGTATGAAAATATTTCACAAGTAATCTCTCCTTGATATTTACAAATTTATTATGTATAATGCATTAATATAAATACTTTTATGAAACGTTTTCACATTTTTTATATACTTGAGTGGAATTTAAGCTGAAGCTTTTTGTCAATTAAAGCTTTTTACTTTACAAAGTTCACATGTTTTGTATGAAAATAGTTGATTTAAATGCCCTTGCACGCAAAATGTCACAGTGGAGAAGCTGCATCTTTATTTTTTCAAGACTAGGGAAGTGATATAGATTTAATAGAAAAATAAACAAAGGGTCTACAAGAAGTGTCGAAGAAAAACTCTTGTTATGCTTTTTTCCCGCTCAGTGCTTATTACGTGATTAGTTATCACGCGATAAGGATGTGATGTGACGTTGGGATCTTGAGTGGCGGAACTCAACGCCGCGTTTTGTCTTTAGTACCAGTGTGGAGAAACGAAAATATAAATATAATTATTCCCCCGAGTGGGATCGAACCCACAACAAATCGTGTTTACAATCAGACTGACCCACTGCGCCACGGCCTCAAGATGAACCAAAGATGGCCGGGTATTTTGTTATATATTTTTTTTATTGAAAAAAGGAGGCAAACGAACAGAAGGACAGTCTGATGTTAAGTGGTTACCTTCGCCCATAGACATCTACAACAGAGTTGTGTTGAGTTGTGTTGAGTTTGCTCTCCAAATTGATGTGTGGGTCATTGGCTACTAGACTGGACAAAACTGGACTTTATCCGATATACCGACCCCAAGAATTCCAATACTTTTAGCTATCCAAAGGGAAATGTCCTGTGGAATTTAGGCGCTAAAGTGAGGGTTTTTTTAGCAGTGATTGCGCAAACTTGTGTCTTCAAGGGGTAAAATTGTAGTTGTAGGTTACGTCCACCCCATTCCTCCAAGGTGGACTTAATCTCGGACACAAGTTGTTATTGTCCGCTCTTTACCACAGCGCAAGCGGCCGCACCGTAATAGCCCGGCCAGTGCATAGCAATTAATTCTGCTGGAATGCAACATGTCATTGATATGCATATTTCTTAGAATGGTTACATGTTTACCTACAAAAATACATATAAAATTCGAAATCTATCTCGTAAACAAGTAAACACAATTTTTACTTTAGCTACTCAACTCCGACCATTTCTATAATAGACAGGTCACAGGCTATTCGATATTTTAATAGTTGACCCACGTGGGATTTAATATAACCGTTTATAGCATTTATATTTCATTTGGTTAATTATTTTATAAGTCATAAAACAAATAAGAAAATGTATCTGAGTCGTAAAAATGGCCGTTCAGGAGCCTCATTTGCATAGCGATTTAGTTAACTTTATGATACTCTAAAGTTTCAATTTTGCAATTCAAATATGAAATGCGTTAATAAATAAGTTTATTTAGTAAATTAGTTTAAACCTTAAATATATGAGACAATCGTGGTGCAGTAGAACTGCGTCTATCTGTAAACACGATAGTTGTGGGTTCGATACCCACCCGAGGGATTGATTATATTATATTATTTTCCTGCTGGTCGGCTGTAAGACAAAATTCTGAAGTGAGTTTCACCACAGACCGTATGCTATGGAAAATGGAGAACAGAGTGTCTTACCACTATGTTTTTTCTGCATAGATTTTATATCTAATCTAGGAAAAGGCGTGAAGGTAGTGAAGGTGCTGTAAAATATGGGTAAGTTATATAAAACCTATATATAAATCCATACTGACAGAGACTTTGACTATTAAGCGACTAAGTCGAGAGGTCAAACCCAACATCGTATTTTATCTGCCTAGATTAGAGAAACTCGTACTATTTACCTAAATGTAAATATTCCCTTGCGGGAGATTACGACTGACGACTGCGTGCAGTTAGACTTGTCCCAAATGCATCACGACGATGTGTAATTTAGTAATAGGCTAATGCCTAATACAAAGGGAGATCACAAATACTAATTTTGCTGTATATTTACTTGTATACAGATATGGATATTAACAAATGAGAGCAATATTCGTATATAAATAATTATTAATAAGTTTAATATTTTTTTCATAGCTATGTTTGATACGTTTTTCGTGAATATTTTCCTAGGAAATTTGTAATAAAACCCGCCCATTTAGCGAGAAACTTATTATTTTGTAATATTCTTAGTATTGTATACGTTTCGTAATATTTTTCTAACTATGTAATAGAATAGGTAGCAAAATATTTCGATAGATCCAAACCTGGGTCTCTTGGAAACCGGCCATGCGGTCTAACCAATTAAGCCATACGTTATTATCGAGCTACATAGAAATTCTTATACGGTTTGTACAACTTATTTTTATTCTTACCTGTGGGAGGACCTGTTAGGACTTTTTACAAATTTCCGTTATCCAAAGATTATTTTTAAGAATTCATGGTAATATACTTACTTAGATGTATGGGGTATGAAAAAGAAACGGTGAATATTATATAAATTATATCGAAATATGTTTAAATTATAATTATTACGTATGCACAGATCACCGCACGTTGGATCCATATCCTGCTACACAACCTGCGACGAATTTCAAGTGTGAAATATAAAGTTCGCGAAATCAGTAGCTATGCTACATTTGAATATTTTTATTTTCA
Organism: Podotricha telesiphe; assembly: GCA_038994665.1. Taxonomy (NCBI): domain Eukaryota; kingdom Metazoa; phylum Arthropoda; class Insecta; order Lepidoptera; family Nymphalidae; genus Podotricha; species Podotricha telesiphe. The sequence continues at coordinate 70,135 of JAOYRR010000527.1, read as the reverse complement.
TTCTGACTCTTTTATTTCTGTTGTTGCTTCTAACTTGTATGCAACCTCCTTTTATTAGCATTAAAAATTTTACTAAAACATGATGTCTATGTTTTTGTGTCATTTATTCTATAAAAACCATTGTTATGAATTTTTCAAATAAATTGGTATTTTTTTTCGTATTGATTTTTCACTTTTACTTTATATATCTTTCTTACTATTCCGGCATCACTCTTCCTTTCGACGTGCCCAAACCACCTGAGCACATCCAGATCTCGAGTATCCATCACATCAAGTAATCAATCTTGTAATACGAATTTAATACAAATAATAATATAATACGTATCCGAAGTCAATAAAACTACTATATTTTCAGAGCATGAACATATTGTCCTAGCTAGAAGGTGATCCTTCTGGCTAGATAGATATCACTGCTTTATAAAGGACCGTTCCATATTCATAAACCTGAAGTTATAACTGGCATAAAATATAAAATGAATTGGCCTTATTTCCAATACTACAAAAGTAGACGCAAGATTTCATCCACTTCTATATTTTGTATTCCCATAGTTGGTCGTTTTTGATGAAAGCTTGTTTAAAAGTAGTTTCTGAGAGTTTTTGAGTAAAATTGTTTACTTGTATTGATTAAATGCATAAAGAAATAGGTATTTTCCATAAATATTACGTCTTATCTAACAACGTCATTTTGGACTTAATTTCTGTAGAAGTGAACAAACTTAGTGTTTTGTCTTGGACGGAAGAATTTTTGCTACTAACTATTTAAAGTTTTAATTGTAGAGAAAATAACTTAATGTATCACGTAAGACAACATAATATTAATATTATCATTAAACAGTGATAGCACGTTTAGAGCAAGTATGTTTTGTTTGCTATCGCTAACTAGTGATAATAGTAACTAAATGATAATTTAGGACTAGTTCTGAATAACTATATTAACAATGACATATTAAAAAAGGGCTAAGTACGCACAGACATTAGACAAGTATGAACAGACATTCATTTTTTTTAAATAATTATATATATTTATATATAAATACGATATCCGCGTTGTCTTCTTTCGACTTTTCTTATTTGACATTAGCAATCCTTATTTTGTGTAATACCTTATATTTTATTAAAAATCTTTGTAATATTTCCGTAATATATTTTCATTCTTTGTCACCTGAGAATTTGGGTTGTACATACAGGGTGAATGACCGATAATACAACTTTGTAACTAAAGTAATTAGATAATGATACAAAAACTAACGTGTAAATGTAAATCGGTTAACTCAATATGTAACGTAGAGCACAGATAATTGTTTTTTTCAACACAATTTTTGAGGAAGAGTGATATTTGGTACTCGTACAAAATATCTCGTAGATGAGATATTTTGTATCGCGATTGATTGGTTGTGAGTTGGCTCTGACAACCTTGCTATGCGGTACATTTTTTTTCCATATTTACCAAATTATTAAGGAGCCATAGGAGTATAGATAATTTTGTTTATTCTAAATCTTTGCCTGTTAATGGTAATGTCCCACCGAGTTCTTTCACCTGTTCTTCGTAGGCCTAAAATATTATCGTTAATGAACCGGTGGTAGATTATTTGTACCTAGTGCCAGGACACTTCGTTCTTCGTTTCTTGCGATTTACATTTGCGGTAAGTTAATAGAATCATAGAAAATTATTTTAATGTTCTGGTTACTTTTATTAACTATTTTAAATTAGGATGATTCTATTACAAAACTAGTACAATTGTAAGATTACTAAGAAATTGATAAAAATATAACATTTTTTTCATCGCATCAGATGAGGCTACATATAATATGATTATTTCGTCTCACATTTTACTGAATACTGACTTTTTGAAGTCCTCTTTAATTTAAGAGTCCTTTCAAATTCCCTCAGTCTATACACAAAGTCCTTTGTCTTCGACTCTTCTGATATTTTGCGTACATTTATTAGAATCAGAGATTATGCGATTTTTTTCATGACTGTACCTTTGTTACAAATTTTATATATGCTAAGGGAAGATTTTAATTTATTTGTAAGCGAATATCAAATGTTGCTTTTGTTTTATACAATTTTTTTTAGGTGTCGTTTTATGTCAATCTGTTTCACTTGTATTGATTTTTATAATAGAAGAAAATAATACCTAAAACATACATTTTTGCAATGAATATTTATTGACTAAGAATTACACGCCCGTGAGGCGATATTTATGAATATTTGATAGAAATAGAGAACCTATTAACGGCCCATTGTCCTAGCATATACTGTAACCGCAAACTTTGTTTGTGTCGACTATAAAATGTATTTTCTTTCTCATTCCAGTAACAATTATAAGATATCTTTTTTTAGTGCACTCCCCAAGGAACCTATATGCCAAATTTCAACTTCCTAAAACTACTAGTTTCAGTTGGTTACTTAGAAGGTCGGGTACTTAGATGATTACTTTCAAAATAATTATTTTACACTATTATATTGTGTAGCACATGTAGTGTACGCTCGGTTGCTCTCATTATCGATTTAAATGCACTTCACGTATCTTTGATTGTTGTCACGCAAACAGACGACACGTCCGCCTTACGTTCAGTGTATATCGACCTCCTTAAAGAAAACTGGTGTAACTAAACTACGAGTATTATGTATTTATTGAATAATGCAAAGTAATATTGAACATGTAACAAATTAATTTTCTTGATATTAAGAATTATTTTAGAAAACGTATAAATTTGAACGTCGTGGGACTCGATCCCGCGCTATATAGAAATCGTCTCAACATTCTGGCCGCTAAGCCATATGTTATATCCAGCTACGTCGAAATTATTATACGCTTGTTACAACTTGAAACTGTTCAATATATTTTTTGGTTTTGTTTCAACTTTCGAGATCACACAATGTAATGTGAAAATAATATTCTATCCTTTTATTTCACCCTTTCACTCCATGAGCTTCATTTATTATGTGATTTAGGTTGACTGACTAACTTATTGAAACATTTCTCCACTTGAAATTGTAAAAAAATGTTTTACGGAATTTTTCTAAAGTTATAGTAATTTCTACGGGGTAAAAGGGCCGAACGTTATCAGCGAAACCTCTCTCTATAGTCTTCAACGTCTAGAACTCTCTTCATTTTTAGCACATATTTGGTATTCGACATAAGTAGGATCTTATCAAATTTGGTAGAGAGAGGAGCTCGGACTGTGTAGGTGAGCGTTTTAAATTCCCCTGCACTACTCCGAGTTCCTCTCCCTGTAACGCAACGGACACGATGAATTCATGTAATGTTAAAGAATTTATTATTTATAATTAGATCTTTTCTTTTAAAGATATACCATTTTTAACAAAGGACCGTTGTGTACGTTCTTATGGTCATGCAGGAAGACGTGATGTAAAGAAACCATTGAACTATGAAATTTGTGTGGGGTCTACACTTCAAATATGTGTTACTTCTTATTTAATTAATATTATCTACAATAATGGCAAACGATTATCATTCGGGATATTTTCATTTAAAGATTAGTTAGACAAATTGTGTTAACAGGGTGTTTAATGGAAAATGGAGAACGCAAAGGCCAGCTACTTTTGCCATGCTAGCTATTACCGACATGTGTATTAAAAGCACGGACGGACTTAAAAATCATATAAGTAAATAACGAATCACACTCAAATCCAATAAGACCTATGCACGTACAGGTGCACAGATATGTATTTTAAGCTTCTAACGCTCCATTAAGTCAAAGATTTTTTTTATTTATTCATTTAAATATAACACACGACAGACACTAGATCCTTTCTACCGTTTTTACCTTGTTATTTGTTTTGTTTTTTAATATTTACCTTTTGCATTAATATACATGGTTACATTTAGACGAGTGACGAGTGTCTTTTAAATTGTTACAATTTAGATTATACTTACTAGATTATACTAAATTTGTACTTCTATTTTGATCTTTATTTAAACCGGTACAAAAGGTACATACTTCTATCGAAGGTAAAAAAATTAATAAAAGGTTATTTTCCATCAAACAAAAGCCTTAAGAAATTTAGCATAAATCTTTTCACACACAATTTCCTTCAAAGCAAACTATATTTCATAATTGGAATCGAAATATCCGTTTTGTCCACAATCCCCAGGGATCTTAATAAATCCATGAATGGATAGAAGAACATTCGCTGACGTATTTGAAGTGACCTGAGCTCTGTATTACGGCTTACGTTTAGACTACACTAGTCGTATGAAAACGTTATTCATGTAATACAAGTATACTAGACGTACCTATATTGATTTTTTTTCGTTCAGCTTTACTCGTACTTCGTCAAACACAGCCGGGTAGTCAAAGATAACATAGTGTTGTGACACCGTTTTTATATACCAGAGTGGAGAAATGAAAACATAAATATAATCATATCCCCGAGTGGGAATCGAACCCACAACCAAAACACAAAAAAATCACAAGTTAATGTGATGATATAGGTACGAGAATACAGAAGGGAATCTGGTTTATATTATTTAGAAAGTCACCTGTTATTATAAAATAAAAGGAATACACAGATCGTTTATAGCCAAAGCCTAATTTCCCACGCGACTCACAACTTCCACAAGTCGATTATTGAGTGGCATATACTATGGAGTAAGGGAATTTAGTCTAGTAGTTTGTAATATAATATACTTTGATTTATATTTACAGCCAGATAAAAACAACTTACAATTTAGTTTTATTTAGCTAGATTTTCTATTTAGCTTTATTACTGCTCTAGGTTATAATGTCTTTTGCTAAAATGTATTTGGTGCAATTTTAATGAAGCCAATATAATACAATGATAAATATGCGGTTGTAGCCAAGCGAAGGTACGTTTTATCTAATCAGATCAGGAAGATATCATCTACCAAGAAGGTAAAAAGAAAAAACTATCTTTAGATACGTACATGATATTGTAACAAACCATGGGTGTGCTTGGAATTTGATAAATGTTGAATACATTGTATAAGTAGATAGATGTATTTAATTTCCCATGCGGGCCATCGCTCTTCAGGGCCAATAGCTGTATGAGATCATATCGGCGGAAAGCTTTCTTCGTGACGCAACGTCAAGGTCAGTTTATTTTAGCTTAATGGATATTTTGGAATAATGGTACAGAATATTGTCAATTAATGTCCTGAAGGTAATATGAGACAAAGCCATTATAGCGCAGTTTGAGCGTATAGAAATTTACGCTAGTTCGTCCGTCAGTTACATCAGTTTTTAAAATAGTCGAAAAGTAAGCATAATAACTTATAACACACGAGATAAATGTATACAAGATGGAATAAAGTTATAAATAAGTGAGAATCTTAGTTACTTTTGGTTGGTAAGATCGCATGTAGTGCACAGTAATTTTTAATTTTTAATTAAAAAACCTAAAATTACAAGATATTAAGGAAATAATATCTTAGTGTTAGGCTTTCACACAAAATTATTATTTTCAATTAAGATAAAATCAACATCGCTTTCAGCAACGGATCCAAGCAAGTGCAAGCAAAGTGACGTTGGGCGTAGTCACACAGCTAGGAAATATTGGTTCATGCGAATGTTGGTTTGACTTGGCAATATGTTTAAATCTAAAGAATATATTCGTGTCTCCGTCGTATATTTTATCAGAAATGAAAATAAGTGTAGTATCAATCATTATATCTTATGAAATGGCAAAACTTGGAGAAGGTATTGTTATAACACTATATTTTCTCTGCACACTGCTATTTTTGAATAAGCGTAAATAAAGTAATTGAATCTTAAATAAAGAAATTAAATCTTCATTTGTTTCTTGTTATATAATTTAAAAGATTTTTAGCAGCGCTCTGTTGGCTTGTAGAACGTGTTGTTTTAGAAAAAAACGGTCCTAACTTCACTATGATAATACTCTCAAATATAGTAATAGAAAATTTATTGTCGTGATGTTTCTTTTGGTGTAATATTATAACTACTGTGATTGTTATGAGCACACCCGTTAACTTCTGACTTAAGTAAACGTTGTTTAATCCAAATATTAAATATAAACTTACCCTATACATTTATTTCCCCATATATTTTTGATATTTTTAATATTCCTTTAGTTTCCGTTCAAAAAAGAAATTTTTGAAGTGAAATTGAAAACCGAGCGCATCAATCAACACCATGACTGATAGTATACAAAACTTTTTAATCCATGTGAAACTTTTCAATTTATCATGAATATTTTTGGAAATATTATCGTTTCTCACTTATAACATTTGTTAATTTTGTTCGTTACGAGTTCTCATTGTATTTTATAAGTAGACAGGGCGAACCTAGTCAAGACACTTCGCTGTCCACTTTCCGCCTAAATCCAGGACATTGTGTGTTCAGTGGAGGAACACGCCGTCGCGCTTTAAAAAAGCAAATAAGTTTAATGTCACTTAATAAAAATCTACACAATATCTTGATTTACTTTCTTTAAATGCACACAGCCATATTGTTTTCAAACATATTACTTTAGACATTTCATATTTCATACTCTCTACGACTGGTCATCTAGAAACATAGCATGTTAAGTAGCTGAATATTGATTTATTTAGTGGACAATATATTCTTGGCTCTCAACAGGTCTTTAAGAAAAACACGTAACTAGCTTAGCTATACTACTATAAGTTAGGAAGTTTTCAAATACTTTTTATCTTATATTATATATATTTTTGTGTCTGTATTCGCGATGGAAGGTTCGATCTCAACTTGTTGGAATATTATATTTACATCATTCTTCGTTACCTTGTTCAAAGCGTGGCGTTGAGCTCGGGCACTTACATGCAATCTCGAATTTTGTATTGGATCATACAAAGCGTCTATTTGTATAAAAGCAAAAGGTCACTCATCACAAAATATAAAAAATTGTTTGACGTACTAAGATAAAATTTGAAAAAGAGGGAGTTTGTGACAGCGTCGGCTTGACTAAGAGTCTAACTTGATTGGAATATAAAACGTCATTTAACTTCATAGAATAGTTATGTCTTCATTTGTTTGCGGACAAAGTCGCGCATTTCAGATAGTATCAGTATATAAGTAGAGAGTGGTAAATCTATCACCATGATTGCTTCACTCACAGTACAAGGGCCCAATCGAAGTAACAAACGACGTCCATCTAGCAACATACACTCAGATTCCATTTGCCGCGGTTATTGGACCACCCTCTTACGAGTATGGGTGAGTATTAAGTAATGGAAGCTTTTGGGCGACTAGTATTTTTTCAATTTATGTATAGAAAGCTTATTTTCTTTGATGGCAGGTGTTTGGATAGGTTGAATAATGGTAGCGGGCTTGAATCTCACTCAGAGGAATGTTTGTTTTTTAAATATTTTCGCATTTTGAGACAGTTTAGGCTAGTATATAAATTTCACTACGTTATTTTTGTCTCTTATGCAACAATATAAATAAATATTTTCTTACTCTTTTCGCCATAAAAAATCACTTCAATCAATTTTTAAAGCATATAAGACCTGGCCTTATCTGACCAAGCCAGCCAAGAAGATCTCTTCAAAAACAAACCTTCAAACACACGACTCACCAACCTTTACAGTAAGGCGTTTTGTCACTGCGCCATGTTGACGTGAATAATTATAAATTATAATAAATGAGTACATATATTCGAAGGTGTGTCCCAAAAATCCAGAAACACCTGAAAAAAACTTATTGACGCATATTAAGAGCTCATAAAGCATTAACATCCCTTAAAAGGGTCCAGTTAAAAAGTTGACGTCTGCCAACCCTTGTCCCTTTGTTCGGAGGGGAATACCGATTCACGTGTAGATACTGTTTGCTCATTGACTATAAAACCCTTTGGAATACCTAATGGGGCTTCGGTGGTGCTTTTACCCAGAGCTTTTTTCATTTTTTTTAACGCACTCACTGGTTTTTGTGCGGCACGCAGAGAAGTATAAAGGCGGCTTTCCGCGCATTCTAAAGTTATTTCCATTAGATACAAAATATCCAATGGGTGGCGAAACTTATCGCAGCGGTTTCTCCTATGCTACTACTAAACTATTGGGATATATGTATACTAGGTCATATAGTTGTGATCGAACGCATGTCACGTGTACTGTCCGATACGCGACGTTTGAGATATGATAGTTCATACTAACAATTGAGTTTAAAGAAAATTATAAATTTTATATAAGGGTTTTTTATTATTAACTACCACAAATGACTGAATAATAAAATATATAATGGAATATTACAATCGGTTAATGGTGTTTTACAATATATAAACAGCACTGATAATTTGAAATTCTATATAAATAAATTTGTTTTTAAATTCTCCCCGTTTAAAAAGGAATATTGATTGTTTAAATGAACTACAGCTTTTCGCGCATAGCAGAGTAATCAAAGAGAACCTAGTGTCATGACACTCCGTTCTCCACTTTTAATAAACTATATTTTTACATTACATTTGTAACATAGACTTAAATTTAAATAATACTTGAAATAAAGTAATTTTATATATTTTACCTGACTGCGGGACGGAAAGGAGGGTTATCAATTTATGCATGTTTGTTTGTGTGTGGCCTTGTAGAGATCAAACGCATTGACCGATTTTTGTGATTCTTACATCAATTGATATGTTTCTGCCTTGCAAGTGTTATCAAAGACGTGACAGCAATTGAAGTTTACGACTACGGAAACTAGGCATTATATTGTCAAAATGGAAAAATGAAAAATGGAAAAATAAGGAAGTCTCGGCTGATATACCTTCCTATTTCAATATTCTCTAATAAAGCATTGATTATATTATTATCATTATCATTATGACATAATCGACCAAAGTGTCATATTTTATTACTTAGCAGATCCATGCTCAGGTGTATATAGCGCTCTTAATTTCTAATAAAATACAGTTTGTTTGGAAAAGTAAATAATTTGGTAAGGCCAATTTTAGGCCTTAATACTCCACATCAAATTACTCTAGTACGCATTATATTCACCACGTTATATGGTCATCGGGCGCGTCTGAGCGATAGCAATCGTCGATAATCCTGACCCTATTATCGGATTACTAAATGGTCTCATGCAAATTATTAATAAGATTTACGTATTTCACAAAACGTGGTGTAGTATTTAGTAAATTTAGGTGAAAAGTTGAGAATGGAGTGATAATTGGATATGTTTGGAAAACAATTATAAAAGTTAAAATATTTAAATGTTTGAAGTACTGTTATTTAATTTTTAGAATATACTTTCAAATTTATATTTTTACAATCAAACTATAGATAGAGAGACAACCTGGGGTTAAAACTCTTCGTTCTCTGCAAGTCAAGTCGTTAAAAAAAACAAAATCGTAGTATTATTTATATATAATATTCGGACATAACAATATGAATTGTGAACCTTATAGGAAAATTAAATGAGAAATAGTGGAACTAAGCCGAGTTAACAGTCACTTGTTACACCGCATTAGATGTCGTTTTAGCAAGTTCTTTACAATTAGAGGGTTTTATTGTTAATATTTGGCTGTCATTGGCCTGTTGATCTAGTGAATATAAATCGACAAGGCTGCGTCCTGATCTGGGTCATGGGTTCAGTGAATTTCGTGAGAGAAAGTTCGGTGGAACATTGTTTATTGATGTATTTTACACATAATGAAATAAATGGCAATCAGAAAATTGTCCAAAAATTCTAGTTATTTTTATTTACTTAATCGTCTCGTACTTTTCTCTTTTTATATAGAAATTTAAGATATTTAAAAATAATTGATCGCAGAAAATAATGAAGACTTTTTGTTATAAAAAAAATCCAAGTGGGATTTGAATCCTCAATATATAATTTAGGTTCAGTTTAGTTCAGTTCAGATACATAATGATGGCGCTTCGAACGTGCAAAATGAGCACTTTCATTGAAAATCAATACTAAAACGTCACACCATTTGACATTTGTAGTATCAGGAGTAATCGGTTTTTTAAAACTGTAGATTATAAAATAAAAATGTGTTTGACAAAATTTAGAATCACAATAGAAAATATTTTTGAAGTTTTCTGTAAAATATCAAAGTTATTGACTAGATCTTTTTACAGCTTTCTAAATCTACAACATATTAGGGTTCGTAAACTTCGATTAGACTAGCCAGTGATATTTCACGTTCCTTATAAAAGTCAAGCGGTAGAGAAAGTTTTGAGCAAGCCGTTCACTTAATGTCGGGCGGAACTTTATACTTGGCAGGCACCAAGAGAGCTGGTTACTTTGCTTTTGCACATTTGTGATTTTATTATTATAGACTTGACAAATTGTGTTAGATGCAAAAGCTTTGTAAGCTTTTCTTTTTAATGTATGAAAGGAATCAGTGAGAAAATGATGTCTTATGTATAAGTGATTGGGAAGATGAATAAAGACTTAGAGTATCAACATTACAATTTGTATAAATGTTGCCCTCTGCCATAGGAATTGTAATGAAATAGTTTATTTTGCTCCTGCTTGCTTAGACCATCGTCTGAATACACGATGGTTACGGGTTCGATTCCCACTAAAGATAAGACTACTTACCATTCCATGGATGCACCGTGCGTTGCGTTACAGAAAAAGGGGCTCGAAGCAATGTCTGTGACTTGGAGACCTAAGTGTAAGTCCAATTATTTTAAAGGACTTACTTTAAAATAAACTCTTCGCTGTCCGAGCTCCTCTACGTAACCAAATTTAATAAATTCTTTAAAGAATTCCTTATGATACATTGAATTAACACCTACTTGGCCTTGTCGCAATATAAACATTCGGATCAATTGACATTATGATATCATCGCTATCGTATCATCATCGTGTCAAAATTAGGCAAATGTATTTAAAAATAATTGTATACATATTTTTTCTATAACACCCTTAGTGTGTACTTAGTGTATTCTGTACTTTATTTTTTTGCCGAATCTTAAAATCTTAAATTCTGAAGAGTGTTAAATTCTATAAACAAAAAGAATCTCGTGTTCGTTTAAAGGCACATTGATAAACACAAATTTATTTAACGAAATTTAATAAAATCCACTATATTATACATTACTGTAAATATCAGTGACATTATACAAAACAGTCTGCCCATTTTTAATTATTTACTTTACTTTTTAGCAATATAGAAAATGGTATCATTACTTTACTATAGCCTGTGATTTTCATAATAAAGATATAAATTAAGCGTAAATATAGAGCGTTTTATTTTAGTTATAATTTTTTTCACTGTCTTTCCTGTTTTTAGCAGGGTACGCAGAGATAATCTGCTATGAAGACACTCTTTTGTCTGCTCGAATTCGAGACAAAGAATGCGCAGAGTGGAGAAATGAAAATAATTGAAATAATCATTCCACTGAGAGGAATTAAATCCACAACCATCGAATTTACAATCAGGCGCTGTCCCACTGCGCTGGACTGTATACTTTTTCTATTTTTTCTGCCACGAAACCTTTTGAACCTTTTAATTTGAATGTCAAAAAACGATAGTCAAATTAGCATGAAACTGTTTTAATCATGTGCCGAGTTTAAATATGTTTGTGTATGTTAATGCTCGGTGTTCTGATTCGGTTCTCTGAAAACGACGATGTTGATTTTACCTAAATTTATAGAAATGATAAATTTTGTGTAAAATTCTAATACTGATATGTTTTCCTTGTCATTTTTCCAATTTAGGTAATATTTTTTTCTTTAAAAATGAAACTCAATAGAGTGTTACGCTAGGTTCTCTCTACCTACCCATAGCAGGGTAGGTAGGTACAGGAAAAAAATGTGAGGCTCCTTTTAAAAAAGTATTCTGAATAAAAACCAAATGATTTATACTATTATAAAACAGTAAAAATAGTCCCTTTCTGGTAAGACAAAGCTAATAAATAAAAATAATCAAATGTTTGGTATTGATTAACGACGTATCTTGATACTGGGTGAGCAGGATAGGTAGAGAGATCTACCAATCCTGCTATACAGAAAAGGGCGTGAGACTAAAAAAACTCCCGTGAAAATCGAATAAACAACCTTACCTCATTATATGTTGATTTACGCAAGTAATTTTATCGCTTCAAAATATATCTAAAGAGATACGTAAATAGAGGGTTCAACGACTACTTAAAGAATAAACAAGAAAACGAGATTTTCAGGACTCTATATAAAGTAATAGGTTTCGTAATTAATGTGGGTGAAACCACAATATATTTACTCATTTAGTAGTCGAAGGCTGTTTGGGATTTTTTAATTGTACTCGAAAACATTAAGTGACGAGCAGTTCGTTTGATGCTATAATAAATATGTTTAGTATTTTTTTTTTATTAATGACAATTTTAATCTGTATAATTTGATTAGACAGATGTGACTATTGTGGGTACGATCTCTAATCAATTCATTTTTAAACTATTTTAGTTTTTCTACTCTGGTAAGTTAAATAGCGGCTTTGAGTTCCGGTATTTAATATACAATGTCTCAAATTCAGCCGAAAAGCGTAGAACAGACTTCCAACACCCACCTACCCTGCCTGGAAGCTAAGGAATAGGTATTATTTACATTAAGAAATTGACTAACACTCGAATCGATATAATCGATAACCAATCTGTATTTTATAACTATTATGTTTAATATATCTATATAAATACTAATTAATATATATTTTGTTACAGGTACTTTCAAATATTTGTCAAATGTCTTTCTCAGTTCGTAAGTAATTAGTTTCAAGCCGCAGTAAAGGGGGTAATATCTCACGCGGTTAGATCGCTGCCTCAAACTAAGTGCCTTTATCCATCTCAAACGCGTACGGATTGGTCTCAACTGTCAGATATAAGCAATACAGAAGAAATTTAGAAAAGCTTTCTTTACCTTGTCATTATAATGTAATACGTAAAGGAGAATTTTTGGATCCTTTTATTGAAAACGATTCTGACGGATTCTGAGGAGTATAAAATTTAGCGTAGTTAAAGATTATGATTAGAAGAATATAAGAGACTGCAATAAGTCAATATATTTTTTTAATAATGCATTAGAATTACATTAAATAAACAAAACAAATATTACACGCACTACTATGATATTAACATACACTTTTGAATGTATTGTTAGTTTGTCACACACGTAAGTTGCTAAGTTGCAAATAGATAAAAAATAAATTGTCAATATCTATGTAATAAAAACTATATCCATGAAACGTTTAACTATTGGTATTTGAAAAGCTTTAGCTTAATAAATAAACGCTTTCTAAAGCTTGAGCATAATATACAAGTATGAAATTTTTATTAACATTTCTAAGAAATCTTATTTCCAAGTCCTCGTTCTATGATAATGAGCATAATATAATCTTGAGCAATAATCTCGCATTTTCCAAGCACTTCTTATTAAAATTCTTTATCATATACACGTTCTTGAAAATATGACATTATGAAATTCTTACTGACTATTCTTGACATTATGAAAGCTAGCCGTTGTTATTGCACTCTAGATGAAACTCGTTAATGCTGACGTTGACTTTTATTCAAGACGAAACTACCTTGCGTCCGGCTCGAAGGACCAATATCGTGCTTTAACGTTTTTATCATTAAGCTTTATCTGTGGCTATTTTTATGATCACATTATTCCCGCATTTTGTGATACAGCAGACAGAATATTTCGAAAGGGTGAAATTATCTTCTGTGTGAAGTTAAAAGAACTAAAGAAAAAAGGAAACAAAAATACAATATTCCAGTACCATACAAAAATATGACTAAGTTCTTTAGAATTTTGCACAAAGAATCGCTTAAATTGCATGATTGCTACATGTAGACCCCACAAATACACGTCAGATATGTTAATATGCATCAGCTCTTAATTAAGTATTTATTGTTATAAATGATTTTATACGACTATATATTTTAAGATAAAAATAAATTCAAATATAGAAGTTGTAAAATCCTAATTTTCTAACAAAGGTGCGTCATACATTATGACATTATTTAGTTTCGACAGTAAATTTTAGATGCGATCGTAAATTGTTATAACTCCACCTTCACCTATATGTGTTGGTAAAAATGAGGTTAACGATTTATGATCAGATAGTAATGATAGTATGCAAACTGTTCGTTAGTTGTTTTTACAGGATTTTATGGAACCTTTAGTGTTTTGCTTAGGAAATGATTTATGAACAGATGTAATGATGAAAAAGTCGTTTTGTTTTCATTATGTGATACAAAATCGGCATTTTATTTATTTAAATAGGCTATTAAAGGACTTTCGAATCGACAATTAACATAAACTGACCTTCAACAAGGTGACTTGGAAGGCAGTTCTGCTAAGAAGAGCTACCGAAAAACTCAGCAGTTACTCTTTTCAAATATTATTTGTTAATAATGACAAAACTATGGTTTGCCTCCCGAGTGAGCATCAATAGCATTTAATTCCGTATAATATTCCGTTAACAGTATAATATTCTTATTCGTATTATTAATATTCTTATTAGTATAATATTCTTCTTAATTCTTGAATGAGATACTAACAATTTTCTTTTTTAAAAATGGTAACTTGACTTCGGCCAGAACTTTTTGTTTTTTTTCTTCATAGATAATTATGAAGATATTTTGTCACAATAAATTGGAAGTAGCGACACATACTCGTATATAGAATAATAATAATAATCCATACTAATCCATCCATCCATCCGAAAGACATTTTATCTTTCTGTCTGTGACGTCATCACGGCTAAAACACTGACCCGATGAAATTTTATATAGAGACTCAAGTCTTGGGATGAACATATGCCACTTTTTTCTCCAATTTTTTTCGTGTTTCCAGGAATTTTATTGTTTTACAAATATGAAACAGGTATAGCTCAGTTCAGTTAGTTAGTAACACAATTTACCCATCTATTTATCCCGCCATGCCAGAAATTTAACAAAACCGTGTATAAAAATAATCTAGAAAAGAAAATAACAAGACAAAGAATAAATATAGCAAAACTATAATATAACAAAAGAATAATTAATTTATATTATCTGAAATACAGAATACTTTTAAACGATAGTTCGAAATACCACGAGAACTTTCCATTTGTATTCGACTTTCTTTATAACCCAAGATGTTGCTTACAAATTATTGGTTTTGATTTAAACCTTTTTCTCTAGTTTTATTTGTATTGTCTTGAATTATAGACAAAGTTACACTTGATTATAATTCAAATGGCCGTAGATACGATTTCTCTAGGAAAAATTTTTTTTTTTCTTAATGAGCAACGTTAAGTTATGGCAATTAATACGTAATGCATCAATATGCTAACGGAGTGACTTCTCGATTCTATTTTATAATAAATACTTATATATGTATGTATATCGCGGCGTAGTGGGACAGCCTCTGACTGTAATCGTAATTCTACTTGTGTTAGATTCCCACTCAGTGGAATGATCTTCATTTAATTCTTGTAATTTCTCCTCTCCGTGAACAAGACAAAGCGTGGTGTTGAGGGTCCACCACTCAAGTAAAATCTCTAATTTGGGGAGAATGTGGAGAACGAAGTGTCTCGGCACTAGGGTCTACTTGACTACACTACAACTGAAAAATAAATGTAGTCTCCATTAGACAATATTGTCATCAGATCCATTAATAATCTCACAGCACGAACAGTTCCTTTATGTTCACAGAAAGCCGCATTTACTATTTAGGCTTAGGTTAGCTTACGTCAGTCTAGCCTCTAGACCCACCCATTGCGACACTTCGACAGAATGCGGCATTTCATTTTTATCTAGGAAATACATGATTTATGCCAAGAAACTTTTAAGTATAAAAACAACTTTTTTCATAAATTATTTATAAGTTTTTATAACATAAATAAATAACTTAAATTTGTTATTTAAACTAGTTTTACATTATGTTAATATATTGGTATAGCTTAACCCAAACTTCTATTTACTTTTATATAATTTATCATTAATACTACTTGAGGCGCAGTTGACGACAACCGATTGCACGTTGGTTGTAGATTTAAAACTAAATCCTGACTTAAAACAATGT
The DNA here is from genome assembly GCA_038994665.1 of Podotricha telesiphe. NCBI lineage: Eukaryota > Metazoa > Arthropoda > Insecta > Lepidoptera > Nymphalidae > Podotricha > Podotricha telesiphe. The sequence goes on along the minus strand of JAOYRR010000527.1, from coordinate 54,178 downwards.
GTTCGTTTTTAATAAATTCGTTCGTTTTCTCTTGTTAGACAAAACTCGTTGTTGGCAATTAACATCAGAATATTATTCCTGGCTAGAATAATATACTTTCCTAAGTTATAGGCATAGTAAATTTTATACATTTCGTTTTCTTCGTATTCAATACGTAATTACAGCTGCAGTAAACCAGTAAAGTATTTGCGGTAGTACACTATTTTTGTCATAATTATATTTATTACGATCTACATTCAAAATTAAAAAAGTATCATCAGCAAACAACAGAGTATCGCATAAGTTCTTTTGTATACATCAAAAATAATAAAGCTCCTAAAATCGATCTTGGTGGAACATCCATCTGTACATAGCAACCGGACGACGAAACCAATACGAAAGGTTACCTGGTGATACCAACAACTAGGTGTACATCTAAGTTTGTTACAAGACCTTTTTCTTAGTACTTTGTCCACTGAGTCCAGTTTGTCAAGGTAATCTGGATTGGCAATGTAACCGCAGTATGCAATAATTATTTGACTCTGTACATATTAAGAGAGGATAACATTACTAACGCATTATTTCCCAAGATTCATATGTACATTGTTATGATAATGAGGTAATACTTTGAAAAAATAATATAAAAATATGTTTGTTTAACACTTGTTGCTTGCCATTGTTATAAGTTTTTATACGAAATATCGTTATTTACTTAGAATATATTTTAGGTTTTTACGTCATCTGCTAACTTAACATGTAGTGGTTGAGATCGTCTGAGTATTTGTGGGATAATATCCTAGTTTAAGGAGTATTTTCTATATTTTATCTTTTAGTAGACAAGTCAAAGCGTGAAAATCAGGTAATGGCAATATAGCTTATAGTGTATAGTATAAATCGACGGAGTGATGAGTGAATGTAAGTATCACTAGGATTTTCCTCCCGAACTGTAAATAATATTAAAAAAAATCATGCCTTACTTTTTCCCTAACTAAATTAAGGTTTATACTCACAAATATATGCAGATTTACTTTATAAGTGTTTATGTGCAATCCTTATCTCGTCAGAGTCTAATATGTGTCAAGTAACTTAACAGGAAGTTATCATACAGTAGAGATTACGTTCAAATCCCGCTTAATACACACTTGCTTAAGCAAGATCAAGATTAGTTTAAACTTATCTTGAAGATACGCTTCTTGGTATTACATGTCTAATGCCATTAGGTTATAGTAAGTATGTATTTTTCATTACATTCCAAAGGAGAGCGGAGAGATCAATGAATATTGGGTTTTGCCAATTTTTTGTGTATATTTTATTACGGTTAAGATGTATAGGCGGGAATTAATTCCGCATGAAACAAAACGACCGAGAGTTTCTTTTCACGAAATTATTATGCAAAGTTTTATTGAATGGCGTGCTTTTATTTCCATTTCATTTCATTTTTTTTTAAATTTGACCGATTTTATATATTTTGCTATACTCGTGGTTCGGTCTGTTTGGAAAATTTTCATTTTGTTTGGAGTTTTCCTTTTAAATTTTTTGTACACTATTTTTGTAGGAACAGTAGAAAAAACTCATAAAGGACGTCAAATCTAATATGATAATATTTATAAAATGAAATATTGTTTATTTATTGTTGAATATAGAACTATCGTGGTCGACATCATCGCAGTGGGACAGCGTCTGTCTGTAACCGCGATTGGTTGTGAGTTGCATTTCCACCCGGGGGAATGATTATATTTAAATAATTTTCATTCCTTCGCTCTAGTACTAAAGAAAAAGTGCGGCGCTGAGTTCCGCCCCTCAACAAGCAATGTTTCGATTTCGGGCGGAAAGTACAGAACGGTTGATTTCAAACATATTATACTACCAAATTATGTCTCGATATATAAGGAAACTGTTGAACAGAGTAATTTAACAATAGATTCTGTCTGATTTCTCCTACTGCAGATAAAAAACCTAATTATTAAACTTATATCCTTGGCTAGCTCCGCAAATTTAAATGTAAAATGTTGTAATATAGCTGTGCAGTTTCATTTGGAATTCAAAAAACGTGGTTATCCTTGGGTGACCGTTACTTACTCGTATTATGCAACCTGCATGCACTTACTTTATGTAAAATACTAATATTGCTTACTTAAATCTAAATATATACTTTGTACAAATACTATCCTTTTGCACAATAATTTTAATTTATTAATAGTTCAAGTATTCTGAATACGATTTATATTATTTTATAATATTACTCAATATAAAAAATATTGAAAGTCTCATACTTAAAGCCACAAAGCACTTTCTCTTTTCATTCTCCATCAACCAACTTTGTCGTATGGATAGACGTGAAAAAGTATTTCTGACTGAATTATTTTCAACAAGAATATATATAAAATAAAAATAGGCAATAGATATTTATTATGTCTTAGATGTGACTAATAGACACAACTATTCGACTAATAGACACAACATATATGTATTTATTTAAATATAAATTAAACCCAAGTACGGACTGAAGTTAGACTAAGCATTAGATATCTTTTTCCACCTCACAAAACTCGTGTGAAACAAATATTTTTTATGAGTTAGGCAAGTATAATATTAAATCGTAACACTGTTATGTACATTTTTAAATCTATATCTAGGTAGGTATATTTAAAGAAAGATGCCTTGCTGTGATGCTCCGCCCTGATCGAATTGGCTACCGAAGTTATTTGCACCATTCAGATATTTATTGAAACCACCGCCGGCCTGACCGCCGTTGCTGTAGACTTGGCTGCCACCAATACTGTGACTGTCAGACTCCTCAGCTTGGTTGATCTGGAGGAAGAAGAAAACAGTTTAATGTTGCGTAGCAGAATCTGCTCCTATTGAATTGATATTATCACACTAGGAGAATTTTTATTCGATTATTTATTTGGCTTTAGTTGTTAGTAGAGTACATAAATTCTAAACGAAATGTCGCTGCCCAACAATTATTAAGAATAATTATTATCATATAGCGAGAGTATTTAGCAATTCACTTAAAATTTCACTGTATTTCAGTTGTTCTCATTTTTTTGAAGAGTATCAGGAAGCACGTTTCTATGTTTTACGCATAATTAGAGTTTGATTAAAATTTATCCAAAATCAAAACATTCCCGATAAGCACAAGATCAAAACAAGTACAAGATAAGCATCTTGTGGTAATAACATATTAACTCACGGAAGTGACTTTTTTGTGATGATAACCTTGATTGTGGAAACCACCAGCTCCTTGGGATAGATAGCCTTGGTTTCCAACACCGCTTGCGCCTGCGTTCAGACGTTGACCTCCGTACTGTCCTCCCTGAGCGTACCCAGATTGGCCGCGAGATAAGCCGCCCAAGCCCCTGTTCAAGCCTATTCCTAAATTGTAAAGGCCCTCGCCGAGTCCGAGGCCATATCCGTAGGGTTTGGCTTCAAGAGCCACTGCGCACAGGAGGATAGAGAATATCTGTAAAATAAGACTTATAAAACATTTATAGATTTATATAAGCAGTTTGCATTAAAATAATTAATAAATCTAGACATATTTTGCCAAATCGACATGTTCTATATTGTATTGTTATACTCACGACGCAGTTCATGATGCTAGTTGTAAAACGTGGCGTGACAGAATGATTAGTTTCATTAAAATCAAATCTTATATACTTCCGAGTAACAAATAAAGCGATTAAATAATGACTGTCCCGAAGAAAAAGTGATTAGTTAATCATCCTGGATTATTACGGATTCATAGATATATTGCATACTAATTACTTGTGTTAATAATAAAACCCAACACCGCGTCAGACAAGAGAAGCGATTTTAAATATACTAAATGCCCTGAACTAAATTTGAATTCTGCTGAATTTTGTTGTGTCATAATAATTTGAAATATTTGTTAGTTCTACGGTGTATACCTAAATTGTATTAAATTTGATTTAAGTCAGTATTGTCTACGCCTTAGGGCTAACAACACTGCACAGGACCTTTTATCTTTTCGTCGTTGCGGTCAATAAGCTATATGTAATAAACTGGATGTTATATAAGTAAATATATGAGATAATGCCATGCTTTGCCGTAAATCTCTTCAGTGCTATCTACTTTTTATCAATATTGAATTTTAAATTAAATATAATTTCTGTATGTTCACGAGATATCAAAAATACCTTAAAATTTATCCTTGTGGCACACCTATGCGTAAATTAAACCTGATGATTTTAAGCCTTTATCCCTTCACTGAACGGAACACTACAATGAAACCACGAGCCTTGTCATTGCCTCTATAATGGCTTAACAATAGCGTCTACACAGTCACGATCGCATTCAGGTACTCCTCCTAAGCAATATGTGCATACAATATGATTTACCTAAGCAGCGTACATAATTTCGCTTAAGTAAGTATACTCGTAGATTATATCCCCAAAATCTGAACGCAAGATTTTATTACGATACAAAAACCTTTTTTATTATCTCTTAATACTTTAAATAAATCGTTCTGCCTAACTATTTGTGGCTGGACAGTGTGAGGACGGTCCATATATCTTCTGTTTCAGATGAATTTCCTTAAAAGGGAGACAGGCTAATTGTCGTCTATTGTTTGAAAGTGATATATTAAAGTACTAGCGACATGCTCGCGGCTTCGCCCCCGTCAACTACACGACTAAACTTTAGTTAAATTTATATTTTGAACTGTTGTAACTCTTTTATTTATGAACCGATTGAAATTAAACGAACTAAATGTAAAGGGTAGCTTATCACAATACAATATTCAAAGCTACATTTAAATCGGTGGAAACGAGATAAGCGTGCACAAACACACAGACGAACAGAAAAGAAAATTAAAAATCATTGTTTTAGGTTATATTGATAAATGCCCCCAATGATTTTTTTTAAACATCTTCCATGTTCAGACTGCGACCAGTTACATCCTTATAATATGCATGTATGTATAGATTTAATTATAAAAAATATTAGTAAGTTTTTTAGTAATTTTTATTGCATATGTATATATATTTTTTTTTCAGCTTCACTCGTTTACCGTATAGGAGAGTAGTCAGAAAGAAGAGAGTCTTATTTGGTGTAAAAAGTGAATTGTTAGAATAATTTTCTTTATCAAAATATAATTTTATATACTCAAGTGTAAATAAAAATCAATTAAATAATAATTGCAGTCTCAAGTATTTCAAAATTATATATTATTAATATATTAATTAAAGACTAATTTAAGTAACAGTATTGGAGTCATTCATCAGTAACTGATTGTAATGTTTATCTTCTGTTTGTAGGATGGACGTGGCATTCTGCCACTTCCTTAAAACTCCTTGCTTAGGGCATCTTTTAATCTCTCTGTAGCTTGAAAATAAGGTAGTATGCAAATGTATTTCAACATTACTCCCGAACACTTCATGGGGAGTCCCAAGTTGGAGTTTGGAGCTCCCAAGTTTGTAGCTGGAGTTTTACCCTGGAATACTACTAGAGCAATACTTTGTTGCTGTAGAATAATTTATCATTTCAATTTATCTGTTTTTATTGTTTAGTTATCTTTAAAATAGAGTGTTTGAACTTATCACGTTTCTTACTAAAACGTGAAAGTAACGTGATTGAACGATACCGTAGTACGTATATTCTATTGGAATTACTTGTGTTACATAGCTGTGTCTACGGCGAGATATTTTATTGAGTCAGTTAAAAACACAATTCACTTAGTTTTTTGTCTGTTTGAGAAAACAGATGAAAAATATGTATTTTTATTAATTATTTTATTTTATTTTTATATACTTCAAAACTATTACGAACAAAATTTTTTGCGCGTTTTGTTTGCACCTGACAACAAGTCAGACGCTGTCCCACTGCACAACGATGGCTTACTTTTATTTTTACAATAATTTAAAAAACCAAGCAATAATTCGTTGCTTGTATTTTTTTTATATTTGATTTTCGTTGTGAAATGGTTTTATCTAATTCCTATCAAATACTTGACTTAACTTCATAATGATTAAAATGAATGTATATTTATGCTTTTAATGTCTTGATACTTCTTACCATCATAGTCACGATAATTTTGTTATATTGACTAATGAAATATATGGACAGGTACATCAGCTCAAAACAATTTAAGTGTTGCAAAGTTTGAAATTGTAATAAAATACTGCTTTAAATAAAAACTAATTATATAACAATGAGGCATCGTTTATTTAAAATAATTTTAAGAATGTATGTATTTAAATTAGGATGCCCTGTTGAGATGCCCCGCCCTGACCGAACTGGCTGCCAAAGTTGTTTCCTTGATCTAAATAATTGTTATAACCATTGCCTCTTTGACCAGCAGAGTTGTAGCCTTGGCCGCCACCAATACTGTGGCCGTCGGACTCTTCAGCTTGATTGATCTGGAGACAAAATTTTAATCTTAAGTAAATTTATAATATATACTATTATAAATAAAATGTAAATAATTAATACTATAAGTATAAGTCTTGATAACACCTTTATTACATTGAAGTACGTTTAATTTATTTAATTATATTCGTGTGGTTTACCTTAAAATTAATCACCGTTTTTCATAATTTAGTTTCAAATTAGATGGATGGAATGTGGGGAATAAAGACTTTTAACTTTGTCTCTTATGAAAAACAATTAAATATTAACTTACAGAGGTGACTTTGCTGTGATGTTGTCCATTGTTATGGTATCCACCAGTTCCTTGGGATAAGTAGCCTTGGTTTCCTATACCGCTTGCGCCAGTGTTCAGACGTTGACCGCCATATTGTCCTCCCTGAGAGTATCCAGATTGGCCACCAGATGTACCCAAGCCGCCCAATCCCAATATACCCACGCCTGTTCCCAAGCCTGTACCCAAGCCCAAGCTTGAACCTAAGCCCAAGCCTGTTCCTAATCCATTGACAAGACCTGTGCCAAGACCTACACCGCCTAAACCGAGTCCTAGTGCACCTTCGCCCAATATTCCGGCTCCAGCCAAGCCTAGGTCTAGGCCTGTGCCGAGAGAAGTTCCAATGCCAGTACCAATTCCGGTTCCGATTCCACTTCCGATGCCACTTCCGAGTCCAGCAAGTCCAAGGCCATATCCATAAGGCTTTGCTTCGAGTACTACTGCGCAAAGAAGAACGGAGAAAACCTGTGGAAATGCAAATAAATATTACTTATTTTTATCATGCAAATATATAAGAAATCTTAGGTACTCTTTCAGAAATTACAATTGTTAAATATTTTGTTGGTATACTCACGATGCACTTCATGTTGTTTGTTGTAAAGCGAGCAGTAATAGAATAAGTTATTGTTATCAACATGAAACCTTATATACATACCTGTATAGAAAAAACAATTAAATAATAATTAATATTTGAGTGATTTAACAGAAAAGTGATTAATTAATCCGTTTCTATTAATTCGGGGTTTTTTAAGATGTTTGAAATTTCAGTGAGGTGTCTAGGTAAAAGAATGTAGTGCTAAGACATACGAAGCGATTCTATATTGAAGTAATAATATGATACCATAATGTCGCAGTGTGATAGCTTATGATTGTTGCGCGATAAGCGATGGTTGTGGGTTCGATTCCGAGTAGGGGAAATGATTATATTTTCATTTCTCCGCTCCAGTGATAAAGCGCTGCGTTGAGTTCTACCACTCCACACGCAATGTCTCAGATTCAGGCGGTAAGTGGAGAACGGAGTGCCTTCATATTAGGTACTCTGAATTTCTATGTGAGACACACCATAAAGATGAAAAAAAAGGAATAATATTTATCTGTTATTTGTGATAGTTTCACAATAAAATCCTATCCTAAACAAGTACTAATACAGGGTGTTTTAGAAGGATTTTTATATTTATTTAGCTTACTGCGTGAAAGCAACGAATCCGAGGGGCGCGGGGGATATGTCAATCGGTAGCCTGGCTCTTGGGAATTCAGTCGCTTCAGGAGCGTATCTCGGGAGCTGACCTTACGTTGTGCTTACGAAAGTTTTATAAAAACGGTGATTCGGCGACTGTAGCGCGTAGAATATGCAATATTCGAGGTTTTCGGTATTCTTAAATGATGCACCAAGCGTTCCTTTTATTCAAAAATGGGTCAAATCGTTTTAAGAGACCGGTACAACGCGAGAAATACCAACGTCTGGGCGACCAAGGTCTAAGTCACGACCCGAAGCTCGCAACTGCTTTAAATGTAAATAGATCGTCATGAGTCTGCATTTTGCACAAAAACCTAAAGCTGCACCCCTACAAAAATCAAGTGGTATAAGAATTAAAGCCGAAAGATGCCACTCAGAGGTTTGGCTTCGTAAATCAGGCAATTGAGCGCTTTTCAGCGTTGACCAACATCTTGTCTTTGAATGAAGCTCATTTTCACCTTATGGACACGCCAATAAGCAGAACTGCAGCTTCTAGAGTACAATCAAAACCCCTTAATTTGCCTAAAGTGACCGTATAGACTGCCATGTCGGTGCGAGGAATTATCGGCTCTTACTTTTTTGAAGACAATAGTAGGCGAGCGGTAACAGTGAAATCAGAGCCTTATGTGTAGATGTTAGACGACTGTGGTGTTGGGAGTCTGAACTGCAAAACTGACTATAACCAAAGAACATGGTTTCAGCAGGACGAGCAACGTCACACATATGTCTCTGCCAAGAGTTTATGATTTTTTCTCACGCAAATCTCCAGAAAATGTGACGTAAATTGGCATCGACGCAGTCCTGTTTTACCCGTATAGGCTTTTTCCTATGGGGTTATCTTAAATCGAAAGTTTACGCCAATAAACCCACTTGGCGCCTTTGAATAAAAATATCCGTCACGAAATGGCAGCCCTCACTGAGTCAACCTGCCGAGCCGGCATAAATAATTATACTGTTCTGTATTAAATAAGTGCCTTCTACATTATTAGACATACATACATACTAGAGAGTCTACATTTGGACGATATAATTTTGAAGAAATAAATTCCCAAATTGTGTACTGTAATAATTAATAAACATGTTTTCGATACACGGCTTACTTTTTAATCAATGTATTAAATATACTCTTTCTTTTGAGACACCTTGTACATTTACATAATAGAATTTCCATCATTATGAAAGTGTTTCTAGTTATGGGAAGTTAGAGTTTTCAGAAATAGTATTACGTAATTTGGCAAGATTTATTTATGAGTACATCAATCATTTCCACTGCGGAGGCAACAGTTATTTCATCATTAAAATTTTCCTTAGCTCATCTCAGCTCATATTCCATATATTAAAAATAATAGTTGTATAAGCCGTATCGTTGCCGCTGGATAGTATAGAATAGTATAAGGCTGACGTATTTGGGTAACGTTTTGTGATTAAATGGAAACGATACCTGCTCTGGTGAATTTATTTAAATTATTGTGATTATATTTAAATAATTTTTATTACGCTGCTCTCGTAAGACAAAACGCGGTCAGGTAGATACCGGAGAACGGATTATTTTGATACCAGGTTAGGTTCTCTCTGCCCACATTTCTATGCGGAATAAAGCACAAATCTAAAAAAAGGAATTGCTTAAATTCACGACAAGCAAATTGTCATCACAATTAATCATCACCATATCATCATATCGACAACATTCTGACACTTATGGTTAAGGATATATGTAAATAGATGAAACATCTTTTAAAATTACAGCATTAGATCTCGCGTTTCTTAGAATCCGTCAAAGCGCTCTAGCTAATTAAACTAAGTCTTTTTATTGTACTTCGTTAGAGTTCTCATATGATTATTACAACTCTTATTGCAAAACATCTAACTTATTTTTAAGATGAATTACCTTATTTAAACTTTATTATTTTATCTATTCTTACTCTTTACATGGCAAATGATTTGCAAAGAGTGCTTTGAAATAGCTTCCACTGTTAAATAATAATAGATTATATTTAAAAGTATGCTATTTGCTTTATTTCCCTAGTAGTTAATGCTTTTACGAGGCAATTGCAATAGGCAGTTTTTTATATCATTAAATCACAAACACAATGTTTAAAAATATTAAGAAAAAGCCTCATTAATGTAAGTATTTTTTAGCTTCGTACTATATCCCACTTAGAAAAGTACGCAAAGGGAACTTTAGTAAAAATAATTTAGATATAATCATTCCCCTGAGTGGGAATTGAACCTACAAATTATAAGTACGGGTAATCTTTGAACCCTTTTTAAATTATGAGAATGACGGAAAAATATGAAAGTTATAGTTTATAAAGAGTATAAGCGCATAATACCAATATTTTTTTGCAATAATGAATTAGCAATACATTAAATTTAAATGTATTGCTAATTTTATTTAATGATTACATTAATAAAATAAATAATACTCCCTTGGTGCGTTTAAGTGACTTACACGTTGCTAAGGAAACGCGTATTTTACGTGTCGATCGCGCTACAGGCTAAAATAAGCTTTAAAAACTATTACAAACTGAATGTTACCATCGTGTAAAAATGTTATATTCATATGTGTCATCTAAAAACAGAATTTAACTGAATTTAAAACGTCTGTGGCGTATATTGTCTTTGTTTTATATTTTTAATTTGTTTATTTAGTTTATGCTGTGTGATTGCGCCAAAAAAATTCTATAATTAAACACAGTTATAATGAGTTTTAAACATATGGGTGTAATTTAATGTGGTTTAGATTCAATTAACCAATTAAAATTTATTTAACAATATTTCTTGCTTCTTGAGATTTGAGCACCGTATACAAATAAACCAAATTGTAGTGTATTTTTGTTTAAATAACCGTTTTGACTATCACTTTTTTATACGTACTATACCTAAATAAAAATTTTTACAGTTTTGTCTGTCGGCTGAACCGAGTTTGACGTGACTTTCACTGGTAGACAGGTGATGTAGTATGTAGGCTGCTTTTATTTTAAAAGTAGCTGGCATAGTTAGCTATTGAATATATAAGATAACTATAAAACATATATAATCGTATTATCCCAATTAATGTAAGTCCAAGCTTTGCTCAGTTTTAATTTGTGGGTAAAATAAATAAATAAGGGTTTTGAATATTTTTTTTTTATATATCAATGTAGCATCGTTTATTATAAATAATTTTTTAAAGATATTTAAATAACAATTCCTTGTTGGGAGGCTCCACCTTGACCGAATTGGCTACCAAAGTTATTGGCGTCATTCAAATAATTATTGTAACCACCGCCGCTCTGACCACCATTGTTATAGGTTTGGCCGCCACCAACACTGTGGCTGCCGGACTGCTCAGATTGGGTGATCTGGAAGAAAATAAATCATTGTTATATTACAGTTAATTGTTATGTTAAGCTATAACTTATTTAGAATTATTAAGTATTTTTATAATTTGTCTTGAAATAAAACTTTACCAACCATACCATTTGTAAAATGGACCAAACTATAAGACTGAATTTATATTATTATGACTAGTATCTCTGCCAACCTTGCTGGAAGGAAAAGTAAGTGTCGGTACAAAAAAACATTCAAATATTAACTTACGGAGGTAACTTTGCTGTGATGTTGTCCATTGTTGTGGTAGCCACCAGTTCCTTGGGATAAGTAGCCTTGGCTGCCAGCACCGCTTGCGCCAGAGTTAACACGGTTATTTCCGAACTGTCCTCCCTGAGTGTATCCAGATTGGCTGCCAGATACGCCTCCCAAGCCAATTGTACCCACGCCTGTTCCTATACCTGTTCCTATACCTGTTCCTATGCCAGTTCCTATGCCTGTTCCTATGCCTGTTCCTATGTTTGTTCCTATGCCTGTTCCTATGCCAGTTCCTATGCCTGTTCCTATGCCTGTTCCTATGTTTGTTCCTATGCCTGTTCCTATGCCTGTTCCTATGCTAGTTCCTATGCCTGTTCCTATGTTTGTTCCTATGCCTGTTCCCATACCTGTTCCCAAACCATTGTTCAAGCCGATTCCCAAACCATTGACAAGACCTGTGCCAAGGCTTGCAGTGCCCAAACCAAGTCCAAGCGCGCCTTCACCTAGAATTTCGGCTCCAGTCAAACCTAAGTCAAGGCCTGTGCCCACAGCAGTTCCAATGCCAGTACCAATTCCGTTCCCGATTCCACTTCCGATATGGCTACCGAGCCCAGCAAGTCCAAGACCAAGTCCATAGGGTTTGGCTTCAAGAGCTACTGCATAAAGAAGAATAGACAAAACCTGTAAAATAAAAATCATTAAGTATTAAGAAAAGAAATAAAGTATTGAATAATAGATAAATAATGATTTTAGAGGAAAAGTAAGTTCTATACTCTGCTTATATACTCACGATACACTTCATGTTGTTTTTGGTAAAACTTGGAATCATAGAATTTCCTTCGTTTAAATTGTACTTTATATAGTCGTCTGTCAAGCGAAACCAATTAAATAATAATTACTGTCTAAGTGGTCTAAAAGAAAAAGTGATTAGTTAATGATTTTTAGAGTTCTTTGATCACTAGAAATTGTAAACGATAACCTGTTGGGAAATTACATCATTATATTGCTATATCATTATTAAAACCATGCTTAAAAGTCCCTAAAACGTATAATATTATGATTTAAGATTTGATAACATAGTACACAACCATTTTTGCTCATTAAAATGTTAATATGTTTATAAAAATTAAAATAATAATATCAAATATGGTATAATTTACTTGTTGACGCAAGTTATCATAAAATATGCACAAATATATATCAGCAAAAATACATTCGTTATGAAGAAAAAAGGTTTACAATGTTGCCAAACATTTACATTCTATAATAAAATACATCATTTTCTCTACATCGTACTAACAATTTATATAAAGTAATCGTGAAAATAGATAAAATCACAAGAACAATTATAAAATTACTCAATATGCTAACCAAATTTTTGAGATGTATGTATTATTTGCTCTTACTTTTTGTTGCATCTTATACTTTTAACATAGTTTGCACGGTATTTTATGTACCATTTCTGAAGTCCATTAACAAGAGCAACTAAATAGTTTTCTTTTATTTTCATGGCCGCAAGTAGTAATAGAAGTATTTGTATGACTAAATATTCATTTTCTACCTCAATACTGAACGCAAACTACATATGAATGAAATTAATCAAAGATAAATATAACAACACTATAATATAATAATAACCGAGACTTCCGCACATCGCGGATACGAGTCTTCGATCTTAGGACTGTAATTTTAACTTGACCAAGATTGATTTGTATGATCAATACAACAGATGCTGATCGCTATATAGCGATTTGCAGACCAAAAGCTAATTCTTATTCAAACATTGTAGTAGACACATTTTGATCAAATTTTTATTTCAGCTTTACGCTTTTTTCTTGCATAGAAGTTAGTCAGAGAGAACTTAGTGCACTACACTCCGTTCTCTACTTTGTGCTCGAATCAGAGATAGTAAGTTTGCGGAATAAAGAGAAATGAAAATATTTTAAATATAAGAGTCGATTCGAACCCACGACCCACTGCACTAAAATGGCTCTTAAAAGGGAAAGAAAAATAAAAAATGTGCTGTTCCGTTTGTTACAATACGTTAAGTTTGGTAAATAAAGCTTTAGAATTTTACAATTTAGCTTATTTTCGCATTTTTAAACTTGACGTGTCACGCCTGTGGATATTATTATAATAAATATACACATGTATAAGTAACATCGAGAAAGCTACAATTGCTTGAGAAGCAGTGGAGAACTGGCGAAACTCAATAGTTTCTTTCCCTTTTAAAATATAATCATTAGAACATTATTCTGTTAATTACAGTGATAATGAGTATTAATTGCGCAAATAAAAAAAACACGATGATTTTCAAATTAGGTAATAGCTTAGCTGAATATATTAAGCTAGATTTTCACTGTCGCCAGTTTGGTTAATACTCCTGTTGGCTGAGCCATCCTTCTATTGATTACACATGACATTGACACTCCACTAAGTTCTCTCTGACAATGCTTAAGATTCGGGAAATGGGTAGCTTATAGGTCTAAAGCTTCAGCCATCGATTTAATATTGGATTTTATTCTAATAATAACGGATATCCTCATTCATTCATCAGGAAGTGGCTTCCCTTACTGGGACGTCAATTTGTTCCGCTAATAGGACCATTTATCTGCTTGAATCAATTACAAGCTCAGATCTGTCTCGGCTTAAGGAATTCAATTATCGATACTATTGATATTCAGATAGCAAATATATTTGCTATTCAATTGTAAAAAGTTTTTGTATTGTAAAGTTTTATGGAGTTTCTATTGAATTTTATGGAGTCACCAGAGAAAAAGTTATGATATGGCATTCTGTACCGCTGTGCGCTTATTTGACGAAGTAGCGTACTAGATAGTTAAAGCAACGCTCCACCTTGTCTTGACATTGAAGAATTACGATTCGAACTCACAACCAGCTCATTTAGTCAACCATATGAACGTTAACTATCGTGGTATATATATACGGTTTCTTTCAAATACAAATAAAAATAATAATATATAATTTTTTAAGGTATTTTAACTCATTCATATATTTTGCACGTGTAGTAAAACGTTTTAATATACTTGCTCAGTAATTATCAATACAATTTAAAGTCCAATTACAGTATAATTAACTTAACAACAACAAGAGCTCTATGAGCGATTGTGACGCAAATTTAATCGTTGAAATATGATAAATACATTTTGTATTTTATGAGTGTTTTATGTCGATTGATTCTTGATATGATGACAGGGCTTGCTGTATAATAAGTGTTTTATGTTCTAAGTAGTGTGAGGCCTTGACTTTGATTTTCGAATGAATAGATATTTTTTTTCATATATTTGTTCATCTGTATATTTTTTCTGCATAGCAGCGGAGTCAGAGGGAGTCTAGTCTAGTCTATCAAGATCCTCCTCCTCTCTCCACTTACTGCGGATTTGAGACATTGCGTTTTGAGTAGCGGATCTCAACCACACGCTTTGTTTTCACTGGAGTGTGAAAATAACTAAATTATGATCATTCTTTCGAATTGGAATCCCAACTCTGACATAAATTATTTTCAATGGGGGACCAATCGCGATTACAGTCAGAGCTCAGCTCAGCTCTAGAGTCAGCTGTGCCACTGCGCCACGATGGCCTTTGTCATATATTTTTGTTGCTTCAAGTTTTGTTCTACTTTTTGTTAGATATTTAGTTGTAGATAGAAGTTTACTTTGAAATATGCTAGAAAAATCTATGTAGTGTATGATACTTTGTGCTCCACTTTCCATACATTTAATGGTTTTGTTTAGTAGCTGAACCCAACGCTACCCTTAAAAACAACACTTTAAGCCAGATATATCTCAATAAGCCTACCATATTGACAAATATAAACTGAAACTTTTAGAATCAATATGATTTGAAAGAAAAATGCAATAGTAAAAAAACACGAATACTTACGCCTGTAGAAGTTGGCCCACGAATGAGTCGTATAGTAATCTTTAGAGTATTTGGTGTATCCTATTATTCGTTATTCGTAAATAAACTAAATAGAATAAAATTAAAATAATAACTTCTTATTTTTTCAACAATATTGTAATATACAAATATTTAATTATTCTACTTTGCATTTATCCCATCCTCTCCAACTTGAACGGTTTTCAAGAGGCGCGGGTTCCAATCCCGCTGCGTTTTATACGTTTTCTAAATATGTCTGCGTCCTCTCCAAGTTTAACGTCTATCATGAGTAAGTAAGTAAACTTTTTTGGTCTGAATATGAGCATTTGAAATATTTTATTTATTTCAATGAAAATAAGATCTAATGATTTAAAAAATATATAATAAATTTTTATTTATTTTGAAATGAAACTATTTTTAACCGGATTAATTGCGTATAATATTGGTATTCGAAAATACATTTTAGAACCCATTTTATTTTAGAATTTTTATTTAATACATGCGGCTTAGTTTTCTTACAACTTTTTGTAAAATCACGCTAAACATCAGCAAGCAAAAAGACGCTGGATACTTTGCTTAACTTTTAAAACTTACCTGCATTTTTTTCTACTTTGGAACTCTCTCATTGATGTAAATACAGTTTCATAAACTTAAAATTCTAACGAATGAAATGACTGTGTATATTTGTAGTATTATGTGATTTTATTTATAAAAAAATAATGTTTTTATGCAATACTGAGCTTTTGTTGGTTTGCATCGTGATGGAAGCGACGACCGGAAGTCCTTGAACAAGGCTTCTTCGACGTTTATTTCGTAATAGCATCAGCGTATAACGAGTGCCTCTCAAACAAAATGCATTACTCTAATTTCACCTGCGCTCGGAAAATACTGGATGTAGTACGCATAGATTATCGGTCAGAGCGCTTGAACGGTTTTCAAGAGGCGCGGGTTAACATCCCGCTGCGTTCAAACTTTTATACGTTTTCTAAATATGTATTTTTCAATTTCCTAAGTATGCGAATAACACTTGAAAAAATGTTTAAAAGTTTTACAATGTCGGTGATTCCGTAGGTGGTGGTTGTAGATTCAAATCTAACTCGGTGACAATACTATAAGTGCTTCTGTCTGATTGGAAGGATTTCGGTCTGGAGTACGGGATAGAGTTAATTATATATAAAATGATAAGGAGCTGCAAGTAGAGTACGAAATGTGAGTAAAAAATAATTAAGATGCTAACGCACACCTTTTTTCAAATAATTATACAAAAATTAGCATTTGCTGTGTGAGACTTAACTCCTTAAATAATTTGAATTATAAGTCAACATATACGTTCACACGCATATGCGTGTTTTAGAAATAGGAGAATATAGTAAATATATATTTTTTTGTTCCATTGATAGTAAGAAACAATTTATTTATAAAACAATCAAGTATTATGGAAATATTCAAATATCATATATTTAAATCAGTTTTAACTAGTCTAGATTCAACGAAAGCTTAAGTAGAATAATAAAGTAAAATTCATAATATATTTCATTTAGACTTCTAAATTACTACTACCTTTTAACATTTTTCAATTGCTAATAACTAATACGGTCAAATAGATAAATAAGACATATTTAGTAAACGTATAAAAATTTGAACGCAGCGGGATTTGAAGCCGCACCTCTTGAAAACCGTTCAAGTTTTCTAAATATGTCTTTTTCAATTTTCTAAGTGTTAATAGTTTGAAATATGTAAAAAAAAATATTATGTTTTAAATTTTAATGTTTTTATTTGATAAAAAATTACAACTAGGAATATAATTGATACTCTGTTTATTTTTAATCGCTTTTGTATATTTTAAAAATGATTTAATAATTAGGTAATATTGTTTCTTCTGTGATTTCTATGTGTACATAGAAATAAAAAGAAAATTGCATCCTTAATAATGTTTATTATAATTTAAACAAATTTATAAGTTTTATATTATTCCTATATCATCAATTCCCAAACCTACTCCGCCTAGTCCTAAACCACCAACTCCTAGACCTCCAACTCCCAAATCTCCAACTCCCAAACCTCCAACTCCCAAACCTCCAACTCCCAAACCATCCACTCCCAAACCACCTACTCCTAAACCACCCATTCCTAAACCACCCATTCCTAAACCACCCACTCCCAAACCGTCCACTCCTAAAACCCCATCTCCTATACCCCCAATTCCTTCTAACCCTAAACCTCCAACTCCTATTCCAGTGCCAACACCCAATCCAGTGACCAATCCATTGGCCAAACCAGTTCCAAGGCCCAATGCTCCTTGTCCAATCGCTTGGGCACCTCCAATACCAAGTCCAATACTTGTACCAATTCCTACGCCCAACGTTGACCCAATTCCAGAGCCAATCTGTTGTCCAATTAAACCAGCTCCACCAAGCCCCAAATAGGGTTTAGCGTTCAGACCAACCGAGCAAAGTATGACGAAAAATATCTGAAAATATATTTATAAAATTTACCGTGTTGCAAATGATATGAGGGTTTTCAGAAAAATACAGAATTTGAATGAGAAATAGAATATTTGTTATAATTATTCTTGTTCTTAGAGATCGACGTATATACGAGATATGTAATCGACGTAAAGATGGAAATAATATATATATTCTTTATTTAATTTTCTATATCAAAATAAATATGTACGTGTGTAAAAGAGATCTGGAGTTCTATAACCTAAGTAATTTTAAGTTTAATCTATATACTTATTTAAATGCCTCCTGTCTTAATTCAGCACGATAAAAGCAGAACCTAGTGACCAGTCACTTTGTTTTCACCACCTTTTGGAAACATTTTGGGCATCGAAATCTAAGTCCTCGTTTTGTTTGTCCAAACCTGAACCTATACTACAAAACGTAAGTGTTATGTTTTCAAAAGTAATACTTACAACACACGTCATGTTGTCTGCTGTTAACAATATACCACAATAATAAACGAATTAAACAATAATCAGTATTATATATATGAAATTGGACATTATCGATTACGATCTATTATTTACGTATTAACCTAAACATTAGTGGTAACGATACCGTCACTTTGGGACGCTGAGAAAGAACATAAAAATAACGAATTGGTAATTCCATAATACTGCAACTACTGGACGTGTTTGTTTTGAAACTAATAAATAGTTTCTACTGTCTTTACGCACGCATGCCCTAATTTTGCCGAGGGTAATGAGTAAAATAATTTAAAATTCAGTTATTATGCGATTAAGAAACTTTACTTCTTGGGTGTCCCAACCCAATGTTTTATTTGGCATTATGACCTTACAGTGCAGGGAACTTCATGCAAAACTGCAGCTCTGTTCATCCAGACCATCCGTATGTGTAGTGTGCTATTTTACTAGTCAGTCACCAGTCACACGTTTATGGATAGTAAATCTAAATGTTTTCCCGAGTGAACCTACTACCATTCTGCTCTGGTTAGCAGTGAGGAATTGAGCCATGACGTACACTTATGAACTAGCTTTTATACGCATAAAGTAAAATCTTGTTGCTGCTAAAATACTTTACAAAAAGATGAATTTAGATGAATGCATTTTAATAATCTTTATTGCAGATTATTAAAGATGTATGAAAGATATTCTATTTTCGTTCTAGAGACTACTTATTAAAACGTCCTTGGGCAAAACCCATGTTAAACTTGAGTTAAACCCTAAGTAAACATAAAGTAAATCTGAACATAAATGATAGCCAACATTTTCTTTGGAATTAAAAGAAAGAGAAAGGAAACAAAAACAAGGTAATCTAATATCAGAAACTAAAAGTATGTAAACATATACAAATACAAAGATACATTAAAAAAAATATATATTACATATTCCGCCCGAAATCAAGACAATGCGTGTTGAGCGGCGTAACTCAACGTCGCACTTTATCTTGCCAGAGTGGGGAAATCATGATAATTTGAATAGTATTATTCCCTTGAGCACGAGCTCGACCAAACGCCTCAACAAATCGCGTTTATATACAGTGCGCGGCGATGACATACATATATAGTAGAGAAGATTACTTCTGTTTAGTTTGTATTTCACTAAATGTTATGTGTTGTGTAGGTGATTGTCATATGAGTTAGGCAGTTTTAATATTCTAATAGCTTTTGAAATTAATGTAGCTTATATTTGTAGTTGTTAGAAGCTTTTTCCTGTTTATTATAAAAGCACCATTTATATTTGAAATTTTAATTTTCATATAAAATATATGTCACGTAACTTTTAAAGCTAGGCCGCATTAAATTGTCTATCGTTTTTCCCCGTGTACTGGATACAATAATAAAAAACAATCTGTATAGGGACGTACGAAAATAACACGAAATAAAGTTTGATAATGGCACCGTCTTTTTATTGCAATATGGATTCGTAACGAACTTATTTTCAGAAGTTACATTAATATTTAACTACAAAGGTTATATTTTAAACATAATTTAGATTTTTACATAAATTTAATACATATTTTAAATTTAAAAATGAATATGAGATCAAAGGCCCGCTCCGTACCGTCGACCCGCCTTAGTGTTAATTACAGTCACGATGAACTCAACATAAGGCAGTATAAAATGAAAATTGCGCTTCGAAACGTTCTTCAACTGTTTTCTTATTTTTAAAACCAAGTTTATTTCAAAGTAATTTCTACGCTCTCAGAAATACGATCACTTTTAGGTGTCTTAAGCAATTATATGTCAGACGTCTCGCATGGACAGGTCCATAAAAGTTTTGCTCTTGTTTGACAAATAAAAATGTAGAGCTTGATACTTTGCTAAATTAAGATGAACATTGAAATATTATTATTAGTACGAGTTTTGTTATTCGTGCCTTTATCAAGAATAATTTGAATTCGCCAAGTTCTGCACTCTACAAATTTGTTTCTTCATTTTCTCTACCTTTTGTGCGTTATGTTTACGTTAAACGTGGTTTGAAAATGATTTTAGTTGTACAGATAATAATAATTATTATTATTAATTATGTGAATAGAACAGTTTCTTAACACTAGATTCTCGCTGCTCACAGTTTCACGCTTTTACCCGCATAGCTGGATTATGCCGGGAAAAAGCGTGAAGCTGGAAGAAAATAATATATTTTTTGTGTTAAAAATTTTGTAGCTTTGTAACATATAAATTTTTTTATATACATATAAAACCACCAGAGCGAAAAAAAATTACAATCTTTTTTATCAATTGTATGTGTATAATGATTTTTTTCGTTATGCCTTGATATTTCGAATTCCATACAAAACTCTCGACGACTTAAAATTTCGGTTCCGCAAAATATTTTTTATAGCTCAATATTCTTATTTGCCAAACCACAATGTCGTTAGTGCATTGCGCTCCACCTCCAACAACCGGTAGTTAACAAAGTGTATCTAATTAAACTTTGAATTAGTATTACTGTTTGTTTGAACTTTATATTATTTTATTCAAAGAAGTTAGTCGTTCATATCCTGTTATTCATATTTGTTCCACGCCTCTTCCTGCATAACAGTGAAGGCAAAGATAACCTAGTGGCAAGACACTCCGTTTCTCACTTTACGCTCGAAACCGAGACAGTACGTGTTGGCTGAACTTAACGCCGCACTTTGTTTTGTTATCAGAGCGCATAAATTAAAGTAGTTTAAATATAATCACTGACTAGATTTTTTTTTTACTTTTTTAATTATTCAATTTAGTTTTTGACGTTTAAGCTAAGCAGTTTTCGAGTAACTCATTTAAGGTAAGAGAAGAGAGTCTAGTGATCTATAATTACATTCCTCACTTCATACACGTACTACCTTGAGGCTATTTACCTTGAGGTAAATTGTATGTGTGTGCGTGTGTAAATTGTGTAAATATGTGCAATAAAATACGTAAATTTTGAAACTACAGTGATAGCTGCAGTCTCAGCATGTGGAGAAATGTTGAACAAATAAGTCCCGCTGATTTTCTTGCTTGATTTTCTTCCAGTTCTTTAAGTGAATCTGAGGTAAATTATTTGACGTTCCAAAAATAAAGCACGTAACGTTCTTATTTTCAATAAAATTATTTGACTTTTGAGTTTGTTCTTGTCATAATCCTGATCAAACTAGACGTATATCATCTTTGTATACTTTCCTTTAACAAAATATGAGTAAACATAAAATTAAAACATTTCTTTGACGCCATCGTGGCGCGGTCACGTTGTATACGCGATTAGTTGTGGGTTTGATTCCACTATTATAATTATATATAAATTATTTTCTTACGCTGTCGTGAAACAAAATACGGAGTTGAGTTTCACCATTCAACATGCAATGTCGGGCGGAAAGTGGAGAACGGAGTATCATGACACTAGGTTCTGACTGAAGCTAACAAAAAGGTTAAGACTTAAATACAATGATGCCTTAGAACCGTGCTCACGTGATTGCCGGTTAGATCTAACCGCGTGTCGTTAGTGCTTTGTTGGGAAAGACAATAAAACAACTTGCCATTAGTGATTAGTGTTTAAATAAAACTTAGTGTGTTTTTCTTGTTACACTATTATTGCTGTGTTTTATACTATTGTCTTAAATCTAATGGAATATTGATGATAGTTGCCAACTCGAATCGCAAATCTCAAATTATCAGCAGAACACTTAATGACTGGACTGCAAATACAAATTTATTTAACTTAAATATAATAAAATTAGAACATATTCAATACATTTTATTACTAGAATTTCATAATCTTCATTGCTTGAGATACATAATATAGTGATTGGGGCCTTTGTAGGGCAGTGGGACAGCGTGTGACTGTAAACGTTATAGTTGTGGGTTCGATGGAAAGCAATACTTTTCGCTTAGGTACCTAATACAAAGCGCGGCGTTGAGATTCTCCAAATTCAACACGAGATCCTCTCAGACTGCTCTTTTATGAGAGAAAAAGAGTGAAACTGCACACAGTAAACCTATTGACAAAAAAATTAATGAATCCTTCCTTTATGCTCCATAGAATTAGAACCTTACAAACATCACCAACAAACTTTATAGCAATATTACCATCTGCGCCAAGACGACGTTATATATTTTAGAGCTTATATATTTTATAATAAACAGTTATTTACATTCACTTTAGACCATAAAAGTTATATAAATGTGCTTTCTTTGTTACAGGTAAGGCTTTTTTCTGTAGAGCTTAATTTTACGGAGTAAACTGAAATTTATTAAGGGTTTAAAAACGTTTTATTTTTTTTCTGATCCAAGCTTACGATTGACTTAGGTTTTATATAAAAATATACAAACAAGATTATGAGACGATAAATAAATACAAATTTGTAATGAAAAAAAATTCTATGGTGAGTATTATTAAGGTGGAACTGATGATCATCGATGGTTGAGTTGTTAACCTGACCTGATAACCTAAACATCATTGGCTGATTTAAAAACATTTTTAGAAACGGATGATTTCCAAGACGCACGGGTTCGAATCCCGCTGCGATCAAATTTTTAAACGTTCTCTTAAAATGTGTAAATAACACTTCAAAAATGTTAAAATATTTAATTTTGAGCTTACAACATAAATAATCTTTGTATATTGTATATTTTTGCCACTTGCACACCAAATGTGTTTTTATTCATTTTATATTTTTTTATGTAAATTTAATGTTTTACAATTATTCTACCTCCATTTGATACTAGTAGGTTATTAGAGACAGTCCTGATCCTCTAATGAAAATTGGCCGAGAAGCTCTATTATTGTTATATAAAATAGACCGTTTTCGTAGTTTGTCTATTGTCCTATCCAGAGATGTTTTTAAAGTCAAAGAAAGAGAAATAACAATAAAAGTCTAAAGAACTTTCTAGAAATTACCGCCATTTTCCTAGAAACAAAGCAAATATTATTATAGTCGAATATTATGACGTAACGACCTACAAGAATCCAGCGTCCAAACGACCTACCATAACCGCATATGGCGTTACGAGGCTTATCTACAGTGTGGAACACACGAACGTATTTAGTAAAACCGTTTTACTTAATATTGTTTCCTTAAAAATACTTTAAAGTTATCTATACCAATAAATAAAATAACCGGTTTTTACTAAATGTATTTGTATGTATAAACGGCATATTGACCAAAATATCATTTTTTTACAATTTTTATCTGTCTGTTACGGCTAATCTCTGTGAACGGCTGGACCTATTATTTTCTTTTTTTTTTTAATCTATTTATATTTAGGGACTTTTTATGTAATAATACAAAAATGTCAGCGCCCATCGTTTCCTAAAACAATCTTCAAACACACAATTATAAAATTTCCTTAATCTTCTAAAAACACTATTTATACTTAAATTTATACAACATCTTAGCTACCACAGAACAAGGTTCAGACAATAAACACTGGAAAACACCTACATCACTTAAATTTAAATTATATCGACGAATTAAATCTTGACGGGCCCCGGCATTACGAAATGGTGAATATCATCCTCCACTCCGCACAATTAGGAGAATTTATTTTCTTCATGAGAAAACCGAATTTCTTTAACGGAATATGCCCAGCACTCAACCTAAGAGCAATAACAATTTGTTGACGTGGCAATATTTTTAACCAAACCATGGAATCTGAGGAAGCTAATTCTGAATAACTTGATAATATATTCCTTTTAATTTTGATCTCTAATCAAAATACTCTCTCCAAATTTTTCTGACTTCCTTTTTGTACTTGATTAGAATTTCAAAAAAGTCAGGTAATATCTTTAAATTTCTACCTTCCACTAATGCCTGCTTTGCTAGTTTGTCCGCTTCCTCATTTCCCTCAAGTCCAAGTCCAACGTTTATAAGCAACTGATATACCTCACTTGCCTTTAATGCAACTAGTCAAATGAAGCAAAGCACTTTTACTGTCCGAGAAAATAACTATCTTATTACAATTAAGAGAATGTATCCTCTATGTAAACCAGTGCCATAAAAATTGCAACCAGTTCCGCTGTCATAATTGTAATACTATTTTTAATTCTAAACATTTTGCTAACTAAATTAAATGCATCAAAAACAGAACATCCAACATTAGACAAGTTTTTAGAGCCATCTGTGTAGATGACATACCACCCAACATAATTCTCATTAATTTCGTGAATAATTTCGTATTTTGACACATTACAGTCTAAATATTTTTTTTGCGTATTTATACAATTAAAATCCGTCTTAATAATATTTTTAATATTTATGTTAGACTGCCAAGTGCTTAAATTAAACATCTCCAATAGTGACGAGGAACTAATCATTTCATCTTTCATATTTAAGTACATGTAAGGCAATAACGGCTTCTTTTTCTTAGTCCAATAACTTTTACTATATAATAAACTCAATTGCGAAATATGCTGGATGGTTTCATTCTTCACTAATGATTGACATTTTTAACAGAATTTTATAGCTATATAGCGTCTTCGTACAAAAAGACCTAATATACCGATAAATCTCTATGCCATATTTTGTATTCTGGGCTGGACATATTATGACGGGACATTCAATAGCAGATATCTGATGTAATGCGGAGTATCTTAGGCTTCTTTTATTTCGGAAAGCCAAAGTTTTTCTTTACACACATTTTCAAATTATTATATTAACATACGTAGTTGTGAATTAGATTCCTTTGCATATTAATAATATAAAATATTTTTGCTCCACAAGTTTGGTCAGTAAATTTGAAATGACGTGATGTTTAGAAATAAAAAACAAAGTAAATGAATGAGATGAATTCCAGACTTTACCTGATATCAAGTAGCCCTTATCTTAACTGCATGAGATATACACAGCAATTTACCTTTTTACTCAGAAACTTAGTTTTAACAGTTCAAGAGTTTGAGTTGGAGAGTTTAAATAAAGTTAGTACTTAATAAAGGTTGGCTTTGGGTGACCCATTTTTTGTTGTACATCTTTAAGCCTACCCTAAGGTAATAATTAATTTAGAAAAGAGGAACACCTGATGTAGAACCATAATAGATCAGCTATGCTATAAGGTTTAAGAAATGCATACCTTAACAGGTTGTTCAGCTTGATGGGCATTTTGATAGGAAGGATCATTAAGTCCACGCTAACATAGTTGCGGGCAGCTACTAGTTTTACATATAATATAAACACACTACTATTTATATTTAAAAGGACATTTTAGCTTTAATCCCCAAAGTATAGTCACAACAGGTTACTTAACTAACATTTGTATGAGATTCTAATAATACATTTTCACAGTAAATTAAAATTTAATTCTGCATTCAACTTGCTTTCTGCATCGTATTTTGTGATAATTGAATTCTAGAGTAAATACCTAATGCAAGTCGGTTTAATCCCAGCGCTTAGCTTTAAACTGCTGTTTTAGTGTATGTGTGTCCAAAACATATATATATATACATACATACATTATTAATGTGACGTAATGTTGATTGTAGATGCCGCTACAAAAAATATTTCTATTTCTATTACAAATTAGTCAAAAATATTATTATGTATTATTTCTATACTCGATATCACACCCTGGATTCGATACCTTAAGTGATAGGTAGAGTTTCACGCTGCAAGCTACTGCTGTAAGTAAACACCGCCGCCCACGACTAAAGGTGCGTTGCAGGCCTTTAAGATTGATATACACGCGCTTGATTTTACCCATTTACCCACATCGTATCGATCGGGAATCACTGCCGCTGGTAGGCCATTCCACAGTTGAGTCCCACGTGAAAGGAAGTTCCTACAAAACCGCACAGTTATAGAGTACCACGTATCCAGGTGTTGAGGATGGTATTTAAGTCAGTACGGTTGGAAAATTCAGCAGCAGAAATCAGGTCAAACAGTTCCCCCAGACCACTCCCCATGATGAATGCGGTAGAGAACGCCGCTGTGCGTTCTTTACGCAACGCCAGTATCTAATCACGTTTGCGACTCGCCGTTAAGAATTTTCGTTATCAACATTTCACGCCAAGACAGTATATTTTCTGAATACTTAAACCTATTTAGTAAAGCGCAAGTAATATAACAACGTGACACAGAGAATACTGGAACTGAACTAAGTGTAGACTGTAAAACTAATAATGATATATGAAGATGGATGTCCGAGAGCCCTAACCGTGATTGATGGCAGACCGTAATACATCTATGCATAGCATAAGTTTTGGCAAAATATTGCTCGCTTTTGCAATGTTTTATACAAATATATTGTTTTTTTTTTGGTAAAAATCGTTGGTTAACATAGAAAAGTTATATTTGTGTAAAATATTCAAATGTAAAACAGTATAAGCCTTTATGGGAGATATTGGAGGCAGATAGTTTTTAGATAATTGTCAATACAGCGGATAATATATTTAAGGATACATTACATTGCTGTTATGTATTTTCTCCATTTATCCTAATTTATGCACACACAGTGCAGTCGGCCATGGAACTTACGACACTATCCTAATCATGACCGGACCTAATGAAGTCTGTCGACCTTGTCGGTAATCGGCTACGAGACAGCTCCTACACATTCCAAGGAATGTCTAGTCCCATATAAAAGAGTGGACATACACATTCACAAATAGAACGATCTTCTAGGACAACGTTCTCGCTTCCGAGTACAAACAAGATGTGCAGACCTAATAAGTCGACTGCAAACTGGCAAAAGGCTTAAGTCGAAGCACGCACAAAGCGTACAGGGCTACAATTTAGGATAGGACAGAAAGTGTTTTTTTTTCGCTCTCGAAATAGAGGGCAAACTGTCCATGACCATTCCTAATGGACAGGACACAACTAGGAAGAAAAAGAAACAACTGCTAGCTATATTAAGCATGTTGTTACAATATCAAAAATATGTGGAGACTGGAGTGATGTAAATACCAATGGCGAAGCGTTAGCTGAACTGGACGTACGCGAAATCACATTACCGATGGCTTTTTCTTCGATTACTTAATGTCAAAATATGTCATATAGATCATTTCTACTATATTTTTGTGAATACAAAAAAGAATCAAACCTACCAACTATATTGGGTATACATCTCAACGGCGAACGCTGACATCAATTGCTAAATCATTATAGTAGGTGCTTTATGCATTTATCAATTTCAATTATTATTGTAAATTTTTTTGGCTTATTATTAGGAGACGTAATGAAGAACTTCACTAATTTTTTGCTCAAACAGAGCTTGGTCATGAATTCGAATTCCAAACGGAGAATGTTAATATTTCTTGATTTATTTGCCCTCTAAACTAATTAGTAGCTCTAATATTTATCTGAATGAACATAAAACTAAGAGTAGAGTGTCTTATCACTTAGCTCTCTGTCTATCCGTTAAGTCACGCTAGCTGCATGGTGCTTTGTTTTGAAGAAATATTTAGTATACATTAACGTCGGAGAGGTGCCTTATTTTGGTTCCACTTATTTCTTCTAAGCAATCTTAAATCAATCTTCCGCTCCCATATCTTAACGCTCAGTAAGTGGCGGTCAGTCGTAATAGCACTTCGGGTGGATCCCGGCCAAGATTTATAAGGTTTTTATACGAGCCGCTGCAATGGCGTTGAGTGAATACGAGCTCGTACCTTGCATTAGTACTTGCTAAGTAATTTAAAACAAATAAATGTTACGTTCAAGCT
Organism: Podotricha telesiphe; assembly: GCA_038994665.1. Taxonomy (NCBI): domain Eukaryota; kingdom Metazoa; phylum Arthropoda; class Insecta; order Lepidoptera; family Nymphalidae; genus Podotricha; species Podotricha telesiphe. The sequence continues at coordinate 26,248 of JAOYRR010000527.1, read as the reverse complement.
TTAGAGAAGACTGTTTTAAAGTTGGCTACTTTAAATTTTTCTTGTAGATAACTTAAAGGCTTTTATGTGTATGTAAAAATCACCTGCCGGAAATCAATTAATAATGAATCTACAGCAGCTGTCCAATTTTAATGTCATAAGTTGTTTGTTTCTTGTTTCTTCTTTAGATTTTTATTTCCGGTTAAAACATTAACTATAATCACTATATTAATATAGAATGTAATTTTGTAGTGTTTAGAAGTGCTGAAAGCAACATTTTTATGTTAATACATTACAAATGAATAAAACAAATATTACACACTATTACTAGCATGTGTTTGACATACACTTTTGTATTAATGACACAAACGTCGTCCTACTCTTAAGGTAGTTCAACAAAGCAATAGTTCTACTATACGTAATTGCTATTTAAATATAGTCAGGCGTCGGAAATGCTAATAACTCCTGCGCTTTACTGTGTGCGTTCAAATTGTGTACTTATTAAGATTTCTTCAACTTTCGTCAATATAGTTTATATTAAATTGTTTTTATTTAAGCTCCTTCTACTTTTAGTAATGTGGGCAAACAGTGCAATATGTATAAGACACTTGTTGTAGTGTTGGTGAATGGGATAATATAGTCAACTCATTTTTCAATGTTACTTATTCGACACCACTTTATAATAGTACATAAAACAGGAGGACATTTAGAAAATTTAATACGAACACAGGATAGTTAAAATAGTGCACCACAATATATAATACTAGTGACCCGCTCGCGGATTCACCCGCGCGAACTATAGCTGTTCGAATTTTCGGCTGCCTTTACGTTAAACAATAAAATTGCTAGAAACAGTATGATATATTAATAAGGGTCTTGGACCCATCCTCAAGTATCTCTATATAAAATTTCGTCACAGTCGGTATAGCGATTTGGCCGTCATGATGTCACAGACAGTCTGACAAATTATTAACACATAAATGAAATATACGAAATAAACAATAATTACAAATTATACTTTGCTACACGTTATAATGGCGGTACTCAGCGCCGCACTTTGTATTGTGAAGCAAGCTAATGTAATTTGATTTAACACACAACGTGTGCTTCAAAAATATCAGAACGGTGTCCATATTGTGAAACTTACATTAAAATTTTAATTGAAAGTCCACTTTCCATGAATTGGGTATAATAACTTTAAAAGGTTTAAAATGGTGGCACATAAACTGTAATGCCATCGTGGTGTAGTCTGAAATTATCTAGTTTTGTTTCCGACTCGGCGAAATTAAAATTATTTTCATTTCTCCTTGGTAAGACAAAGCTCAGGATTAAGCTCCGCCACTCAACACCCAATGTCTCGATTTTCGTCGGTAAGTCGTGAGTGAAGCCTCGTCACTAGGTTACCTTTCTGTGCGGGAAAAGGCGTAAGACTGAAAAATAATTTGTGCCTCACTCATTTTACCATTACCGCTTATTTAAAAAGCTGTAGCAGAATTCCACACTGTACTCTGTCTTTCCACGAATGAGATATGAACCCCAACCGCCTTGCACGGACACTTTTAACTACGCCACGTCTTACAGACATAAATTATAAGTAATAATAGTTAATTTTAAGACGTTTATCGCAAGAAATAAAATGAACGTAGTAATTTAGAAATTCCTTCCGTAATGAATGTTTTGCGTGTCGCTGCCGCTGTATTATTTATTTGATAGTTTGTGACTATGAATGTAAAATAAGAGGCCGTGGGTTCGAGATCCATTGGGAAAACATATTTATATATTAAAATGAACATATAAATCATCGCGTACATTACATAAGTTAAACGTTTATATTAGAAAGGAGTAACTATTGAGTTTCTCTGTGACTCTTCCGAGCGAAACGGCCTTCTTTATGTTATTACATTTAAAGTGATTTGCATTCTAATTTAAGAATTATCTGATTACCATAGGTCCTACCTAGTTTGAACTTATGAGAGAACTATAAACTGTAGAAACTTACAGTTTACTGGTTTTTAATATTTTGACGCAACTACATATTTTGCTTACTTTCGGACAAAAAGTGAAATATAAATACTTTCTAAGAACAAATTACGCTCAAATGAAGCTATTTAAGCAACTTCAAAGGAAATTTCCGAGAATCTTTTAAAATCCTTTACAAAAATTTCTGAACTTGAGGGACAATTAATAAGAACTTGTGATTGCCCCCCGCGAAGTTGAAAGCGCACTTAAAAGGTAAGGAACACTTACAGAAGTCAAACTGAAATACTTGATGAATATTGAAAAGCGAAATTTTAGTATTAAAATTTATCTAGATTACTAAAGTTTACGACTTAATTATAATATGAAATAAATAGCAATAACGAAAATTTAGACCTCATGGTAGGTAGATCATCGAGCCATTCTGGCTCAGGGGGCAGCGTCTGTCTGTACATATGATTAGTTGTGGATTCGATTCCCACATAACGCTCTGGTACTACTGATTCATCATACACAAACTCACTAACTCACTCACAAACTCATTCAGCGAAAGCGGAGAATGGAGCGTCTTGGTACTAGTATCTCTCTGACTAACCCTACTATGCGGGTAAATGTTATAAGATATGGGTAAAATGAAAAAAATATATACCATATAAAAAAAGTGTATATATAACGGTATATGACTACTAATTTCAATGTAAAGAAGTAGTCATACATTGGTGTATTGGCTTATACCGGTAGATTTAGCGCCACGGACCGGGGTTCATTACCGGCCCTGTGCATGTTTACACAGATAGCTATTTTCGTAGATAGCTATTCTGCAACTGCATGCTATAATATATGAACGAAAATGTTTACCCTATTTTCTGTATGTTAGTCGGGTAGTGTACACTTTCTACATTTTCTTTGCTTTTTCTTTTTTTTTCTTTGTCTCTCCTTAGTTTCTCTTTTTTAAAAGATAAATTTAAATAATTGTAAATTTGTTTTATGATAGTCATGTTTTTTTTTTTGGTTTATTTAATACATTTTTTTTTAGTTTTAAAAAATTGTTTTTGACATTAAGCACGTAATAATATTTTTGTCTTCGCGATTTTTACACATTGTTGTGTTAATTGACGATTCGAAAGTGCTTGTAATAGCCTATTTGAATAAAGTAGATTTTGTTTTTAAATACAGTTATTTCCTTAAATAGATTCATACAGACACTCACCCATACTACTGTATGGCCTTTTTAACATTTTTTAAAGTGTTATTCACCCACTAAGGAAATTGAAAAATATTTTTAGAAACTTTTCCACGTTTTCCAAAAACGTTTTTAACTTCATGGCGATACCAACTTTTATTAGAATTAATTTATAATTTCTATACTATAAATAACAAAGAACTGTATAACTTTGCTCGGGCTGTGCAACTTTTAGCCGAAACCTCCAATACAAAGTGTATTACAATATTCATCCTTCGCTGGTAGCAATAAAATGCTAAATTTGTATCGTATGTTTTGGATTCGCCTACAAAGCGATTGTTGAACAGTGAAATAAAGCCGACACGGCCGTTATAGGATCGCTTTCTACGAGACAGCTACGCTAGTAATATGGTTTTATAAGCTTTTTTAGTTGTTGATTTTTTTAGCTTCGAGCCATTTCCGCATAGTACGGTAGGCAGAGAGAACCTAGTGTAGTTAAGACACTTCGATCTCCACTTTTCGCCCGAATTCGAATGGTACATGGTGTGGTTACGTAATCGAGACAAGTGGCAGATCTGAACGCCGCCTTGTTCACCAGAGCGGAGAGATGAAAAGAATTAAATTATGATCATCTCCGAATGGGATTAGAAACTAAAACCAATCACGATTACATTCAGACGCTGTCCCACTGCGCAACTATGACCTAGCACACATGTAGGGACTCTGTCCTCTTCTCTCTTTCTCTACTTTGGTATTATAGAGTATTATTATTTTTATACGTTTTTTTAAATTTCCACACGAGGTACATAAAAAATCGATGCATCAAAATTAGTACTGCTAAAGACACTCCGTTGTCATTAACGCCTGTTACGCACTTATTGATTAACAAATAATGTACAACTGAAATTACAACTCGTAGAAATCTTAGAATTGAATTTTCTGGAAGAGTACAGCAGGAACTAAGTATGGATATCCCAATATTGCTATGGCAGTGGAAGTCAAATTCTATGTAAAACAAAATTGTAGGTGACAATTCGTTTATTATATTTTCTGTCACTCAGTCTCATTAGATAAGTTCTGCCAACTAAGAACGAGGCACAGATCAAACGTAATTATACGTTATATACTTAAATTACAAACATATTTTGAACGAGTTTGAACACGCTATACATATAAAAATTTACATTTTTCATGTCCCGCTGCGTTAAAATTTTTGTATGTTTTCTAAATATATGTTTTTACTCTATAGGTACACATAATCGTATAATTTTACAAAAATGTAAATAATTTTCCATTAATTGTATATAATAATAATTTACCCTTTTTCCCTATTTCCTTAAAATTACCTATTATCCCTACCATGCCGTCTAACCTTTTCTATAATTTTTTTAAATAATTTAGTAATATTTCTTCCACCGCTATACTTGTGTACTGAGTGAGCACAATCTCAACTCGGCTGCGATACAAAGGATTAGAATATGGGATCTAAAAGAGCTTTATAGAATATTCAGTGGTTGCCTTGAAATTTTTTACACGTGTCCTGATCCGATGACAATGCAATATTGTTAAAGTATGAAATGGATCTCGTCCAGGATGACCAGAGTAGCAAGAAAATAATTTAAAGCGTGTTCCATATAGTTTGCTTTTTAATTATTTTGTCATTAACAAATTCTGGTATATATGATGTGGTGGTTAGTGATAAATTTTTGCACTCTACACTTTCCACCTATTTTAGAGATATAACATAAGTGTTATAACTCTACATTTTTTCTGTGCATATAGTAACAAACAGCGGGTAATGTATGAAGGCTTTTTCTTTTAATGTTTTTTTTTTGTTATATTAAAGCTTTTGTACACTTACAACTTATAGTATAAACTCTAAAGTATAATACAATTAAATAATTATATTTCTTTTAAAACATTATTCTTTGTACATTTAAATGAACTAGCAATCTTATCGACTAAACAGTTTATTTTGTCCTTATCTAACATAACTTATTATATCGTCTGCTCTCGCTCTTACTTGTTTCACAGAATATTAAATGAAGAAGTGACATAGAGCCTCAACTTGTTTTGCTTTATCTATTTTAACATTTAAATATAATGTGTACTTTCAAAACAAATTAAATTTAAATGTAATTGTACAGTAGTTCTATGTAAGTGAACATATACACATGTTAGTCGTAAATTAGTTCCGTCGCGTTGGAGCATTCTTTAAACTAAAATATTATCTTGTCTGTCTGTGTTATTAGAAAAACAATAAGTTCGGCGTTGAATTCTGTGACCGACGACGAAAAAAATGCCAAGATATTGTAAAAAAACTTAAAACATGTTTAAAACTATTTTCTCTTTTACATGGTCGTCCTGGCAAGGCCGTCAGATTCATGTTATGAGAAAATGTTATATATACGTTCTAATATCATATATACAAATAAAACAAACATCTGTGTGTACATGTATGATTACTTTCAGCTTCCCACTTTTTCCCGCACAGCAGGCAGGTAGGCAGAGTGTCAAGAAACTCTGTTCTCCACTCTCCGCCTGAATCCGACTCATTGCGTGTTGAGTGGAGATTGGTGACAATATCTGCTAGAAATGAAAATACTTTATACTTAATAATTTCCGGGTGGGAACTAAACCAAAACCATCGCGTATACAGTATGACCATGGCACACTGCGCCGTGAGGGCCTAAATTGATATTTATTATAGAAAAGAAATCTGAAATATGCTATCGTAAAGGTCTCCGAGTCCATGCTCTTCCCCTGTCCTGTCACTTAAGTACAAAAACCAACGGAAGTAGATATCCAAATTGTATAATAGAAAGTTATCGCTTCATACTTATCGCTTGTTGATCTTATCATGCTATTTGCAGTTTTTCTCTTCGCAAACGTTCGGTTAGAAAACTTTTTATGTCACATTATAATTTCAGAGCTCTAAGTGCCTACGGTCTTAAAGCAATTTGTATGCTAATTTTATTGTATACACTTTATAAATAAAAGTACATATAGTATTTTACATTATAGTGACCATCTTCAAACATCTGTTGTATTGGGGGCTATATGCGGGCTAGGTACCTTGTTTTAAAATGAATATAAATGAACCAGATTAATATATATTATGCGCATATATATACCGTGTATATTTTGGGTATTTGTAAATACATTTTAGAAAACTCAACGTTTCGAACACTTTACAGTATTCGGTGGTCACAGGTAGATTGTATTTTTGAATACCAAAAATAAACGCAATTCATCTGGTTAAAATAGTTTCACTTTAAAATGTGTAAAAATCGCGAAATTTATAAATACGTCACGATAGCGTATAAAAATATATAATTACACTTAATATCCTTTAATATTTTATATAAATATTTAATTTTATTATAAAGGAAATAAAATGTTAGCTACGGTAATGGGTTTTGAGAATACTTGCCAACTTCGCAATACCGACGACAGTTCCTATAGCTACATTATAATAACTTCGCTGGAGGCAAAATATTTGTTATATTAGAGCTAATTAAAATTCCTCCTTTTAAATTTCTTCTTTAATTAAATAATTAAAAGTTTATTCATATTTTGACGCCAATTTATTACAATTGGACTGTCTGTGTTTTACTGCTAGAAATATAGTCGTGGGTTCAATTTGCACTTAAGGAAACATTATATTTTTTCTTAGAAGTCTTTGTGGAGCAGTGGGTCCGACTATAAATGCAATTGGTTATTGGTTCGATTTTCACTCGAGGGAATGATTATATTTAAAATATTTTCATTTGAAGTTAAAATAAAATTATGTCCTCAGTCTAGAACACAAAGCGCGGCGTTGGACTCCATCATTTAACATGTAATATCGCAATTTAAAATATATAGTGAGTAGAGTGGAGAAAAGAAGGACTTATTGCTTGGTTCTTTCTGCAATATATAGGAGAAAACGAAGAGTTGTAACTTGCATATATTTTCTGCTTTGAAGCTTTACCCAACAATACACGGTTGAGAGAAAAACGGATAATATTATAAATTTTTAGTTTACATTTCAAATGTAGCCTTGAGTTATTATTAGATAAGATACAGTCTTGGTACTTCTATTTCATAACGTCTGTACATAGGCGGTACAATAAGTAGGTTGAAACGTTCAGAAATCTAGAAGAAGCATGATTTTTATCTGTACATTTTTTTCTCATAGCTAGCGGGGAAGGCAGAGATAACCTAGACTAAAAGATTCCGTTCTCCACAATCCTCTCAAATCTTAGACATGACGTGTTGAGTGGCGGAACTCTACGCCTCTCTTTGTCTTGTCACTAATAAATGATAATAATTTTAATATAATCATTCCTCCCCGAGAATTGAACCCAAAACCATTTCGTATACAGTCAAACGCTTTCACAATGTTTTTTAATATTATTTTTAACAATATTCATTATAGCGCTTTTGGAGAGTCAGCGTTTACAATCAGACACGTGCTTTACACGTGCTTGGGATACGATCGAAAATCGATCGTTTTGATTATTTATGTTTAAAATTATATATTTTACTTTTAATCATCTGGATAGTCACACTGTGTTGCTGAATGTCAATTATGTATAATGTGTCTTTAATGGAAACTAAATCAAGTAAATGGAGTAGTGACTTAACGTTTGATTATCTCTGCTTCGCATACGAACTGTAAATATTTATGTATATTACTAATATGTATATTTTAATCTAACATTTTTTTTTATTTGTCTACAGTTCTACAGTATAAAACTACAACGAGTTCGTGTTTAAGCGGTCTGCGTAATGACCTTGTTTCTTTATTTAGATATATTACGCTATTATAATGAAAGCCTGTATATTTTTTACTGTAGGTTCAAATCGCTGAGACTTTAGTCTCATATGAGCAATAAAGTTAGATATTGTGTTCCTCCTATGTTTGAAAAATTTGTATGACATTTTTTTCAACTTTTAATATACTCATTTCCCCAAGTGGGATTAAACCCACATCTATTCACATGTACGGTAAGACGCAGTCCCTCTGCGCCACGATGTACATATTGTATGGTCATATAGGTTGAAATTGCCTACTTTATCATTTACATTTACATGGAACTTAACGCCGCGCTTTGTCTTATCTCTAGAGCGGAGAAATGAAAATAATTTTATATACTATAATAATTCCCTCGAGTGGAAATTGAACCCACAATCATCGCTTATACAATCAGATGCTGTCGCACTGCGCCACGGTGAAAACCTATTAAATTCTGTAAACAATTCTCTCCACAATGCGAAAGTTAGTCAACATTCCGATAATATCATATTGCGTTCCATTCGAGCATTCCCTTAGGATAGCCTCGATCCCGGAAAATTAAGAGATTAAGGCGGCGCGATATTGGAGGTACAACAAGGAAATAGATTACGTGCCGCGACAATTGATTAGCTAGGGATTATTTTCGTTTCAAGAAATTTTGCTTGAGATCGTTATGTTAGCGATATAATTAAATAAAAGTTATAGTGTTCTGTCATACATTAACAGTCATATTTAGTATATTTTTATAGACAAAATGAAGTTTTACAAACTACACGTGATGACACGTGAAATAAAGTGAACACGTGAGTTTCGACAACATGGACTTTCTCTAAAATAAATGGAAAATGGGTAACGGAATGTTGTATCACTCAATTTTCTCTGTCATATGAGTGATATTGGAATTAATATTATAAAGAAATAAAAAACATAAAACCTCTTTATTGGAACTTAAGAAATTACACGTGGGAAAAAAAGTACGAATATTGCTATCATAGACCGAAACTGTGTTGTAGTCATTAACGCAAAAAGAAAAATTATTGCGTCAACAACAATTACAATAAAAAACCATTTACTTATTCGTTCAACAAACAAACTTCTCAGCAAACTGCTATGTTATGATACTGATAAAGATAACTAACATCCGCTAAGCTTCGACAAATTCCATCATATCAGAAAGTTAGATCGGATTAAAGTCCGCAACTTGTAACCGCGACGACAATACCATTTATAACGTCTAATTTGTTTGCGGAGAAACTATTCAAGTTCGGAATAATGGTTCTTTACTTGTTCCCTGATGTGTGATTTATGAAGAAAATGTGTTATTCCGATTAGTAATGTTAGAAATTCTACACGTGTTAATGACTTTATTATGATATCATCATCGGTATAAAATTTGGTAAATTTACATAAATTTATATTCTTTATGGTGACCTAGAAGAAAAATCTTTCTTTGTGTCGCTCGGAAATGCATTTTACGCAGACCACCCGAGCACCGGCGGATGTGCCTGAAGGACGGGTGATGCTGTGGGGCTCATTATTGACCCCGATACTACCCACTAAAACCCAGCGGAAACGCTCGCCACCCTACATGAGACGTTTCCACTATGATGTTTTTACGTGGACGGCGTCTAGAACATAAGAAATGTTTATGATTTATCTTTGTTTTATAAGTTTTTGAACGATCTAGTTACGTGAAGTTAGGTCGAATAGAGAAGTGTGTCCCAAGATTCTTTCAGCTTACTGTGGCAAAATGAAGTAATAAGTGTGTTACAAAATAAAGATATTTTTTTAATATATAAGTATAGTTGTCAAGTTGTAATTATTGTATCATATTAGTAAGATAGGTAAGGAGGCCCTGGAACTAGGTCACGCCTCACTTTACTCAATATGATTTTACTTCATAATTATTTGCTACAAGTCAAGTTATGTCATTAGGAGTAATAAATTAGGGTACCTAAAGTAATTGAGTTTTGTCATATCATCCAATTCCGTGTTGATAAATGATTATGTCAATGAATATTAATTATCGTCTTATACTTAATGAGTTGATCCAAGTTCGTTTGTGTAGCCTTTATGACTTGCTATGCTTACAACATTTCTATGTTCCGTAGTTACGATTGTAGAAGTCGTTTTTCCTTGCACCCGGGGATATTTCTCCGGAAATCCTTAGCACTCCCCTATACTCTCTAAGGAACCTACATACTTAGTTTTCTACGCATAGTGTCGTTGAAGGATTGTCTCTTCTATCTGAACATTTCGCAATACAATTTCACTGAGAATTATTTTATTGAGTATTATTAATTTATTAACGTCGGTTATAAGGTTTATTTAAATACATTATACTTTTCGTTCTTATGGAAAACATTATATTAATATTATAATTTTAAAAAGCTTTAAATTGGCAACAATTCTAGATCGGACCGATATTCCGGCATATTTCCACCAAAGGCCTTACCGGGGAATTCAAGATATTAGAAACGCTTTGAATACCTGCACATTACATTCGTTCAAACATTTGAAGGATATATTACTTTCAAGTTGAATTGAATCTTTTACTTCATATTCCTTTTATATATATTCCAGAAATATGGATTATTAAAAATGTATTTCGTTTGGCGCACGTTTGTAATGTAATTCATTTTACTTCAGGACATTTATATAAATAAGTTGGTGGCATTTAAAATGAAAGGAATACTATATATATATATATTTCTTATTATAAGTGGAACCTAAACCTTTTTTAAATATGTATTTTTATCATATAAAAGATAATATTGTTACAACTTACTATAGTCAGTCAATTGGAGTAATAAAAATATTTTCAAGTTAAGTTAGCTTTATCTTTTTTAAATTGAATTCAAGATAGGTTTAATTATCGCTGTGGCCATTACTCAAAATCAAAAATAGTCAGAAAAATAAGTGTTCCTATTTAATCAAATCGGCTACCATCGATCTTTACAGTATCTGTCACTCGCACCAATACCAATATCCGTGTTCGTTAAACTTTGCATCCACCTATCAAGACCAGCCTTCGGCGCTTACACACTTCAGTACACTTAAATCAGTTGCCTGTCGCTCTGGTTCGTCCATTACGCCAGGTAAATTATTAAGTTACGTAAAATTTTTGTTGTTAGCTTATTTGGGGTGAGTCTTAAAATTTCACCTGAGACGCCTAATAGAGTGGTTGTATTTTATTTTGTCAGTAATAACTCGTTACATTCTCTAATCTAACTCTTAATCTCGTTTAGAAAACTTGTGAGTAAGGGTTTTCTTAAAAGTTATTAGAAAACCAAACGTGTCGTAACTGCATATTTTACCGCTTCTATTATAATAATATTTAAAGATTAATCAAAATGATTTTATCTCTAATCTAGCTCTAATCTAAAACCGTGAAGTCACAAAAATCCTACACCCAAATAGAGCAAAATAAACTCACCAGTGTTAAGTTACATGTGCTTATTTCAGTTTTCAACGAAATTATTGCAAAGTTAGTTAAACTACTATAAAGTCAGAAATTTTCACAAAATGTGATCTCCTCAAATCGTAAACGTGTAAAGTTAAGTCAGTATTCATTATAGCGATTCTATTACGTCGGGTAAATTGCCCTCTTGTTTGCACAGCCTCCCTGTTCCGGTGCTTACATTCTCTGATAAGATATTTGAGATTCTCCAGAGATTTTCTTAAGAACTATAAAGTCATTATATTTTAAATCTCCACTTACCCTCGTTTATCTTTTCTCATTATCTTTTCACCATTTTTACCTAATTCCGCTAAAAAAATAACAGTAACGTTTGTTTTTGAACGTATTTTTATATATATCTTATAGGCTTTGAACAGGTTTTAATTAAACAATGAATCTATTTTATTTTTGGTCTTTTGTTTCAATATATCTGGCACCGTCTTGTTGAAACCACATATCGCTTAGATTCTTATCTTGCAATTTTGGCACAAAAAACTAGATTATCATGTCACGATAGCGAGCACCATTAACCGTTATTGTCTGACCAGCTGCATTTTCAAAGAAGAATGGCAGGTGCCAGCAAAGTCACGGAGGCCATTTATCTAATATGCTATTCCATACATAACCCTACTGTATATTATATAAATCAATAAAGATTTTATTATTTTTAATTATAAACCTTTGTTGTCTATCAAAATTCTTTTTCTCTTCTTCTTGCGTGAATTTTGGGACGCCTTTTATATTTATTTGTATATTCGACTACCGGCTTCCTATTTATTGATAAGTAACTTAGTTCCCTACGTTCTATTTTTTTGGAATTCCTACGAACACGGAAACGGAACGGAATATAACATTTTATCGTCCACGCAAACGAAGTTTTCAACGTAACTCGTATTAAATACAAAATATTGAACAAAATTAATACAAAATATTTAATTACCAAGTCACAATACACTTCAGATCTTAATTAAGATGGTAGTTACAATGGTTACAAATCCATCCATCCGTGTTCGGTGCTTGTCCCTATTAGCTCCCGCTAATGGGATTGTCCGACTGACGACGAATTGCTCGATTTCAATATTTATTTTAACGCAAATGTCCCATTATCACTAGAACGAGCTGGAGCTTTTAAATTTATTCTTTAAACACACATCTGATAACTTTTCTATAAGCTCGAGGTCGGGATTTAGTTTTAGTTAAAATTTAATTTGTTGGCAGAAATAGTAGTTTATAAAATGAAATTCCTCGGTCTAATTTGAATGAAATATTGGTTGGTTTCTGGTCACTTTGGTTGTAGCAATAAGTACTCTTCTAAGATATGTACAGATATTTAAAATGGTGTTGTAATAAAATAAGTAGCCTAGTGAAATAAGTATATCAAAAATTACATACTTTAAATAATATGAAAATATTATTTAAAATAAGTCGTCGTGCGACTGTAAATGCGATAGTTATGGGTTCGACCTCTATTTCAAAAAAAAAAAATTATTTAAAATATTTTTGTATCTACTCTTTCTTTGTCCTTACAAAGCGCAGCAGTTGAGTTTCGCACCACTCAATGTCGCGATTCGGGCGGAAAGAGAACGGAGTGTCTTGACACTAGGTTCACTCTGCCGCCCGGCTTTACGGAATAAAGCGTGAAGAAACAAAAAAGTATATATTACTTCATATGGATTTATAAATCATTTAATTTGGTAATAACATTTGGCTGCAGTTAAGTTTAAATTGGCGGTTCGTGCTTGCTGTCTACGTGTGTAAGTCAAGTATGTGTATACATCTATATGCTCACACCGTGACACTTTAAGATATTTACAACGATTGTTACTATTATTATTATTAGCACCTCTCCAAAAAGGCTTTAATATTTCAAGGTTCTCACTGACTACCCTGCTACACATGAAGCTGGAAAAGAAATACACTTTTATTCTAGAATTATTTGATTCTAGTTACAATTTATTCCATTTCGATTCTTTTAAATCACTAAACAAAGTTTCGTTCTAGAAACTAAAATTTACTTCACAATCTACTATCAGAGCCTATTGATCGAAAGGATTAACCTACGAAATACGTAACTTTTCTATTTGATCGTTCTTTGACACCCTCAATTTTGTTCCGTCGTGTTTGCGGAGGTCTGCCTGATAGCAAATACTCGGGGGACATTGTTTGACCAAGCTTTACCTATTTTATCTTTTGCCGCATAACTTTGATAGAAGCTTCCATTTTTATTGTTTGTATTGTTTAGAACTATTGTTCTTGGAAGTTATAAATGTGATATTGTTGTTTTCTAATGATTTTGGAACAACGAGTGTATATTTTTTGTACTACCGTGACGATATATGTCATTCTCATATTAGCCATTCTCAGTACAACTGTTTTCTGAGCCAGTAGTTGCTTCCTGTAGGACTAAGATTTTTATATTAATTGGCGATTCGAAAGTGCTTTAACAGACTACTTAGTATTTTGATTTTAGTAATACTTTTGTTACCACACTTAAAGAACGTTATGTTTCGCCCTATATCCACATATTGTCTTTAAATGAGCAGAAATTGGATCACGAAGTCATTTATCATTAGTTTTATTTCAAATAAGGTACTATATGTGTGTATGATGAAATGTGTACGAAACTAACACTTATAGTGTTGTGGCTACATGTGAATCAGATGAAAAGCGTTTTGTCAACGTCTAAATAGACGCGGCATCTATAGTGAAATATTACTTTAATCTTTTCCATAAAAATATACATATCTTATGAGTGGGAATCAAACCCACAACCAATCTCGTTTGCAGTCTTACAGATGCTGTCTTACTGCGCCACGATAGCCTCACATACATAATATGAATATTATATACAAAAATGTGATTTGCAACTTCTTGTAACTTCATAATATATTTATGTTGTTATTCCGAAATTGCAATTCATTGCCTAAAAGATTTCGAAATTTTCAAGATTTCTCTAAATAACATCAATATTGTTTATTGGGTCCTAGAAACTAATATTGCCGGCTTCCACTCTTAACGTTATTTTACCACTTGGCTCTATCCCTTTTAGAGGGTTCGATCCATTCATTATTCAGAGGAAACGAGATTGAGTGTGTTTATAGCAAATAAAATCTTGGCTTAAGTCGTAAAGAGCGCATTGCACATGCCTCGAATAGTATATGTAAAAGACGTAAGGTGAAGGACTTATTACTTTATGTTAGACACAGGCTATAAAAACATCGTCTCGTACGATTCTAATGTGGATGTTACCTTACATTACCTATAACTTACTTTTCCTTCTATATTAAAACTGTATTGCTGGTAAGTCTGCTAAAATTTTTTACTTAAATCTGTTACTTTTTTTTAACAGCGAGAACTTTTTGTATTTCACATCTAGCGGAAATAAAAAAAGCATATATTATGAACATAAACATTTCCCCAAATGGCACTCACAACTATTGTATGCTTAAAAATACACTTACTAATTAAAATATAACAAATGCTTGTTTATTTAACACTTCAATAAATAATATAAGCAGCTTTTAATTTAAAAATTAAGTTCCCCGCCACTTGTCATGAAAATCTCGAATGCGATACAAATTATTAAACACATTTAAGCCACTCTATTAGAGCGAAATATTGATACTCAATTCATACGTCGGTACAATCATTGATTGGATGTGTCAAACGAACGCCGGTAGGTACAGTGCTTGTATAACAATTTTATATAATAGTATAGAATTTTTTTATTATGACATATATTCCATCAAGGCCATTGTTTGAGGTGTGAGTTCGATTCCCACTCAATGTAAGCAATTCTTATGATTTGTTGAGACAAAATCTAGTGATGTAACATAATTTCTGTTATGCAATTCTAGTGGACGGCATCGTTATCGTGGTAACACGCGATGTTTGTCTAGTAAAAAGATATCTGGAAATCTTTATTATTATTTAAGTCAGCAAGGATAGCCAGAATCTCCTGGGTAATGGCGCTGTGTTACAAATTTTGATGATTATTGTGACCTATTACTCTTGTCTTCATAAGCATTAGGGCGATAAGGTGCCAGCTTAAAGCATGGAACACAAAACCACCAGGAGACTCGCGCCAACGTGGAAAGTTGCTGCGATCAGTATACATTTTTAGATGACCATCTGTGACCACCACAATATCTCTCGTAGAACAGAAAATGTGACTTTAGGACTCTTTTTGCCAGCGTTTAGATTTCCAGCCAGCCGTATACGTTGTAATTTCAAACTCCCAATTCTTTGTGTATTGTCCCTCCTCTGAATGTCGAAATTATGTGAAAAATAAAATTACTTAAACTCTCATATTTCATTTCTAGCAATTTTGGTAACATTTTATAAAAACATATGTAAAGCAAATAATAATAATATATAAAATACTTTTATACGTTTTTTGTAGATACAATTATCGGTTCACTGGTTTTAAATACTTCCAATCATGTTAACGTTTTATTACGAATAACACGTTTTTTCTCGTCGCCTATTACAGTTTCCAATATAGTATATAATATAATATAATCTAAATATGTAAGAAAATATAGCCTACTATTGAAAATTTTACACACGTGTCCAATCCGATAACAATACAAGATTTATGACTTTTAAGTAGATTCATTTTAGATTCATAAATTTTAGAGAGAGTTATTTAGAGAAATACCTGCATTATCAACGGTGAGATTTCCACCTACTACTATAGTTGTCACTCACATTTAAATCACCTTTTCTACGTTTTCGAGCAAAAAGCACGCTCACAAAGTTCAAAGCATTCTGAAAGGCGAGACTACATCCGTTCAAATAAAATAGCGTATAAACTATTACAATGCCATTTCTAGTGCAGAAAATATAAACGCAAATGCACCAAGAACAAAGGTGAGATTGTATTGACGGATACTAGAAATATTCGTTCTGTTCTATTCTGTTCCTGGTTATTATTTGTGTAACTCAAAAGTTTTAAAATAATAATAGCTAGGTACACGTTTTCTAGCATGATGGGGTTAGAAAGTTGCCATATTTAGAAATGGTATAGTTTTTATTGTCATCACGCATCGTATGTTTTTATGCATATATAATTTCCAATTTTTAAATAAGGAACCTAAACAATGACTAGATGTGACATGTTACGCCTGTCACACCTAGTCTTTGTTTAGTTAAAAGAAACTTAATTCTAACTAAACCGATGATATATTATTAGATTAGATTAGATTACACCTATATTGTTATATTTTAAATATATATTCTTCTCAAGCGATTCTAATCCGTAACTATCGTGGTAATTCAAGCATACACGAGTAACTGTACCAACAGCGCTACGATAGCGTAATATTAAAAGTTGATAAAACAAAACACTTTTATGCCGCTTTAAGCTTCAGCAGAGATTTTCATGGTTTCGAGAGGCTAATTACTTCCCCTGAGGCAATATTAATCAGCGCTGACAAAGGCGGGACATGTTTAATGACTTGGCTGACTTTTATAAATTTTTCAAGCAAGAATTTCGCTAATTTCATAGTTTAGTCAAATTTCGCTTAACGTTTTCAGAGTTTTTGGATGATATTTTACTTAATTCTTAATTTGGAGCATAAAATGTTAAATTATATTTAGCTTGCATTTTCTCTGTAATGCGTTTAGTTTGATATCAGGTTCTGTTTGGTAATTAATACGCTCCACATAAAAAATATTATGTTAAATAGAATTTTATATTTTTCTTGACATTTAATTAGGCGAAATAAATTTAGATCATTCGCACCTGGCCATCGTGATGTGTCATGTGATGTCATCGTGGCGTAGTGAGTATGTAATTATGATTATTATAAAACCTAATATTTATTGTTTATATTTCATGATTATTATTTAAAATCATATATAAGCTATATTGTTATGCTTAAAACGGGAGGGTAATCAGAATATAAAAGCGAACCGATGACAGCAAGTTCACGACGATATTACTGACATTATTAATTTGAATTCTGAACATGAATAACAAATAAAGAATGTTAGAAGTCCTATAATCGAAGACATGAAAGTGTTTTAAAAACATGTACTTTACAGCAACGTATCGTATAGTTAACGCGTGTGCAGTCAAAGACACTATCTCATATCAAATTAGTGGTACCAAACCACTAACATAAAAGTATGCCAACCAATAGATATCATTGTACCTTTATTTAAATTAATATTCATAATAAAACAGGTTATAGAAGTATACATTGTGGTACACCTGACAACGTGGCAAAATTTACTGGAAATGAGGAAAATGTTTGGTTTAAAATTCGCGATTCCAGCTGTCGGCTTTATAATTGCGTCTCTACGCCGCAATCCAATTAATCCAAACGAAATTAATTTAGCGACAAAACGGAGGCACAGAGCTTTAGCTATAGGCACTGTTAGATATAATATTGTAAAGACTGTATGTTTGAAGATTACGCTTGAGATAGATAGATCTTCGTTGACATCATGACGAATATATTAAGGTTGTAAGATACGATAAGGTTGAAAAGTATTATTATACTATTCTATACAATATTACTCTAGAGAGAGTATAGTGACTCCAGAGAGTTATTTAACACGTTTGTGATTGTGATTTCTTGGGAAATTATACGTTTTCGTTTGAAGTGATTCCCCTGGTCTGGATGAATAAAGTGATTTTGTGTAACATTGACAACCACCCAGCTTGTAATGTTTATAAAGGACTTTAGAATACAGAAGCCTTATCACTAGGCTCTTTTTACTTACCTTGTATCTTACGGCAAATGTGTCAAAGTCAAAGTCAAATATATATTTATATTATAACGTATTACATATATCGAGGCCATCGTAGCGCTATAATAGTAATAATAGCGTATAAAATATTTTCATTTCTTAATTACCTACTAAGGTACCTCAAACGAAGCGCAGCGTTGGATTCCGCCACTCAACGTGGAATTTCTTGATGTCGGTCGGAAAATGGAGAACGGAGTGTCTTGGCACTAGGTTCTTGCTGACTATGCGCTATGCTATGCGGGAAAAATCGTGAAGTTTTAGATATGCAAAATGAAACTACATCTGTAAAGGATCTGAGACACTTCTATTTAGATATTAATGCAAACATCAAGACTACTGAGAGCGACTAGAAGATTAGGGTAGAGGCGAGATTGACGTGAGGTCTTTGGGGTATTCTGTGGATGGAAGAAATTAGTAATTTCATTTACATTCAATTTATCTTTGGTTGGAAATCAATAATTGTAAGGTTTTTCAACTAATATTAATTTGACACTAGTAGTTTGGCCTTGGCTTCATTCGGTATTAAAAAAAAAGGTTGATTCGAGGCCACCGTGACACGTGGGATAGCGCCTGACTGTAAACGCGATCATTGTGGATTCGATTCCCAGTACTGGGCTGATTATATTCAAATTATTTCCCTATCTCTGTTGAAAGCGGAAAACGGAGTGTCTTGGCACTAGGTTCTATCTGAATAAAGCCAATTCTCCAATTTCAGTACACGTACCTTACTAATCTAAGTATGGGATTGTAATATATTTCTTTTAATTGAGATTTCAACTTAGAGCAATTAACACAGACGACGTGATTGACTGATTTTGATATGAGTTCATTTCAACCAAATGCGTCCAAATATTTATATTTATAAGGTTCTTCTGATTTAAACTAGCTACGTGTTACATTGGGTTCTTCCGTCTTCGATTTACGTACATTTAATACATCTGAACAATTACGTACTTTTTATAACATTTAAAAAAAAAGTGTTATTCGCACACTAAGGAAATTGAAAAAGACCTATTTAGAAAACGTATAAAAATTTGAACGCAGCGGGATTTGAACCCTTGCCTCTAGTTAACCGTTCAATTTTTTATACGTTTTCTAAATAGGTCTTTTTTTAATTACGTACTTTTTAATTTTTATGTCGCTTAGTTCTTTGCAAGTCATTATTTCTATTAGAAAATGGAACAAGTAATGTCACGTGCTGGTTCCTACAACATAACATCAGTTTCAAGGAATTCGCGTAGAAAATTCCTTAAATATCTTAAAAGTAATAGTATTTTAGCTTTACCCGTTAGCGTGGAATGCAATAAGCACTAATCTACGAAGCGCCGGATAAACTACAGTCTTTAGTAAAGGTCTTTGGTAAATTAAAATGGTACAAGATCTTGTCTAATTTTTATGATGGTAGTCTTATTAAGCCATGATAGGGGCGCCATTGTGGCATAAATAGGTAGGTTCGAGGGTTTTTTAAAAGGTTTTAGCCTTTTTTGTTTTCCGCCATTCATCATGCTATCTGTGTAAGAGATGAAAATTAATTAATTTTTTTTAGTTTTTCGCATACCATCCTGGTATAGTCATAGAGACTCTACTTTCTGAAAAGAAATAAACACATTATATATCGAGTGGCTGCACTTAACGCTGCGCTTTGTCTTAGGTACCAGTATAGAGAAATTAAAACATTTTAAATAACCATTCCCCCGAATTTGGAAACCCACAACTAATCGCATTTACAGTTCCACACTAAACCATATTTAAAGCCTTCAACACCATCTAATACCAACGGCTAAACTGAGTTATAAAATATATTAAGAAAAAAATTAAATTAATTATACTTAAATCTTGAATTGATTTGAGAATTTGATTTGGGGAGTGGATTAAAGCAACAATATTCAGATTTCGAAAGGCTTCACTTCGATAGGCCGCTATGTTACCGATCGCTTAATTTGTGAGTATAATCGTAGTCTGGTGTGGTTATAACGAAAGGTTTAATGTCCAGAACGTTTGAAAGTTGTTGATTCTTAGAGCTTAGTGGCTGTTTGATAAAAGCTTGTTTTATGGTTGGCGATTCGATTAACTAAATTTGAATTTCTCTCGATCTTTTATAGTGTTTTTGTAAATTTTGCACACATAAAATCTACAAGAATAGAAGTATCCAATATAACTTTCAATTCGTTTGAACCAATTAGATCTCGGTTTTACTACACCAATACGCTTGGAACGTAAGTAAGTGTGAAAGTGGTCTTACTGTAGAATATGTTGGTATATGTAATGTTATAAAACCGATTTATTTTATTATGTACTAGTTTTGCTAAAACGTTCTTGTAGCCAAAGGTCAATTTATATGCAAATTGAACTCCACCCGAGACTCGAAGTCCAGCTAAAAAGCAGTACTAAAAATAACTTGCTGTTAACATGACACGCCTATTTCGATTAAACATTTTTTGTTTACTTATAAACTACTTATATTTCTTTTTTTTCATATTTTGTTAATTAAAACTCCTTAGTACTAATGAATTTTATTTTCTATAATTATACTACATCTTAGCTGTTAGCAGGCTATAGCTTTAAATCTTAATACGGTTGAAATATCATACTTAAAATGTATTTATACCTAATAAACGTCATAGTTAATTCTCTCTATACCGCAATGACCTTAAGAAATGGTATAAACAATTACACATAATTACCAATAGATACTCTTCCCACATCCTCTTAAGAGCTATATGTAAAGACAAAATAAAAAATTACAAATAAAAAATAAACCGACGAGTAAGTGAAAACGCGGTCAACCCCTTATTTTTCTATCCTTTTAGAGTTCGAATATTTATTCAAAACTAGGACCGACTTTGGAGTATGGATAAACTATTAAAAAAAAAATTATCAAAATTCTTTAACTTTTTAGAGAGTTGACCAATTTTTATCTACCATAAAAAAAACGTATCGAATTGAGAATCTCTTCCGTTTTGTTTCATTGGTTAAAAAAGTTATAAAATATGAACCCTTATTATAGTCGTTAACCAATCTTGTTTAATAACGTTAAAATTTACCTAAAAGGCAGTAAAATGCCACTGACGTAAAGTAATTTTTAAAATCGATCACCCATTTACGTCCACTGTTCTTGACACTTTATCTCAGTGCTTACGAGATATCGGCAAAAACCCTGTTTTAAGATGAGCAAAGCTTCATAAACTTTGCTACTGCTATATTACGACGAATATTGTTTTCAGTATCAAAACCCATTAAAATTTTCTTCGTAACGTCGGATTTTATTGCTTTTTGTTATATAAAGTATAATGTGCCTGTTGGGTAATTAGTTGTGCGTAGATGGTAGTCGGTTCAAATAGGATTATGGGTAATTGATATATATATATATATATATATATATCTTTATTGTCATTAAAATAACAAGTCCAAGAGCTTATGTTGCATAATCAGACACTAACATACACATACAACTTTTTTTTTATAACCAACAACGCCTTTCTAAAATACAGCTACTATAAAAAAGGCAATTTTTACTTAAACTAAATATTAATATAATTATTGTACTAACTACAATTTGACTTTTACATGTCGAAAAGGAAAGAATACTAATATGTAGTGTACATTAACGACGTTATGTTACAAGACAATAACAATATGTACAATAAAAACAAAATAGACAATAACAATATGAGTATTTATTTATTTTTTAACAAAAATATATCATATTCGAACATACATGCAAGTTGCGCTCGAGTCGAAGTTACGTTCTGGTTCGGTGGTACAGGAGGTGGGAGCGCATATTACGTATAGCCAAGACAATTGTGATGAGAGGGAGCCGGTATCGACAATAAGTATCGACATATGGCAAATTGCGTCGACGATATTTACCAATGTTTGATATTAATTTGTCCCTATGCTTTAGATTTTTTAACTGATAAAAATGTTTCTATAATTTATATCTATAATTGAGGAAAATGTTTTAGTATACTCGTAATGCAATTTTTTAATGTTTGTATAAGACAGAGTGTCCTATGAAATTTGGATTTGCTAATAGTTTGAGTCACACGTACTACTCTATACCAGAGCAGCATAAGTGACACATGGTCTAATTTTAATATGAATATACCTACACAACGTTTTGACAGTTACATCAAACTATATGTGAATTGAAAAACGCGGACGAATGTTGTTAGCTGTTGAAAAAAAGTATCTCATAATTATAATTTTGTTAGATATATGAAAAACTTACAAAATTTTAGATACAGCTTTTTTTAAGCCTTACACTTTATCCCGCATAGCAGGGCCAGCAGGGTCAATCAGAAATATCCTTAGGTTTTTCAAAACTCCCAACAAGTAAGTTTGTTTACGTATGTCTTAAAAATATATACTTTAAACCTACACGAACTGGGCCCTTTGTAAAGAATCTCCAAAAACCACTGCCTAAAGCTTTCAATATCATACCATTAAACTTTTCCTCGCCATAGCTGATCCAACATAAAACTTATATTGCATTTAATAACATTTTCCGATATTTCGGGGAGACGGGGCGCGCCGCGCTGCTGACGGCCGTCCTCGTAAAAATTAAATTATTAAGCGCTATACCGGGTCTGGCAGTTCAGACATTAATAGTCATCAACTTTTTTCTTTATTAGTTGTTTTGTTGCGATGTCGTAATTCAATTTTCTTAAGAAAATACCTAATATTTTTTCTAATTTCACCAGCCCTTGTATTTCAATTTTGATATGTATATAAGTATTGTTGTGTAGGAAATTATGTTATAAACCATCGTGGCGAACTATCAGACTATGATGGTTGTGAATTTGATTCCCACTCGGAGGAATAATTGTATTTTATTTATTATCTTCGCTACGCAACACGCAATTTGTTGAATTTCGGTAGAAAGTGAATAGCAGAGTGGCAGGTCTCTCTGCCACTCTGCTATGCGGGAAAAACGAGTCTGCCTAATTACAATTGCTCAAATAATCGTAAAATAGCTACAAACAGACAAAATTACAGGCTTGGGATTTATAGATCAAACATTTGACTGACGGAATTTGAAAGTGTATTTATTTTATTAATACTAAGTGCCAGTTAAAAAGATCTTTTCACTTTGACTGGTGATAATAAATTTACAACCCTATATAAGTAAATGCCTTCGATAAATGAAGGTTTACAACGATTGAGAACGAAGCTCGATTTCGCTAACTTTATTCGTTAAAACATGGAACTGCTTTTGAGTCGCAAACGATTTTCATGTATATATCTACTAATACTTTTTATATCTCATTTAATATTTTAAAGTGTGAATAATACGCGTAACATATAAAAAACATTTTTAATAAACAAATAAAAACGATTGAAAATAGTTTCATTTCGAAATGTGAAAAATCGTGAAAACCAAAGATATTAAAACGTATAAAAATTTGGACGTAGCGGGATAAAAAGCCGCGGCCGCGAAAAGCGTCCAAGCGCTTCGACCGCTGAACGGACATCTCATATTATTGGGCGTAAGGCGAAGAGGACTTGTTAAGACATTTTGTTCTCTCGATAAACACAAATTCTATCGATTTGGAGAAATTTTATACGAGGTAGCGATATTTCAAACGATATTTAGATGAGACGCAAAATTTTATATTTCACAAAATAGCCCAGTTTTTAAATAGAATTATTTATTTAATGAAATTATATAAGTACTATTTATTTATGCTAAATATGAGTCATTTCACCATAGTGGTTGGCGACTTTTGCAACACAACGACGATTTATTTTTCTTACCAGTGCGTTTAAAAGAAGGTACATAATATAATTTTAATAATATATTAATAATTATTATCAATTAATGTTAAAATAAAAATAAATAAATTAATATATCTATGTTTTTATTGGTTTCAGGTAAGATCAACAGAATTTCACGAAACTTCTCACATGAAATTTCACTGCCATGTAATTACATGGCAGTGATATGTACTTTAATGGACACTATCTTAGTACACGTATGTATGAATACACATACATAATATTTGATGTTCAAAATACATTCGCATTATGAAAGGAATAGTTTAATTAATATAATGATTACCAAATGTATTAAGAAAGGCATTATGAAATACAGTTTAAATTTTGGCATAGCAAATGGTATGTGACACTAAATACGCATTTTTTCTATTTAATGTCATGACTTGATTTTAAGTGGATTTCCCAGTTTCGTTACCATCTTCCGCTCTGTTTTGCACGAAATAACTAGAATTTGCGAAGAAAGTGGAAGAATAGAAGGGTGTCTTGACACTAGGTTATCTACTCATAAACTTATTTATAGGAATAAGGTGGAAGCTGAAAAAAAAACTGTCAAGTGTATATACAAAATAATGCACAAACCATTGCGGGAATCAAACCTTGGACTAACCCTTTAACATTGAAGAATGACAACCAACAAAAACCGGAAGTACATAGACGTTGGATAACTAAGCATTGCGAGTCACGTTCGGTGCGCCGCCTCGTTACAGAGAAAACGCTGAACACGTACACTATATAACTAGTAAATTTGTTGTACATTTCAAAATTATTATATTGCAATCGAAAAAAATTGTAAATTTTACGTTGAGGCGCGAGATTATCTTATAGATTACATTTTTTGTAGAAAAGTTGACTTTTCACAAATTAATTTAAATCTCATTGATTCATATCTTATTCATTGCTCTGTATTATATATTTGGTAAATATATTCAATAGTTTAGACAAAGTACAAAATACAATTCGACGATGCCGATATGTCACATAGATATTTTTTTAATATTAACTAAAATACGTACGTAAAAAACTGTTCATACAAACATTCATTCATTCAAAGAGATATTAAAATTATTCTTTAAATAATTCTTTTAACAGTACAGGAATCGAATCCATAACCCCTTGCTTAGTCAGTAAGGTCATTGTCTAATCTCAATGCAAAGTGTATTGAACTCAACGAAATTATATATATTTATATCTAAATGACAAGTAAAGATGTCCTTCGATATTATAGAGAATATTGCTATGGCCTTAAGTAATATAACACAATGTTAACGTCTAAGGCTATATTAATCATACTTTGTTTCATCGCCGTAAAAGGATCTAGAGATGTAAAGGATCATCTGATCATAAAATATAGATGAATCCACAAAAACACAACGAATTTCGAAGATTTATACCGTTTTATTTGACATTATCGTGGAACAATTCCGACGTGCCTCATTCTATATAAAGATTATATATTCGAATCCTACTTGGGGAATCTATTTTTTATATAAAATATTGTACATTCAGACAACAATTGTTAGAGTCACTAAATATACAATGTCTCTGTTTCGACTGAATTTAGAGAACAGTGTCATAATGAGTTTGTGGGTTTGTCACGTATCTCTTTTGGCTTGTCATTTCATGGTACTTACATAGATACACTGTGTGCCACGTGGCCCTGACCGAAACGAGAATATTTTACTTAAAAACATTCTTCTAAGTCAATTAAACTCACAGTCATTGTATACAGTTAAATAATTAACGAACAAACGAATTAAAGCACTACGTAACTTGAAATTTTTTAAAATTTGTCTCAATTTTGAACGAATTCACCGGTGAGTCAGGACACACCGTGCGAAGCTCAAACGTCACTTTTCTAATTGCGGATTGAACGCTGTGATGCGAGGAATCTCTTGAGATGGTTACCGACTGCTACAAATTTTATACAAGTATCGTCTAGAATATGAATTTTAAATAGATAGTATGTATATGTTAAGTTGTGGAACTGGGTTTTGATCCTGCTTCAAAGCTACTATAGGATTAACTATTGGTTTTAATCTCCTTCTTGGCTGTGACCTGGTAAAAAAATTAAAAATGAAAAATGGAAATATTCAGTTTAATCGGGCTAGTAGTAGCCGTAACGAATTTAATTACATTAAAAAAATATGCTGGTTGGTTGGACAATAGTAACTAGGTTTTGAGCACTGCAGAAATTACACACACGAACACATACAATACACACACGATCATATACAATACATATGAATTAGACATATTTAGAAAACGTATAAAAATTTGAACGCAGAAAAAAAAAAAAAAAAAAAAAAAAAAAAAAAAAAAAAAAAAAAAAAAA
>JAOYRR010000526.1:0-159525 GCA_038994665.1 Podotricha telesiphe | reverse complement strand
AATAATGGAATGGGAAATCGATTTCACAACCAATCGCGTTTACAGTGAAACGCTAACGCGATATTAATAATAAGCATTTTCTGAAAACCTTATATTCTCAAAGATATTAAAATTTTTATAAAGCGATGATTTATTGCATCTCCATTCTTAAGCTATAAGAAAATATAATATACAGAATTATGTACACTGAATTTGTTCTGTAGCTGTTTGTATGTTTTGTAGTTGTCATATAGAGTGTCTTTCTTCTTCTTTTTTTTCTCCTTGCTTCCATCTTATATTTGTAATATTTAAGTCATACTAAAAGAAAAGACTTGATATGGCATGACGATATAAGTAATATAGACTTAGTTGGATACCAAAATCACGGAATAGGGAAAATTGGAACTCCTTGGAAGGCCTTCATTCGAGGAGAGGTTCTAAAAAATAGCTTTAGTAGACAATTTTTAATATCTGTTAATTAAAAAGAAATATAAAAATTCATTCATTTTATGTCAGTTGTTTAATTTAATGGTCAAAAATGGCACAACACACCATATACATAAAACAGAATGTCAATGCAAACCAGTGTAATCTCTTTTTAAAATTTATATCCTTGTTATATTCTTATTAAAATATATATTTTATTATTAAAATAAAATTAGTATTCACAAGTATATTTACATATTTTCTCGTTCGAAAAAGATGTTTCAAGATTTAAAAACATAAGTAAGTCTTATTTTGTAAAACTTTTTCTATTAAAATAATGAACTTATATTATTTCTAAGGAGTCGTCTCAGAAAATTTTATATATTTTTAGTCCCAAAAGTCTTAGAAGTTTAAATCTATGTCGCTGTTTCAGTTTTAAGAATTTACTCTGCTTTCATCACGCAATCTATTTATACCGACGAGTTTGGAAAGACAATATATTTTACAACAATAAATTAAATATAATAAAATAAATATTGTACACTTCTATTTGCTTGAAATTCACTTTTGTATAAAGGTGAAAAACACATTGCCAAGGCAACCTATGTTTTACGCGTCAAGAGGGCTGTACATTCGTATAAATCAACCAATATTGGGTTGTGTCTAATATATTTTACTAATTTCTTTGATATAGATAGATAGATATATAGAAATACTTTATTGCACACGAAACCAATACAAGAGTACACAAAACTTTATAAGTAGTACAAAGTGTGCAAAGGTGGTCTTATTGCTGGTAGCAATCTCTGTCAGACAGAAATTGCTACCAGCAATCCTCTTATGTCCGGACAGCAGCTGTGCATAATCCAGAATAGGCAGTATGAGCTAAAGATATTTTTGTATTTATCGGTAACAAATGTTTCCAGCGGTTTAATGTTTTTACCATTTATAGCAAAAAGAAATATGCTGAAATGTGGAAAAGGAAGTGTCTAATAAGACCTAGAAAAATTCTCAAAACGCATGAGAGATAAAATGCTGTGATTGACTTTAGCTAGCTGTGAAAAGCTACTAATTAAGAGCCTGAGATTTATATGAAACAATAATAAATATATATGAAACTAGCTTCACCATTGAGACACGGCCGACAGTGAGTAGAAAAAAAGTGCAAGTTATAAAATATATGAGACGTTTGTTAACTGAGATTACATTTAATAAAATATATAGACAAAAAAAAATAAATATATATATGACATAAGATATTTTTATTTTCTATATTTAAACTAAAAAGCTTAAGACACAATTTTTCATTGAATTTGAAAAATAACGTAAACTACGCGCATGTATTTATTTTAAAGCTTACCCATAAAAAAGATATGAAAACTTGTTTTTGAAATGTAAAATTTCCTTTAAGCTCATTTATACAGAACCATTGAGAACCATTGAAAAATTGAGCAGAGAGTTGAGTGACGGAACGCCGCACTTTGTCTAAGGTACCAGAGCAGAGAAATGAAATTATTTCTTGAAATATAATCATTTCCCTGCGTGGAAATCGAACCTACAACCCATCACGTTTACAGTCAGCTCCAGTCCCACTGCTTGACGATGGCCTATCTCTTATAAGTAAAATATAAAAATAATAATGATTTAAGCCATAAAAGAATAGGGTGTTTTAACACTATTTTCTTTCTACCTATATTTCGCTAAATGTGAAAGCTGAATGAAGGTAAGGTAAGGTAAAAAAATATATTAAATCACCATACTTCCCCCATAACACAAACCTGAGAAGTTAAGCGGAGATTTGCTTTATTATAATGTGCCTCAGACACACAGTGTCTCGTGTCGGTATTAATTAAATGTGGTTGGATTTGGCTCACAAGCGGAGGATGGGGGGGGGGGGGGATTATTGCTGTTCTAGTGGCTGATGTCAGCTGAATGCGCGTTTGCTTAATGACTTCATACTGGATTGCGAAAGAACGCGTTACTAGCAATAATGGTAGTGATGTAATTAGTTTTTTTTTTGTTGGAGGTTTTATCGTGTTAATTTTTTAACATTAGTTAGACTAAATGAAATGTAACGTTGAATTTTGACATCCAATATGTAATTACCTTGTCTTATTAGGTGTTTTGTACTGATCTAGCCTAAAGCCTATCTTAGGTGATGAACAAAAAAAACAAAGGCAAATAAATAGACAGTATGCATTTGAATTCAAATTGATTATTTATTGGTTAATATATGTTAACAGTTTAAGGTTTGAACGGTTTTCAAGAGACGCGGGTTCAAGTCCCGCTACGTTCAAAGCCGCTATTTATTAAAAAAAAAAGATGTTTATTTAAAAATCTATACAAATGCCACGTCTAGCTACTTCCAAATTTTTTCTTTGACAATTCATTTGACATATATTTATGAATGTTTCGTTGGTTTTTGTGCAAACTGGGAAATAAACGTTGGGACATTGATGACAAGGCACTGTTTTATTTAAGGGTGGTAAATAATGTATTATTGGCTTTCTCATTGACCATGTTCTTGTAGTTTTCGATGTTAGTTCATGGCACAATAATGCCACTAGAAGTATAAGGATATCTGCAAAAAATATATATTTTAAAATTTTTAAACCATACAAAATATATGGTGGCACTCATGGGTGAGGGGGACAATGACAAACACCAATGGTCGCAACCCCCACTCGGCGGATATTTTAAAGAGTGTATGTACTCTTTAAATTGACTTTAAATGGACAATGGGCGGCTTA
The DNA here is from genome assembly GCA_038994665.1 of Podotricha telesiphe. NCBI lineage: Eukaryota > Metazoa > Arthropoda > Insecta > Lepidoptera > Nymphalidae > Podotricha > Podotricha telesiphe. Next base: position 156,370 of record JAOYRR010000526.1, on the reverse strand, counting down.
ATAAAATTATTACCTTAATTATACCTCGATAAAAAAATATTTATATTACAAAATCTCTTCATATCGCATTTAAATTATATGTGAATAGAAATGTGTACATTTTTCCCTGTCGGTTAGGTAAAGTGCAGTGTCGGTTTCTACATCCAGCGCACGATGCAATTTAAATCAGCGATGCGTAAATTTTAATATTTTTTTGTCATATGTATTTCTTTTTTATAATATATTCGATACTATATTATTATTTGTTAGTTTATGTACATATTATATTATATTTACACTATGCAGCGATCCGCACGCTTATGGCAGAATTTCGGGTGAAAACTAGAGTCTGTACTTGTGACGTGAGAATAGGTTCTCTATGACTGTACTATGAAATCTCTATAACTATACTATACTAGGAATTAACTATGAAAACTATGAAAAGAAAACAATTAAAAGTCACACAATATCTAACCAGAACAACCTACCTAAAATTAAAAAAAATCTAACTTATTTACTCCAATACGCAAAGAGAACCTACTAAGACAGGAAACTGGAAAATATGTATATACCAAATAGCTACAAGAAACATTCGCCCGCCTCGCCTCCGCACACCGTACGGCGCGATGCATCCGTTGTAGGTAATTTTAAATCTAGCCCTCAATTTTTTTGTGGTAATTTTATTGTCTCTAATCAGTTGATTGTATTTTTTTTTCAGCTTCACGCTTTGTAAAAAATTACTAAAAAATTACCAAGTCCGAACGGACTAGGTACTTTAGAATCGGAGTGAACACTCCGATTTCAGCATTACACCCGAATTCGAGCCGTTGCATATTGAATTCCGAAACTTCTCTCTTTTGGTCTCAACACCCATCTTTGACGTACCGGAGAGAAAAATAAAAACATCACAAATATAACAATACACTGCAGTGGAAATCGAACACACAATCATCGCATTTACTGTCAGATGTATCCCACTGTGCCTTGATGGCCGTAAAGTTCAATAATTTTCATTCATCTGCGAAATCTGCCCACCATACTGAACAACTTTTACTAATGAAGGATTTATTTATTTCTTATAGTTTAGCTAGACCATTATAATTGTATTTGCGTTGCTACGGATTTTTTATTTTTATATGTTGTCAGAGAGAGTAGTCATCACGCTAAACAAATTGTGTTAAAGCTTTTAGTTTAGCTGGTTTATTATGATTTAGCATCAGGTTTCCCACTCTTCCAAATTTATTATACCCTAAATTATGCTCAGGGTTAAAAGCTATACAAAAAAAAATACTTATACAACAAATTCATTCTTATACTGTAGAAATTTAAGCTTGGACCAAAAATTATATATTAGGTACTTTTTAGGAGAGAAAAAATCAAAATAATACTTTTTAAAATGAAACTATTTTAACCGGATTAATCGCGTATAATTTTGGTATTCGAAAATACATTTTAGAATCCGGCGTTTCGAACACTTTACAGTAGTCCGTGGTCACAGGTATTGGCCTGAACTTGTATAACCAATTCTTCAAGTGGGAATCGAACCCACAACTGTTGCGTCAGACGCTACCCCACTGCGGCACGATGATCGCAAAGTTTAATCATTTTTATTTGTTAACGGAAACTGCCCGCCACACTAAATAACTTTTACTATCGCAGCATTGACCTGTTTAACTGGTATATAATGGGTCTATCGCAAATTTTCCATATCTTTAATTGTTATGTGATAATGAAAAATGCCTAATACGTTAAATAATTTTTGTCACGTAGTTTAGCTAGACTATAATTCTTTTGATTGATTGATTCTTCATCAACTGTATCGTATCTTGAATTTTTATTTGGCAACGGCAAATGTGCATCACGCACGCGCATTTAGGATCAGCCCATATAAGCCCAGCTAAACTATAAGAAATATAGTTTATATTATATATATAAATATAGTTCTTTATCAGATTTTCCAGGTCTTTGATTTATATGTGTTAACGGAAAAAGTTTATCGGGGTGAACAACTTTTATTAACGTGCCATTTCCATATTTTTTATTGTATAGCTAGTCCATTATAGATCTACATCAGGTGGGCCACTCTTCAAAATCAGTATTACTCTAAATTCTGATCGAGCTTAACAGGTATACAATAAAAAAAGTTTCATTCAAATCGTTCCACTAATTATAATATGCGCGTATAAAAAGACAATATAGATAAACAAACAGACAAAAAATTAAAAAATCATAGATTTGTCTTCTATTACTGTTTTTATATTCCCCTAAATTATATTTTTGAAAATATTTTCAATGTTCATACACGACCTTTTTATTGTTTTATTATAGTATAAATAAAGTTGTGTACAAATATATAAGAATAATCATTGTTATTTAACAGATATGAAATTATAACGTTTTTCTTTAGACATATAATAGAAATAAGTCTATCGTGGCGCAATGGGACGTCTGACTATGACCGCAAGAATTATTATATTTGTGATCTGGTACCTTAGCTAAAGCGCTGCTTTCGACGCTGAGTTCTATCTGACTACGAATACGGGGAAAAGTGTAAAACTGAAAAACTATATTTTTGTTTATATATCACAAAATATACTAAAGTAAATAAATACTCACAAAAAATTTTCATTTTGCCACGTGTACCTTATTACAAACTGTAATAAAAATTGTCAATGAAGTAAAATTAGCAATTTGTCTCATAAAACCTTAATTAATTATTATTAATTCACGTTACTCACATCAAGACAAGATCGACTAATTACATTTTTATTGCTTTACTGTCGAAGTTAATATTTCGCCTTCATTAATTGCCCATTAACTCTATAAAAACGTATTACTTTGTAATGTATGTAATTTAATGGTTGGGACAAAGAAAGCTAATTTTGACTGTTTATAATAAATAATGAATGAGGGTGAGGTCAGAGAACTTACTTTAAAATCAAAATACTAGGAGAATATAATTCATTTCATATATTTTCTATATTACACACTTCTTTAAAAGTAGTGTAGGATGGAGCATCTCAATACTAGGTTACCTCTACCTACCCTTTATGTGGGGTTTTTGTTTTAAGTACTATAGACAAGCCACACGAGCGTTCAAGTCACCTGATATTAAGTAATCACCCGCCACCCACGACCCCGTATAACACCAGAGGAACTACAGGGATGGTGCCAGTCTTTAAAGTGGAAATACACGCGCCTTTCGAAGGTACCCACGTATCGACTTGGGAAACACTGCCGCTGGTACGCAATTCTACAGTTGTGCACATTGAAGGAAGTTCCTTAGAAAAACGCACAGTAGTAGAGTGCCACCAGATGGTGAGGATGGTATTGCAGGCTGTTACATATTGTGCAGTTGGAAAATTCCACGGGTATACAGTTCCGCAGAACACTTCTCGTGTAAATAAATGCGGTAGAGCGAGGAAGCGTCTCTTCGGCCAAGAGATGAGAACAGTACTCCATGTCAGGCTGAACCTGGGCCCTATACAGGACCAATCGGTGTTTGGGCGTGAAGTACTGTCTTGCTCTTCCAATTTCACCCAGCTTCTTTGATGTTAAAAGTAACAACGACGTTCTGGGGGTTAAATTGAACTAGTTTCCTTTCACCCCGTATATTTATATAAGTATTTGGGAAACCGGCGCATAAATCATAAATAAATTAATATTAATAGACAATAAAAGAAAATTATAGAATCAGAACGAGTGTAGTAGTAGGACTTGAACCGGGCAAAAGAAATTTTGATAAAATAAACTTTCCCCAACTATGGAATTCACAGCCGCGCTGGTCTTACTAGAAGCAATGAAATGAAATTAATTTAAATACAATAATTCCCCTGAATGCAAATTGAACCCACAACCAATCACGTCAACAGTCAGACGCACTGCCAGGACGCTTCGTAAATGTATATAATAATCGTAAATGTACGTAATGGCTAGATGGTTGGTCAATAATTTAGTATTAATTTAACGCATTATTTATTATGTAAAGAGCCTCAAAATCTTAGATCTCGTAAATATGTCTCCCTGTCCCAAATAATTCCACTGTCGAAAGTCTAAGCCTACGAAGACCACGACATCTCATCTTATCGCTTTCACTGGTGATAAGAGCTGGCTTGATTTTGGCCAATGAGTTCGAAATCGTTCAGCATAGTGATTACATTATATAAAGTAATATTTATTTTATTTTATATATTAAAGAATATTATTTTATTTAATAAGCCGTAACTACCTCAATATGTACTAATTACCACAAACGTACGTACAAATATAAACAAGGATTTTCACAGAATTTAAGCTTATAAAGTATAAAAAAATAGCTTGTTATTATAAATAAATGTTTTTTTATTATTATAAGCTGTTTGTTCACTTTAACGGTTTTATTATGTACAATTTTGGTTATGTACAATATATAGGAAAATTTTACTATATATTCTTATTTCTTACATTTCGATGTAAAGTAGAAGATAATTTATTTTTAATGTTGATAAATAATCGTTGATAGTGGCGCATGGTGTGGCGTCATAATGGCGCAGAGTGACAGTGTTGTGTTGAGGGTTCGATTCCCACTCGAGGGAATGATTATTTGTACATTTCTCCGCTCTGGTGACAATATATTGCATTGAGTTCCGCCACTTGGAGCCGGATTCGGGCAGAAAGTAGAGAACGTAGTGTATTGATACTAGGTTTTCTCTGACTATGCTGCTATGGGAGAAAAAAGGTGAAACTGTATAAAAAAATCTAAGTAAAGTTAAGGAGAATGTTTTTTAATATTTATTACAAAACACTTAATAATCAAACCACTTTAAATTAGCTATTTATTCACTTTCACAGTGTTTTCAGATTATCTTAAATAAAATTGCTATATACATTTGAAAGGCAATGTATTTTTTTTTAAATATTTATTTTAAAAACACACTCAATAATCAAAAGGATGGATAAATTGAAAGCAATGGCCAACGTAGAAAATTTCCACATCAGTATTGCGTTTTGTATTCATGCAATTCATCCAACATAAGTTAGTGTATGTCTTATTATCAGTACCACAGACAGGTATGTAGATGCGAGGGCAATCGCAGTTTTTTATAGTTTCCAACAAAGGCAACGGATCTATTATTTTCGCCATATAAAAATTCTGAAAGTCTATTGCCTCTCTCGGTTTCAAAGTTGGATTAAGTGTTTGGCTTTCGAGCTCGTTGAGCACCAATGTGAATATTATTAGAACTGTAAAAAACAATGTATATGTTAAATATATATGTTGTATATTTTAAGCATAGGTTTAAATTAGTATTGCTCTTTTTTGTATAAGGAATAGAATAGAAACAACTGTCGTATAAAGGGGAAAAAGGACCGACAGACTAGGTTATTTTATACAAATAAAATAAAGCAGTATTTAGAGTTCCATAAATATATACACACACACACAAATTTTGGCTCAATACAAAGTTTTAAAGCCAATTCTTGATACTTTTAGATCAGCCTAGATATTTTTTATATTCGACACTTTTCTATTTGAAAAAGACATATTTAGTAAACCTATAAAAATTTGAACGCAGCGGGCTTTGAACCCGCGCCTTTTGAAAACCGTTCAAGTTTTCTAAATATGTCTTTTTCAATTTCCTTAGTGTGCGAATAACACTTTTAAAATGTTAAAAAAAATATACTTTTCTATTTGTATACAAAACAAACGTATGACAATTGAAAATGAATAATGTTTACTAAGGGTTACGAAATTCATTTTATCTTATATATAAGATATGGAACTAAGCAATAAAATGTAGCAAGCTTTTGATAATATTACAAAAGCAATAAGTACAAATCTTGATTAATATTAAGATTGTTACTATATATATTATATCAAATATCACTTTTAAACAGTACTCATCTGAACTCTTATTGTACTGAAGAGAATTGAGTGAGCTTGTTCTAATTTGTGATACCTTTTAGAGTTCCGGTTTAATTCTATATTATTTAATTTAACATTACTTTATTTCTTTCACACCTTACTTAAAATGACTAGCCCTTTTTTTACTTTGTTTTGAATAAGCATTTTCTTCATAAAACGTTTATTTTTCACACCATTGATTTTTTCGTTTAAAATTACTCGTATGTTACACATTTAAAGTAGGCGTAAGTTTAAACAATAAAATATAAAAAATCATAGATGCTATGAATTCTTGTGTGAAAATTTATATATCATTGCGCTTTGACGTTCTTTAAGACTATAATTATATCGAATTCCGTATAAAAAAATATATAAGGAATTTAAATGTATGCCTCTTGGAAGTTTTCCAAGCGTATTAGCCAAGAAAGCTCATCTAGCGTCTACGTCTGCAACAGTCAAATTTTAAAATAAAATGTTTTTTTAAGGCTATCGAGGCGCAGTGGGACAGCGTCGGGCTATAATCGCCACACAGGGGAACGTTTATATTTTAAATATTTTAATTTCCTAAGACAAAACGTGGCGTTGAGCTCATCCACTCAATATGCAATGTCTCGATTTCGTGCTTAAAATATAAAGGTTATCTCTGAGTAGCCTACTATGCAAAAAAAATATTAGCATGAAGTCGTTCACTTTGCGGGGACGAGCAGGATATCGAGACATTTTTAGTGTTTTTCACACACGTGCTATACGAAAAACATAAAAAAAACGCATAAAAAATTAACCGCAGCGGGATTGTAATTTCGAACCGCGGCTCTTCGCAACCGCTTGGGCGTTCCGACCGCTAAATTTTGCGTTCTACGTCCGGCTACGTTGAAATTATTATACGTTTATTATAATATAGTATAGTGTCGAATTTGGGCAAAAAGCGGAGAACGAAGCGTCTTGAAACTAGGTTTTCTTTACCCATCGTACTTTGCGGGATTAAGCGTGAAGCTGTGAAAAAAAGCCAAAACTACAAAAAAAAAACACTGTTTCGTCCTCTGTTGGCTACGAAAAAAATATATGATTTAAACTGTAATCGCTTTTTCTTAACATAGTAACGTTTTTAGCAAAACGAGAGCAATTAAAAGAATTTTCATTAGTTCCAACTTTTTCAATCTAAATTAAAATCCATTCACTCCCTTCCTGTAACTAATTCATTTCGTTGTTCTCAACTTTGTAATGAAGCAGAATGTAACGTTTTCGAAGACTTCTACAAGTATCGCTTTGCGTTTCTTAATATTTTATAAATTTCTCATATATTTTGTATATTACATTATATAAACCGACTAGCAACTAGCTAACTCTCGCAGTTGATTTGATTTAAAACTGTTTAGTATTTTCGGCGGCCGTTTCGTAAAACAATTAAATTTCTGGCAAAACTAAATAAAATAGGACAAAAAGTAGCCTATGGTCATCCCAAGACCAACAGACGTCTCAGAAGTGTATCTATATAAAATTTCACAATCAGTTCAGCGGTTTGGCCGTGATGAATTCACAGACAGAAACTTACTTTCACATTTACAGTATTAACAATGGATATATAAATCAATGAATTATTTAATTGTAATTTCATTAATTTTGTCAAAAACAAATTCTACATTAAACTACTAAAACATTAAATTATATCGTACTTTAAGTTGAAACTTATATATAAAAAAAAAAAAAAAAAAAAAAAAAAAAAAAAAAAAAAAAAAAAAAAAAAAAAAAAAAAAAAAAAAAAAAAAAAAAAAAAAAAAAAAAAAAAAAAAAAAAAAAAAAAAAAAAAAAAAAAAAAAAAAAAAAAAAAAAAAAAAAAAAAAAAAAAAAAAAAAAAAAAAAAAAAAAAAAAAAAAAAAAAAAAAAAAAAAAAAAAAAAAAAAAAAAAAAAAAAAAAAAAAAAAAAAAAAAAAAAAAAAAAAAAAAAAAAAAAAAAAAAAAAAAAAAAAAAAAAAAAAAAAAAAAAAAAAAAAAAAAAAAAAAAAAAAAAAAAAAAAAAAAAAAAAAAAAAAAAAAAAAAAAAAAAAAAAAAAAAAAAAAAAAAAAAAAAAAAAAAAAAAAAAAAAAAAAAAAAAAAGGCAATGTATTTTTTTTTAAATATTTATTTTAAAAACACACTCAATAATCAAAAGGATGGATAAATTGAAAGCAATGGCCAACGTAGAAAATTTCCACATCAGTATTGCGTTTTGTATTCATGCAATTCATCCAACATAAGTTAGTGTATGTCTTATTATCAGTACCACAGACAGGTATGTAGATGCGAGGGCAATCGCAGTTTTTTATAGTTTCCAACAAAGGCAACGGATCTATTATTTTCGCCATATAAAAATTCTGAAAGTCTATTGCCTCTCTCGGTTTCAAAGTTGGATTAAGTGTTTGGCTTTCGAGCTCGTTGAACACCAATGTGAATATTATTAGAACTGTAAAAAACAATGTATATGTTGTATATTTTAAGCATAGGTTTAAATTAGTATTGCTCTTTTTTGTATAAGGAATAGAATAGAAACAACTGTCGTATTAAGGAAAAAAAGGACCGACAGACTAGGTTATTTTATACAAATAAAATAAAGCAGTATTTAGAGTTCCATAAATATATACACACACACACAAATTTTGGCTCAATACAAAGTTTTAAAGCCAATTCTTGATACTTTTAGATCAGCCTAGATATTTTTTATATTCGACACTTTTCTATTTGAAAAAGACATATTTAGTAAACCTATAAAAAATTGAACGCAGCGGGATTTGAACCCGCGCCTTTTGAAAACCGTTCAAGTTTTCTAAATATGTCTTTTTCAATTTCCTTAGTGTGCGAATAACACTTTTAAAATGTTAAAAAAAATATACTTTTCTATTTGTATACAAAACAAACGTATGACAATTGAAAATGAATAATGTTTACTAAGGGTTACGAAATTCATTTTATCTTATATATAAGATATGGAACTAAGCAATAAAATGTAGCAAGCTTTTGATAATATTACAAAAGCAATAAGTACAAATCTTGATTAATATTAAGATTGTTACTATATATATTATATCAAATATCACTTTTAAACAGTACTCATCTGAACTCTTATTGTACTGAAGAGAATTGAGTGAGCTTGTTCTAATTCCTGATACCTTTTAGAGTTCCGGTTTAATTCTATATTATTTAATTTAACATTACTTTATTTCTTTCACACCTTACTTAAAATGACTAGCCCTTTTTTTACTTTGTTTTGAATAAGCATTTTCTTCATAAAACGTTTATTTTTCACACCATTGATTTTTTCGTTTAAAATTACTAGGATGTTACACATTTAAAGTAGGCGTAAGTTTAAACAATAAAATATAAAAAATCATAGATGCTATGAATTCTTGTGTGAAAATTTATATATCATTGCGCTTTGACCTTCTTTAAGACTATAATTATATCGAATTCCGTATAAAAAAATATATAAGGAATTTAAATGTATGCCTCTTGGAAGTTTTCCAAGCGTATTAGCCAAGAAAGCTCATCTAGCGTCTACGTCTGCAACAGTCAAATTTTAAAATAAAATGTTTTTTTAAGGCTATCGAGGCGCAGTGGGACAGCGTCGGACTATAATCGCCACACAGGGGAACGTTTATATTTTAAATATTTTAATTTCCTAAGACAAAACGTGGCGTTGAGTTCATCCACTCAATATGCAATGTCTCGATTTCGTGCTTAAAATATAAAGGTTATCTCTGAGTAGCCTACTATGCGAAAAAAATATTAGCATGAAGTCGTTCACTTTGCGGGGACGAGCAGGATATCGAGACATTTTTAGTGTTTTTCACACACGTGCTATACGAAAAACATAAAAAAAACGCATAAAAAATTAACCGCAGCGGGATTGTAATTTCGAACCGCGGCTCTTCACAACCGCTTGGGCGTTCCGACCGCTAAATTCTACGTCCGGCTACGTTGAAATTATTATACGTTTATTATAATATAGTATAGTGTCGAATTTGGGCAAAAAGCGGAGAACGAAGCGTCTTGAAACTAGGTTTTCTATACCCATCGTACTTTGCGGGATTAAGCGTGAAGCTGTGAAAAAAAGCCAAAACTACAAAAATAAAACAGTTTGACATCACTGTTTCGTCCTCTGTTGGCTACGAAAAAAATATATGATTTAAACTGTAATCGCTTTTTCTTAACATAGTAACGTTTTTAGCCAAACGAGAGCAATTAAAAGAATTTTCATTAGTTCCAACTTTTTCAATCTAAATTAAAATCCATTCACTCCGTTCCTGTAACTAATTAATTTCGTTGTTCTCAACTTTGTAATGAAGCAGAATGTAACGTTTTCGAAGACTTCTACAAGTGTCGCTTTGCGTTTCTTAATATTTTATAAATTTCTCATATATTTTGTATGTTACATTATATAAACCGACTAGCAACTAGCTAACTCACGCAGTTGATTTGATTTAAAACTGTTTAGTATTTTCGGCGGCCGTTTCGTAAAACAATTAAATTTCTGGCAAAACTAAATAAAATGGGACAAAAAGTAGCCTATGGTCATCCCAAGACCAACAGACGTCTCAGAAGTGTATCTATATAAAATTTCACAATCAGTTCAGCGGTTTGGCCGTGATGAATTCACAGACAGAAACTTACTTTCACATTTATAGTATTAACAATGGATATTACAAATCAATGAATTATTAAATTGTAATTTCATTAATTTTGTCAAAAACAAATATAAAGCTTCTACATTAAACTACTAAAACATTAAATTATATCGCACTTTAAGTTGAAACTTATATATATATATATATTATAAGAATATATTAAGTAATGTGTTTTTCTTATTTAATGAGACAGATCACAGCTTTAAACAACGCCACACGATCACGATATCACTAAATAAAAAGAAAATGGAGAACGTAGTGACAAAATTATTATTAATAATTATTCTATTGATTCATTGCTAACAACATAATTTAACAATAAGTTGTAATAAGCGTATAAGAATTTCAACGTAGGTGGATGTAGAACGCATGGCTTAGCGGTCAGAGCGCTTGAACGGTTTTCAAGAGGCACGGGTTCAAATACCGCTGCGTTCAAATTTTTATACGTTTTCTAAATATGTCTTTTTTAATTTCCTAAGTGTGCTAATAACACTTTAAAAAATGTTAAAATATAAATAATTGTTCTTTCTGTGTACAATTTCAAATATATGAGATGCTAGTCCATGTCACTTAAAATATAATCGAAAAATCTACTAATTTTAAACGTCAAAAAATGAATTCTCTATTTAAAGTCATTCTTTTTAATTAATTCATTATTTCGGATTTATTTATTTCGTATTTAATTACAAAATTTAATTAATTAATGTATAATTCCTTTTAAGTTTTAATACTCACTGTAGGATATAACCATTGTATAATGTTAAAGCCGAAATATTCTATTACAGTTGGTTGGTAGGAATTTTTAATACACGAACGCTTCTGTTGTGCTTCCACCGCGAATTGAAATAACTACGTCATATATAATTACTTGGTAATGTGAGTTTAATTAATTTTTTGATAATATAAACCTCTGTTTGTTGTTTTCATATTACATTGTAATGAGTTTGTTTCGAGATTTAAAATTAAAGTTCTAAAATATATATAAAATTAGGAATGACTATATTTCGTTGGAACTCCAGCGTTTCCAGTGTTTCCAGGTCAATTCGACATTCGACAAGGTATTCTTCAAAAAGTGCGTCTATTTCCACCTTAAAGGCCGGCAACATTCCTGTAGTTCTCCTGGTGTTTCACAGAGTCGTGGGCGGCCGTGATCACTTACCATCAGGTGACCCGACCGCTCGTTTGCATTGTCTATTGAATAAAAAATAGAATAAAAATTAATGATATTTAATTAACTATAATTAACCATTAATTCTGGTTATTATTATCATATATAGGTTTACCTCTTAAAATACACGTTGCTTTGAAAAATTGTATATCGAACACATAATAGTCTTTGTAATGTGTATTGTATTAATTTAATTTAGTTCTAGGGCATAATTATTAAAAAAATGGCGTGCTTTTTCTCAAAATAAACTTAAACTATGCCGAATTTTGTATTCCTGCTACCGTATAATTATCGTAAAAAGAGTAATTTTTATATTATCAATTTAGTTCCTTCGGCAGCCACTCGTTGAATTCATACTATTATAATTTTTCATATGATAGAGATTCTATCTTGCTCCAAAAATAGGTATATTGTCAAATATAAGGGTGAAAGGTTGAGTGCTAAGAAAGGAAGATGGAAGCCGCGGTTGATGATATTAGAAGGGGTTACGTACACACTAAATCTTATTTACTGAGAAAATAATATAGGTATATTTCTTAGTTAATTTATTTGGCTGAATTGGTTAAGTAAATAATAATAATATAATACCTCGGTGCAAATTTCTTATTATCAATTCCATTTATTTCGGTATAAACTCATGTATTAAACTAAGAGATTTATGTATTAATAAATAAAGGTGTATCTCTGTAGTCGTTACAATAATACACTTCATATTACACATATTATTCATAGACAATTTTACAACTGTACCAAGTAAAACACAGCCTGCCAGATGCTCCATACAAGCGCTCTCAATACAAATGCTTAAAAGATTAAAATAGTTCTTCTTATTAGTTCTTCTCAGTTATTAAAATATACAAATGCTTAAAAGATTAAAAGTTAAAATAAAAATAGTTCTGGAGCCAAGGTGTGGTTATTCATAACAGTGACACAATAATAGATAAAATTCACAGTTTTCTCCACTAGAAAGCTGAAACTTGGCATGAAACGTCTATGGATTACTAATAGATTATCGCTTAAATTTTTTTGCAGGAAATGCGACAAACAAATATTACGGAGGATAGAAATTGAAACAGGCTAAGTATAGAAAGGCCTTGTAAACGAAATTACGAATGACATCACTTTGAGTTTCAAGCCGTCGTAAACAGATTTTTAGCGACAACTAGTAATAAATAAAACTATATTAACAAAAAAACAAAATGCACATCAATGCAGTAGTGACTTGAATAAATAAAGTTTAGTTTACTGTAGAATTATTTAATAAGTTCTGATTCAGACGAGATTGTTCGAAATTGATTTAACTTGTACATTTGCAATTTTCAGCTAATTTTATAGAAACTAATAAATTAGGGTATTAAAAAGATGAATGAAATTGATACAGATGAAAAAAAAAACCTTTTTTAAATTAATATTAGTAATCTTTGAATAGCACACAATAAATTCAATATACGATTCTTAATTATATAGATATTTTATGGTTTACTGCCGCTTAAAATATTTTTTATATTTTGACGGTATACTGCGCGCAGCAAGTGGGGCAGCGCCTGACTGTAAATGCAATTGAGTTCAAGACGCAGCGTTGAGTTCTGTCACTCAACACGCAGTGTTTCCAGGTGGATTCGACATGGGTACCTTCAAAAAGCGCGTCAATTTCCACCTTAAAGACCGGCAACATTGTACACATAGTGTGTGTAATGTATATTTTACTACTTTATCGTTTATATAATAAAAGGCATTGAAGCTTTTGCTTCACGTAGTAATATAAACTGCTAAATTTTACTCATTAAATGTACATATACCGCCATTTGACAATCTGCACATAATCTTTACAAATAAATATAATAGGAGTGTCTGTTTGTAATATTAAAATAACTGTTTTTTTCTTATGTGTTTATACACGGTACATGTACCAAAATGACAATTTTTACAATTTTTGTCGGTCTGTATGTTTGTCTCGGCCGATCTCTGGAACGGCTGAATCAATTTTGACGAAACTTTCACTGGTAAATAATTGATGTAATAAGGAGTAGCTTATGGTAAAGTTACTTTTGTTTTAGAATTCCACGTAGGCGGCGGTGACCACTTACCATCAGGTGACCCGAACGCTCGTTTGCCTTATCTATAGAATTAAGAAAAAAAATTGTTACTGAAACTCAACATTGATGCAGTTGAAACGAATATTGTTTGAAATGTAATAATTGTGATTTCAAAGACAAATTGTATTTATTAAAAAAGTCTTTTGCACAGCTATTCCTTTTGCTACTTGCTATTTTAAACGCCAAGAGTAAAACGAATACTAACAACGGTGTCACTTGAAATCTATTTTTAGAAATAGTATAGAAATTTGAATGCGAACGAATTCAAACTCTCTTCGAAGCCTCTTTAAAACCACACAAACGCTCTTTCCGCTAAGCCATTCGTTGTACATGCGGCTATTTCAATTTTTTTATAGGTTTATTACAATTTATTTTTGTTGTTAGCATAGCAATCACTTTACTAAGTATCGAGATACAAATCTGCTATTTAAAGATTTTTCTACGAACAATCGTTTTGGCAAGAGAGAATGCTATTTACGAGTATTAAATATTTTAACGTTTTTTTAAAGTGTTATATTCACACACGTTTCGACGTAGCCGGATGCAGAACGCACGGTAACGCTTAGCCGTCAGAGCACGTTGTTGAAATGTCTTTCAATTTACGTACGTATATCTTAGTGGCCAGAGCGCTTAGGTGGATTCCAAGAGGCGCGGGATCTAGTTCCGCTGAGTCCAAGTTTTTATAAGCTTTCTAAAAATGTTTTACTCATAGTTGATTTTTCAGAACCAAGCATAACAATAAATAAAAACAATTGTATAACCCATAAGCAAACCCAAAAAAAAAACAGTTTTTATTTAAAATTATTTAAAATCAGGGAAAATTTCACATGGTCCTGTCCTAATGAATTTGGCTTTCGGATTTTTCTTCGTGTTTTCGTTCACACATCTTAATCTACATTCGTTGATATATGTCACGTTGTCGTCAGCACAGACTGGGTAATATACTCTTGGGCATCCCACACATTGAGGAGTCGCAGGTATAGCATCCAATGAAGGTATATCAACGGAATACGGGTTGAAAAAATTCAAGAACTCTATACGATGACAAGTCACTATTAACAGAATACCTGCCAGATTAGAAAATTTATTAAATACATAAACATACATTACAACGGTATTTGCTAGTTCATAAACGTTGTGTCTTGAATAACGGATCATACCAAAGGAAATTAGTATGAATATAAATATAGGGAATATTTGAGATTTGAACTCGCAACCATCACGTTTATTTATCAGTGTAAAAGTCTAACTCTGCACTTGTAGTTATGTAAACCTCATAGACTCATATGTAGGTACGAGTCTGGGCATAAGCTTAAAGCCTGCTGGAATTTTTTTTTTTTAATAAATACTTGAACAAACAATACAGTTCTTTTTATTTTTCATACATGACCATGTTTGAATATTATTATGATACACTATACACTTAAAGGTTAACTCAATATGTGATATTAAGAGTTGTTCTGTAATTTACAATATCCTATTTAAGATATCATAACTATTCAAAACTTAAAGTAAATAAACAGTTGTCTATGGGTATCAATGCAAAAAATATATACACAAAAAAAATAAACAAAAATCAAAAATATTGCCAAAATACAAAAAAAATTACACCCATGAAACTTTACAGTAAAAAACAATATATATAAAAAAATGTAATCTATTCAAAAGTTCGTTATAGGTAATAAAAACTAAAAAGAATTAAATGACAACTATTTAAACCATACAATAAAAAAACATTAAATTTTCAATATTAATGATCGAAAATTGTATATATAAAAAAAATATCATATTACAAAACAAAGGCAATTTCGAGCATGTGGCCACTGACTTGTATTTGTGGTCCATAGTGCATAGTAGATATTATATATTCGCTTGGCTCAGAAGTACTCAATCAAGCTGAGTGCTGAAACTAAGCTTTAGAGCTACACAAAGTTCAAACAAGGCACCTTTGTATTGTAACCCTCTTGAACGTTAAACTATTAAGGGTATAGTGTAGTAAGGGAGAAAATATTTACTTAACGGTTTAGAATTTTATAAATACAATATTACTAGCATTTTATAGGCATATTGGAGTTTTTTTTAAATAGCCAGTGATTACTTCGGACCCCTCTTACGAAAATTATGCAAACAGAGTGTGGCATACTTAAAATTAACATATGGAAATGAAGTGCAGTAAGCCATTATTTTTGTGCAGGAACGCATTAGAAACATATTATTTTCATAAAATAAATATTACACACACTACAATGTGTATTACATACACTTTTACACGAAGTGACACGTTGTTGGTGCAAAGCGTATGTAACGCGTCAAGGGAGCTATTAGTAGAGGTTAATGACCAACCACTTTATTATTCCTAGTCTATAAAGGCTTTCCATAATACGAAACGTAATGAATGAAAATTTAAGTTATAATAAAAGAAAAAAAAACAATGACAAATACACTAGGTTCTTTTTCACTATCCTGCTATGGAAAATATATATTTTTAAACTTTCCCCTTCAGTGCTACCTGACTAGATGTATTGATCGCCCATAAATTATAAAACTTTTTTTATTTAAAATGTCTGTATTAAAACATTATTCAAACCACACTGATATTTCTATTAAACTCACAATACGACACATAAAGCAGTATTTCCATTGTCCCGGAACACCGGAAGCATTAAATCTAAACTAAATTAGCTCTCCTTTATCATTTATTCATCCCCAATAATAATATTTGAGTATTATGTGCCTTTTAAAAATGTTTTTTAAAGAACAAAAAAGATTTACCTTCGATGAAAGCTTTAATTGTTAAGTTAATTTCAGTAAATATTTTAAGGTTTTAAAGCTCAAATATAAATATACTTCATTGAAACCACCGCGGTGAAATTGGTATGAGCTATGTTATGAATTGCGGGTTGGATTCTCGCTCGTAGCAATATTTTTATTTCATGATTTTTTTCTGATCATGTTGAAAAAAACGCGGCATTCAATATCGTGACCCCAAAATACCATGTCTCTAGAACGGATAAAAACTGGAGAACATAATATTTTATGATATATGTGAAATGAAAATATAAAATAATATATTTACAGCATCACGCTTTATCCCTACAATGGAACCCTTCATTCCAGCCAGAGAGAACCTACTGTCATTTCCGCTCTCCACTCTCTGCTTGAATTTGAAACATTGCATGGTGGAACATTGGTGAGTTGCGCTTTGTCTTACTAGAGTGGACAAACGGAAATTACTTAAATATAATCATTAAGGAGTGGAAATCGAATCCACAACCAATCGCGTTTACAGTCAAACGCTGTTACACTGCGCCACGATGGCCTGATATGAAGTAATACTTACTAAGCAATATAAACTGAATTAAGAATTTCTTATTCTCCAACATTATGATGCTTTGTTAACTAACAATGCCTTTCTCTACGGTAATTAAGCCTTTATAGTCTTAATTAAAGTCTATTAAATTTGTTAATTTACTACATGTATGCATTTGAAGGGTTTGGCGATATCAACGATGAATGAATAGCTATTTAATGTACTGGTCAATTTAATACTAATCGTTTCATACGGTGTTACCTAAAACGTATTTAATTTTTTTATTATTATATCCTATATGGAATTAATATGTAAAACGATGATATGCAGTTTTGGAACTTTAAAACTTTTTATTATATAGTTCAGTGCAGGACGGAATGTCTTGACACTAGGTTTCTGAATAGCCTGGGAAAAAGCGTGAAGCTGCAAAAAAATACCACCAAAGCTGATTAACTTTCTTACAAAATACAATAAAAATAGATGGAATTCTGAAATTGGTATTTTATATTTTTAATGCCTAACATAAATAGAACGATAAAATATTTAGCATAAAATAATTTATATCTTCTCATATTTTTTTATAGAATAGAGCAAAACTTCTATCTTACTTTCATAAATATACTAAATTAAATTGATTAGATAGCTACTTTTTTCACAATGGCCTAGTTTGACGATTATACAGGCTATATATTTTGGGTTCGATTCAAAACTATTTCCATTTCAACAGCGTTCAAAACGCAATGTTGGATTAAAAAGGAAAGTAAGTCGAACTTCAATGTGATAAACGTCGACTTTTCACATTCCAGTGTCATATAGGATTAGATCACATTTTTTAAAAAACGTATAAAAAAATAATCGAAGCGGAATCCACGCCTCTTGGCTAAGAGGTTTCTATATTTAACATGACGAGCTGACAAAAGAGCTACCTAAACCGGCAACTAAAAAATACATGAATATAAAAAATCTCATACAAGCATTATTATAAAACATTTGATGAAAACATATTGAGTGTAGGTTGACTTACAAAGAATCTTGAGTTTCACAGGTCTCCCTCCATTAGGCTGCCAATCGTAGGTATATCGGTTATTGGCATTGTAATGCAAAGTATGTAAAGTCCGGAAAATCGTGACGGCTATTGGGTGCCTTTCACACAGAAGAGATTGTTTAAATATCTTTATTGAAAAAATATATTTTTCCGCATAGTAGGTTGGGTAAAGAAAATTTAACATCATGCCCTCCATTTTCAGATTTTCGCCTGAATTCAAGACAATGTATATTGAGAAGCCGCGCCGCCGCGTTTTGCCTTTTATCAGATTGGAGAAATTAAAATAATTTCAATATATTTGGAAATGAAACTATTTTTAACCGGATTAATCGCCGCTTACAGTAGAGGGACAACCAACACTACTACCATATGTGAAGGGAGTTACGGACAGGATTGGCAATACCTTCGTCATATCGTCAAACAAACAGGGGCATCAGTATAAGGGTGAAGGAACACATCTCCGATGTCAAGAATGGGCGTGTGTCGAAGTCAGCCGTGTGTGAGCATACAACGGATAAACCCAACCATTACATAAGGTTTGATAAACATATTCATGCTAGGGAAAACAGATATATCTCAAGGAGGCTATTGAAATACAAAAACACCCAAATTTCAATAGAGAAGACGGTTGTAAACTTTCTACCACCTGGGACCCAATACTGAAAACTTTGAAGTCGCAATCCGATCACACCAGAGAGCAAGATACAGTTAGCTCATTCTGCAAGAATCCAGGGCAGTACGCGAGGCAACTATGAAATCGTTGGCGGTAGTTTGATATAATAACTATCAAATGACAGACAAATGCCATCTCAGTCTACTTGGGTCCACGGACTACTGTAAAGTGTTCCAAAAGTCTAAAGTGTGTTCTAAAATGTATTTTCCAATATTATACGCGATTAATCTGGTTAAAAATAGTTTAATTTCAAAATGTGTAGTAATCGTGAAAATCTAAGAACTTATAGTTTCAATATAATCACTCCCCCCCCCGAGTAGGATCGGAGCCGCAACCATTACTTTATAGTCAAATGCTTTGTAACTTCACCCCAATGATCTCGATTTAACTCGATTAAATCATTTTGTGATCGAATAATAAATTTCATGACCTAAATTTGCTATAGACATAACACTATTAGTGCTCTCGTAGCGCACCTAGAAACGGTTCACGGAACGGCTGTGGGCTCGACATAGTTAAAAATATTTCAGTTTATTTGATATTTATGGAAAAATGCATTGGGCTTCATTTTTTTATAAAAAAAGACGGCAAGCGACTATGGTCAATGCTTGAAACCCCCCAAATCGTAGCTATCCGGGGAAACTTGCGGAAGAAGTTCATTACACAATATGCATATACATGGAATAAATTACTTCATCAATTTACATGTTATCTATATATACTTATATATAAAAGCAAATAATTGGCAAATAAAAGTTCTCGCAAGCTTGTATGAATCTTTTATTTTTATCTAAAACTTAAAAATTTGACAGAGACTTCCATTATTAAGCAGACGAAGTCATGGGCAACAGTTAGTGCAGTATATAAGATATAGATTTCCAATAACATCCTGTCCTTACCCTGAGAAGATTATTACTTTCCAAATTTTGATAAGTACTTTATTAAATTTTTAAGATTTAGTAGTGTCTGGAGCAAAGAGCCGGGTGCAAAAAATAGTATTACTTGAGACGGCGCGCATCGTAAAATTTACTCAATTTGTAGTCCTCACCTGTGGCTCGAAATCTCATCCTGTCAACGACAAAGAACTTATATATTTATAAATAATCATATTTTGTATAAATTTAAGATGTTCTATAATAAAAACACGTTCAATTTGCGTTGTGGCGCAATGAAACAGTATCCGACTATACTCGTAGACGTGATGGTTCTCAGTTCGATGTGCATTTGGACTTAGATTTTACATCAAACTATTGTCACCGCCCCAGTCTGTTAAGATAAAACTCGAACGAAGCTAAAATTCCTATACTGAATAAATAACAGACGACGTAAATCCGAAACTTTTGATCATAGAAAGCTGTAATTGCCAAATTAGGCATGTAGGTAGCGTCGGGACTTAGAAAAAGGGATTTTATTCTTGAAAGAGGATTTCTTGAAATTCTTACTGGAACGGTTATTAACGGGATTTAACGATTAATAGTCTACGCAGACAAAGTTACAGTCTACAACTAGTCATGCACAAAAATATTTATATACCATTTACATATATTATAAATGAAACAATTCTAAAATCATAGAATATGCTGAAATATTCTAATATCAACATTGATATGAAAAGGCAATACGATACTTTCAATAATCTATACAAATTATCTTACACTTTCCATATTTTTGTCTTTGTAAATATATTTTCATATATCGTTTTCTCAATCCCCTGACACCATTGCATAGTCTCTTTGATAGCCATGCCTTTATATGTTTTGTTGTGAGAGTAATATTGAACTTACTTTACGCGAATACGGCGAATTTTTTGGATATTTCACATGTAAAAATGAAATATTACTTCGATTATATTTACATAAATCTTGCTCCTCTTATTTTGTTTTAAGCGCTTTTTATTGTATTTTCCTACAACTTCGCGCTTTTATATCATCGTCAGCAGGGTTGTAAGAGGTCAGGGGGTTGTCTGATACATAATTACTAAGACCGAGCTAGGCGATACAGTGTTTTATAATTTATAATAACTAAACGGTAGAAAAACCAAAGAAAAAGTGAAGTCATATTTGAGTAAAAAGTCAACATTTTATAGAATTAATTAATAATAGCGGAAAAATAATCGAGAAACGCATTCAAAAGAGCCGAAACCATTTTGTTTGTTTTTTATTTAGTGTTGGTATATACAGATGAACCGGGAAATAGGTAACGGTTTGACTAACAAGCCTTTTGACAGCGCTATCGACAGGAACACTTTGTAGACCTGTACACAATAATTGCACAGCAGTTTTCTTATACAGATAACGTTATATTTTAAAATCATCGTCAACATATATTATACACGATTTGAATATTGAAAAAGACATATTTAGAAAACGTATAAAAATTTGAACGCACCGGGATTTGAACCCGCGCCTCTTGAAAACCGTTCAAGCGATTCGAATATTTCTAAAATTTTGCAACTGACATTATTATTAAAATGCTTAAACTGATTTCTTGCAGTACTTACTTAGGGTTTAATTGAAAAAAATATATAAACCTTTAAACAACAGTCTAAATCTAAAATAAAATAGCTGGGGCAATAAAATACTTTGATAATATAATTTAATTCGGCACTTGCGTGAGTACTCTGGATCTACGAGTTAATGCACTTGGTAAAGGTGTAAAAGTGCAAGTGTATTTGTATATTTATAGTACTAATGTATTCTTGAGTATTTTTTTTTATAAATTAATTAATTCTATGGTTTATATTATGCCTTTAACTCATTATTAATATTATTTCTTAAATTTATATTAATCCTTTGTTAGGAACCATAACGGTGTAACAGTCAAACTAAATCGGACAACGGAAAAAGGTATGTATGCTAAGCATATTTTTGACCTTCCTATTTTCAGCCCATTTCTGCCTTTACATATGGAGACCAATATAGGTCAATATCTAATTTCCCTAACATTAGAACCGTTTTGGAGACGTGAGGCAATGTTCCCAAAATTGAGACATCATTTATGCATAATTAAGAATTACAATTCGAAAACGAATTTTAAGCTGTATCCTTTATAATATAGAATTCACTTTCGGACAAACTCGTTTCCTAAATTTTTACATTGCTAGTGTTTCGAGTACATCGAATGTAGTTTACTTTTGTCGTTAAATTTATTTCTTTCTTGTTATTGTTGGCCTGTTTCATAATATTTTGTATACAAATTGGACATATTTTTCTCAGCTTCACACTTTCTAAATAGCAGCCGCAGATAACCTAGTGTCAAGACACTCCGTTCTCCAGTTTCCGCCTGAAATTACGAAATTGCGTGTTGACTGACGGAACTCGACGCTGTGATTTTTCTTAGCTACCAGAGCGGTTGAAAATGAAATGAAAATATTATGGTTATAATTATTCCCTCGAGTGTGAATTGAATCCACAACCACTTGCTTACAATCAGACGCTGTTCCACTTCGTCGACTTCATAATGCTGAAGTTGAGTTCACAAAAAAAACAATTAAGCGATTAAATTATAATTTTTAACCTTTTTTACTTGTCGTATACATTTTACAATTTCCCAATAAGGCCGGAGATATCATTGTGTTTTAATATAACAAGCTTTTTTTACTTGTATCTCCTTCATTTATAATAATAATAATTATATCCTTCCTTTCCATACATTTTATTAATAATTTAAAACAAATGTTTTATAAAAACTCAAGTATAGTACCTATTTATTATTTTAGTTTTTTTTATATTTTAAGCAAACATATGAATTACTAACCGCTTCCATTTTAGCTGCGAAGGTCAGATATGAAATAAAAGAAAGCGACAAAACATAAACGAAATTACACCTGTTTTTATCGCTTGGGCCGGATATAAATAGGGAAAGCTGCCGTAGTATTAAAATTATGCTCCCTGAAACCAATTGTTATTGCTTGGGTTCGTTTTAGAAACTTTTTTGGCACTGGTATTTTGGCAACAAAGTATAATTTATAGCCTATTTTTCTGGAAGGACTTAAAGCTAAGTTTTCAAGCTTATTTGACGTTTGAATATATAAGCATTAGGAAATATGTTAAGAGATAAATAAATAATAAATACCTATTTGTTTTATTTTAAAGTTGTTTGTTGAATAATTTTAATAAGTAGGTTTTTATTTTATTTTGTTTATTTTCATACATCTGCTCTAGTAAGACAAAAAAAATGTTGGATTCAATAGGTTATTTCTGCCTACCCTGCGCTGTCCGATACAGCGTGAAGTTGAAAAACACAACTATAAGAATACATTATTAGCAGTCACAGCGCTCGGCCGGTTTCCATGAGGTGCGGGTTCGAATATTAAATGAATAGCATTCTCTCTTGCCAAACGATTGTTTGTAGAATTATCTATGGGCAGCAGAAATTTGTAAACACAGATGCAAAGCACAAAAATTAATTTTAGAAAGCGTATAATAAATTCGACGTAGCCGGATGTAGAACGCATGGTTTTGCGGTCAGAGCGCTTGGACGGTTTGTGAGAGGCGTAGGTTCAAATACGGCTGCGTTAAAAAAACTACGTTTTCTAATAAAAATATGTTATACTTAACTTTTGACATAGTCATACATAAGTACTTTGACATTTTGAAGTTAACCCATTAATAAAAATCGTACATATATTTTGAATTTAAATGTATTCTTCTTTATTTTGCAAACAAAGTGCCCAGACAGTCAAAAAAGTACTACAAAGTATTGTTTCTCTTTCAAGATTTAGGTATTCTCCAAGCAGAAGGTATTATAATAATCATTTTCGTTTTGTACGCTCGTCTATATGTTATACAGGGACCCATTCTTCTTAATTTCTTTTTCATACAATTAATAATACAGATATTGACGTATGTAAGATTGTCGGTAGCACACGCCGGCCAGTAGACTCTAGGGCACTCACAATTCATTATTTTGTCTAAATCATTAATTCTCGTTTTGTTTGGTATTTGAAATGGATACTCTAGCTGGTACATTTTCATAATTTCTCTATGTGATTGCGCTTGAATTTTATTGCCTGTTAATATAGATTTTCCATGTTAATAATGTTACAGTACTTACTATTTACAAAAGACTGCACTTGAAATATTTTTGTTTGTTGCCACCGATTGATGGGAAAAATAATAGAAGGGTTTATTTTTCGGGAACTCTTTTATTACCGGTATATAAAACACTTCCGTTATATTTGATCGTCCAGTCGAAACGTTTCCACATGCCGTTTAATTAGGATAGGACCTTCTGAAATTCTAAAGGTTACGGGAAAGCCAAAATTTTTAAGTCCACCCAAACTGCTCTTCAATAAATAGTGAAAATCAATTCTGTAAATCTACTCCCATCCATATTTATGGAGAAGAAGAAGAAGTTTCCCCTCTCTCCGCAAGGAGAAGAGAGAAGAAAGCAAAGTAATAAAATAGTGTAGTGTCATAATACGTATAGCTAGATATATATATATATATAAATACATACTTTTAAAAACTATGAAAATACATAATGCACATGTAATAATATAAACGACATCACTCCCTTTTGTGGCCGGATAAAATGGCATTGAAATATTAAACAGCGATTCCGATGTACTGTAGGTTTTGTTTAAAACTTGCGCCATAAAATATTCCGTACAATAAACAGAAATAGAAATTGCTTGTTGAAAAGAGTTATTGTTATTTGAATATGATTGTGGATTTTAGATGAAGTTTTATTGGAAATTTGTAATTGAGAATAGGCTTACCCTTTGCTAAACAGCCCTTATCAATTGTAATCATATTGGTTTTTGTTTATTTACATTTAATATAGTTTATTTTTCTGCCTTTTATAGTGGCACCATAGTGGTGCAGCAGGATAACGTCTTTCTGTAAACGCAATGGGCTGTGGGTTTGATTTCCATACAGGAAAATGATTATAATCAATTTATTCTCATTTTTTTATGCCACCAATCAACATACAATTGCTCGATTTCGGGCACCAAGCGGAAAACTGAATGTCTTGACTTTTGTTTTTCTCTGACAGTTGAAAGAATAATATTTATTCATATATTAAATTAATACTCTTTTCAAGTTGAAAGTGAGACAATAGTGTACTGAGATGGCGTGATGGTTGTGGGGTTCGATGCCCACTCAGAGAAATGTCAATATTTAAATTATTTTCATTATCTCGCTCTGGTAACACCAAGCGCAGAGGTCGGTTTCGCCACTGAACACATGACGTTTCCAATTCAGACGATAAGTGGAGAAGGGACTGTCTGTATCATTTTTTTATTATTTTTTAAAGTGTTAATCACACATTTAGGAAATTGAAAAAGACATATTGAGTAAATATGTCTATTAAATATGTCTTTGTATTAATACTTCTTATAAGTTCTCTATGACTACACTGATATGTGAAAAAAGGTTGAATTTGAAAAGAAAAACGAATATTCGTTTTTCTTTTCAAATTAATTAATTAATTAAAGTATATATATATATAAATCTATAATTATTTATTTTAGCCTATTATTTCACTCTCCTGTAAATTGCGTGAAAATTACACGAGCGGTGTTGTTTGCTAAGGGACGACATGGGTTCGCTTCACCAGCGTGTGAATGTCGAATATAATTGTATATCAATAGTCGTATCTCGTACCATATAACTTTATGTCAATAGAAATAATGTCTAGATTGTCGTTAATAATTTTCATATCAATATTAATATATTTCAAATTTTAATTCTTTATTTCTAGTTAGTTATAAGTTTTTTCCCCTATGACTGCCGAATCTTTTCGCTTCACATTTATTATAACTTGTATAATTTTATTGAATTTACTTTAGTTGAAATATATTTAAATAATGAATTATCATATTACTTTATGATTTTAAATTAGACCACCATAATATATTCGAAAATTATTAAAGTTACTTTTGAATGGCGTGGCCGTGGATTTAACGGTATTTTTCGGTATCACCATTGACTCCAAATTACAATGGGGACCTCATATTTATGGATTGGCGAATAGACTTAGCTCAGCAGCCGTCGTGGCTTAAAAAAATAGATTATTAAACGACGTGGAAACGGCTCGCCTTGTTTACTTTAGCTACTTTCATAGCATTGTCTCATGGAATTATACTTTGGGGTAACGCAGCCGCTAATAATTATATCTTGCAGAAGCGAGCTATTCGTACAATCTACAACTAGGGACCTAAAGATTACTTAAGGAAAACAATTGAGGAAAGATATATATAGACAGTTGCGTCTCAATACGTATTTGAAAATGTAAAGAAAAATATTAATGATTTTACCAAAATCGGTGATGCACATAATATTAATACTAGAAATAGGCTTAAACTTACCTCGCCTGTAATTCGATTGCATCCTACCCGTAATTTTTTTATAGGACAATGTGTACGCTTTTACAATAGGGTCCCAGAAAACGTCCGAGAATGTTTTACATCATAAATTAAAAAAGTTGTTAAAAGAAGTTTGTTTGTTATAGGTTATTACCTAATTAGCGATTTTATAAATGATAACACGCCTTGAAAATTAAATGCTCGAGCCAGCCTATTTCAAAGGTATCATTGGCACTATAAATATCTAAATAATTCATTTAAAAAAGTAAAAAAGTAGTCTCCCGCTGACATTCTTACGCCTGTTCTCCTCAGGTCTGAGGCAACTTTACTTAATCGGCGGCCACAGTGGGACAGTGTCTGACTGTAAACACGATTGGTTGTGTGTTCGATTCCCACTCTGAGGAATGATTATATTCAAATTATTTTTATTTCTCTGGTTTGGTGCATAATACGCGGAGGTGAGTTTCGCCACTCAGCACGCAATGTCTCAATTTCGTTCTTTTCCTGCTATGTGGGAAAAAGCTGAAGCTGAAAAAAATTGGCATAGTCAACTATTTTACATAGAGGTAGTATAAACGATTTTATGTTAAACTTGAACTGTAATTATATGTATGGTCGTAACTTGCAGGCGTACGCTGTACTGATAACAACTGATAACAACTTTCAACTTGTTAAAACAATCAATTCCAAATGGAGCATATATATTTATAAGCTTTCTCACTGTTCATAAGTATTCTAAGCCAAGCGTGTACGAACGAGTGCTCTTGAGGGAACCGTCAGACCTCCGGGAAAGGCTTTTGTGGCATAAGTTATAAGAAACGCCAGCATCCTTTGTCTTATGTGTAGAAAACCTGTAACGCAGGTGAAGGGACTAATTTGTTCTAGTGTAATGTTAAAAATAAAGAAAAAAGTTTCCTAAAATTCATCTCGGCACAGCGGGACCGCGTTTGAATGTGAACGGGATCTTGTTAGGTGCAATTCTTACCCGGGGAAAGATTATTTAAAATATTTTATTTCGATCGTTTTTTTAAGTCAAAAGGCAGCGTTGAGTTCCGTCGCTCAACAAAAGTCGTTTCTATTTGGGCGGAAAGGAGAGAACAGAGGGAACATTTACATTTTATTCCCTCTGACTACCTTGGTATACGGGATGCAACTAGAAAAAAAACAGGCAGGCAGGCAGTCAAGTATAACTTTAAGTAAACTTGAATAACTTATTTACTTAAAACTTATATATATATATATAACAGTAAATCCTCTTCAAGCTTATATTTAAGCCTGGGCCTAGTTCAACTGGGTCACAGACAGACAGGTGTATAAATCACGTGTTTGTGGGCTGTCAGCGGTGTCACATAAAATAAGCTGTGGGACACTTGCGATGGTTACTTTTTCCTTTATTTACCTATTTACGTAATTTGTTCATCAATACAGGTAAGTTCATTTAGTTTTTTTACTTTTAATTAGTTTAAAATGCAGAATGTATATAATGTGGTCACAGCTACATTTGGCAAACATTGCTATCTTATCTAAATCGATCCATCTCTATCTAGACAGATGTTGGACTATGACAATTAGGCAATATATAATAAGCAATGTCTACATAAAAATGTAGTTAAATGTGACTGATCCTGGAATTGTGTAGACATTAATTGGGTCTAGATCGCATAGGTCGCCGACCGAACAGCGATTATTTAATACAGCTTCACCACAAGCCTTCAGCCTTTTTTTACAGCTTCACACTTTTTTCCCACTTAGCAGGGTAACAGAGAGAACCTAGAGCCAACATACTCCTTTCTCTACTTTCCACCTGTAATCACGATATTGCGTGGTGACTGGCGGCTGCGCTTTATCTTGTTACCAGGTACGAATCGAAAATGCAACTAATCACGTTTACAAAGAGACGCTGTTCTAATGCGCCATGATGGTCTGAATAATTATTTATCTAATAAAAATACATAATGAAAGTAAATAAATAAAAAATGTCTGTCTATATGTATTATTCAAACGTATATATAAAAGAAAGAGTTGTTTCCAGAAATCGGATCCCAAAAGTTCTAATGTAAGTATGTATTGATTGGCACGGGATTCATTTTCACGGTATCGGATTCATCGGAACTTGCCACATTAATCTTTGGGAGCGATTCAAATTTATCTTTGTACAAAGTTGCCAAAATAAATTTGGTTCAGAAACTTTGCACTTACGATAAGTCTACACATTCAATTTTATTATCTTGTAAGGAAATGAAGTTTCAGTTTGACTTGCGTTAGGCGTGTTATTGTTGGAGAAATCTTACGAGTTGCGATATTTAGTTATATATCTTGGTAATTCTTCAATGTTGAATTGAAAAATTTAAAATTGTTGTTATTTTTTGGTATACATTGTTGTGGCCGTGTCAAACGACATATCACTTAGCAGGTAACTTCATTAATAGATTAGAATACCCTAGTTAAACTATGCTGTTATCAGCAATAAAGGCTATAATAAAAAAAAAATCTCCAAATCTGTACACGACACACGACTGTTCACAAGAAACATTAAGCATTTTTGCAAAAATAATAAAATATAATAACAATTAAGCATGCCTTTCGAATTTACAATTTTTCTCCGTTCTCCACTTTCCATCCAAATTAGAGACATTGCGTGTTGAGTCCACTCAAGTTATTGCCGTACTAATAAGTTCCAACTTATTGCCGTTTTTTATCTTAATAGAGCAAGAAAATGAAATTATCTGATCGTTATCATTTTTTTTCCAAGTGCGGATCGAAACCACCATTGTTTTTATAGTTAGACGCTAAAGCATTAGTGGCATCGTATTTGCAAGGCTATATGTGTAACTGTTTATATATAATAGTTAAAATAGAAAAGAAAGTAACGCCAATGTAATATGGAGTAATGTCGTACTACGTCGATAATTGATACTGATGAAGTCCGGGATCAAGTATAATTTTTTATGGCACATAATACTAAAATACCGTACACATTAAGAGGTCTTTATTAAAAAAATACATAATGGGGACAAAAAGGAGCGGTTCAAACGAAAAATTTAAATGACTTCCACAAGAAAAATAAGTACCCACAGAATGAGAATTGTTCGCCCATTCCACCCAATATTCTTTGAAATTCGATGAATGATCATAAAAATTGCAAAGTTTGTGAAATCAGATATCCAACTTCGATATTTCTTTTAGTATATTATAATATACTTGGTCTTTGAATTTGTTTTTCGATTACGCCTAATATATTAGGTATACTGTATTTGAGGCCATCGTGGCGCAGTGGGGCAGTGGTAGTGGATGAGCTAACGCGACCCATGTTCAATGCCAGTCAAGTTTTAAAATTATATTAATTAAAAAAAGACATATTTAGAAAACCTATAAAAATTTGAAACCAGCGCCTAAAATCCACCTGCGTTAAAATTTTTATACGTTTTCGAAATATGTCTTTTTCAATTTCCCAGGTATGCGATTAACACTTTAAAAAATGTTAAAAATTATCTTAATAACTTTGCTCTGGCAATTCAAATCGCGGCGTTGAGTTCCACCACTCACCACGCAATATCACGATGTCGTGCGGAAAGTGGAGAACGTTTATTTATTTACTTATTTATTCGACATAGCCAACCTTACAAAGTAACATTTTATAAAACACCAATAATATATTTATAGTTCTGGTTCTGAAACTAGTACTAATTACAGACATATCGTAGCATTCGTAATTACTCCGGATAAAATACTCTTAAAGAAAATTAATATAACAAGTACATTAAAAAGGCATTAATTTAACAATATATGAATCTTTCTCTTGAGGAACAAAAAAGAGGAAGTAAGATATTAATGTGATAGATAGGTTCATACATAGAATACTAGATTGAAATTACAACTATACCTATGGCGGATTTTTCTTTTTATAAGACCAGTCTCGAGTGTTTTGACATTAGGTTCTGACCGTCTACCCTGCTATGCGGGGAAAAACGGAAAGCTGAAAAAAAATACTATTCATATCTAAGAAAGCCATAAGTACTAGTTAGAATTAACTTGCGGCAAAGTATTAACGATAATTAGCTAAGCTATAGTAACAAGCTTTTTGTAGCAGCTACGGAAATGCTATATGCCGTTTTTTTTACACTAACAGTTTTAAAACAGGTGTTACACGCTATTTTTCACTGTTTTGAAACGTATACTATTTTATAGTAAATTGCTATATAAATTTATTTATAAATAACTATCTAAATTAATTATTTTATATATGTTGATTTAGATAATGTTTATTTTCATCTATTTTATTTAATATAGTAGAAGATATAATCTAACAAAACAAGCCTTGATTTATCGTTAAACGCCGATACTTACTTGTTCAGGTGGAGAGGGATATTTAATATATTGCTGGTTTCGAGAATTAAGCCCATCATGGCGGAGCTAAAGAGCGTCTGACTGAAAACGCGATTGGTTGTGGGTTCGATTATTATTATTATTATTTTATTTAAATTATGTTCATTTCATTCGATGTGTTACCTAAAACCAAGCGCGAAGTTGAGTTCCGCCACGCAGCACGTAATGTCTCGTGTTCAAGC
The DNA here is from genome assembly GCA_038994665.1 of Podotricha telesiphe. Taxonomy (NCBI): domain Eukaryota; kingdom Metazoa; phylum Arthropoda; class Insecta; order Lepidoptera; family Nymphalidae; genus Podotricha; species Podotricha telesiphe. The sequence goes on along the minus strand of JAOYRR010000526.1, from coordinate 125,679 downwards.
TGAAAATCTAGAAAGGAATAATGACACTAGGTTCTCTCTGACTACGAACTTAAAATTATATTGTGCTGGCGACCGAGCCGGTGAACCTCTTGCAAAGATTATCGGGAAGCCCATCGGAAGGTAGTTTTGCTAAGAGCGCTCTGTGCCACGCTCAGTTGAAGGCCTTTACCATGTCCAGACGAGCTGTCAGGCCCACTCTCTTACTTTCTAGAGCTCCAGCCCAGCGGTGGGTTAGGTAAACTAGAAGAATTTTTTTATGCTCTCCAATACTTTGCAGAGCATGGATAGCAATTGGCTCGTAGTCGGACCGGAACCATAGCCCATAATCTATACATAATATAAAAATGCTACTTATCGCTGTCTGTAGATGAAAGAAAAAAATTGTTGGGGGCATTTATTAATATAATAAAACCCAAAACCGAGATTTTTAATATTCTTTTGTTTGTCTAAATATCTGTTTGTCGGTGTTTTTGTGCATGCTAACCTCAAAATCATCTTAAACGATTTCAATTCAGTTTTAATTGTTGTAACAATACAATAATATGTCATACTTTATACCTTACCTTGTGGTAAGCTTCTCTTAACATTCAGTGTTTATTACATTTCAATCGATTCGTAAATAAAAAAAATTACAACTATTTTCTTTATAAATAAATAAAAGTTTGTGATATAATTAAGAACTAAATAATTTACGAAGTTCACGAAGGCAAAGCCGCGCGCGGGTCGCTAGTTAATAATTTATCTATATAGAATTAGATCGCTAAATATCAGTTTGCATGAAAATTCAAGCCTAATCTAAAGTTAATGTAACAGTGTGACATTTTGCACGTCAGCTGCTAAATGTGTAACCATTTCAACACTTACAATTAAAACTTCATACTGCACTTAAAATCAGAACTAAATTTGAATATATCAAAACTTTGCGGTTATCAAGAGCAGTCTATAAATTAATAACAATTATACAAACGGATACATGAAAAATACGTACGGTTTTTTATAGTATTTACTCTTTTTTCAGCTTCACAGTATTTCTCGCACATCAGGGTGGGTAGCCAGAAAGAACCTAGTGTCAAGACACTCACTTTTCCGTTTCACACCCGAATCTGAGACACTGCTCGTCAAGTGACGGAACTCAACGCCGTGCTTTGTTTTGTCGCCAGAGCATAGAAATTAATACAATTTAAAATTCCCTCGAGTGAAATCGAACCCACAACCAATGCGAATACAGTCAGACCTTCACACTGCACCACGATAGCCCAACCCCAACTTCTTGCTTCTTTCCGCAAGATTTTGCTTTTTATGTTCAGGATATTGCGGTTTTTTTTTCATTTATTCTCAGGTTTTTTTAATTATTATACATATTTAACATACCTTTATTTTAGCATCCAGAGTTTTGATGCGTATAGAAAACATAATTATAATTTAATAACATTTTGTGATCTCGTCATATCAAACTGTTTTTTAACTTAATGCCATTTTGTCGACGAATAATTAAGGGTAAACTAAATAATTTAAAGCTTTTGGTCATAACAATATATTCGCTAGTATTTCAATAATAACATTGTTTTCAATATTAATCAATCAATATGACATAATGAGGCCATCGTGGTGCAGTGGTTATATCATCTGGCTATAAACGCGATTGGTTGTGAGTTCCATTCTCAATCGAGATAGTGATTGTATTATAAAATATTTTCTCCTCTTTGGCACCTTATACGAAGCGTGGCTTTGAGTTCCGCGATTCAACAATTCATAGATTTGAAAAAAAATCATATTTTGATTTCAGGTTGAGATTGGTGTCTTCACTAGGTTTTCTCTGACTACCATGGTCTGCGGGAAAAAGTGTAAAGCTGAAAAAAAAACTATGGTTAGCTTAAGTCTTTGTACGTAAACTAACCATAATTCAGGTGTCAGTTATAAAATATATTCAATTAAGTGTGATAAAATATTGTAAAGCTACTCCAATTTAATACTTTACTTATCTAAGCCATGAAAACCTATCATTTTGTTTAGCCCGCAATTTCTCTTACACGTAAAATTTATTTCATATTATCCCATTTTCACACACAGTGTGTTGGTTTTAGGCTTTCTAATAAATACGTCGGGCTTTAACTATTTTTATGTAATACTTTATACTAGCGATTTCGCTACGCTTTAGTACGCGGCCAATCTAAACATCGGTGATAGGTTGAATTGTTAAAAGTAATGCTAATTGCGTTCCTTTTAAACAGATACATTTTTTGTCGCCATAGCTTAGTTTGACTTATTTTTGTAATTTGTAATTTTAAAGTTAATGTTCATATAGGCCATCGCCGCGCAGTGGAACAGCATTGTACAGTGGGACGCGATTGGTGTTGGTTAGATTCCCACTCAAATGATTAATTTCTCCGCTCTAGTATGATACAACTTGGCATTGAATTCCATCACTCAAGACGCAATGTTTGCGTCACTAAGTTTTCTCTGCCTACCATACGAGACAAAGGATATTTCTTTATTTATACGTTTAAAAAAAATAGGTTTAGGTTACAACACAAAAGGCTTTGTAATTGATGAACACCAGACATAAGTGGTACAGTACGACGAACGGATGATTGACTAATCATTAGTTTAGTATATATACCAATCTCAAATTGTAGTATCAAGTCAGAGTCGCAATTTATTATCAAAATCACAAATTCGAGTGGCGGAACTCCACATTACGTTTTCTCCACCAGAGCTAAATGAAAATAATTTTAAATATGATCATTCCACCGAGTGAGAATCGAACCCGTAAACTATTGCGTTTGCGGGCAGACGCTGCGCTGTCACACTGTGTTACACTGATAGTTTTAACTCGAATGAAGCATAACCTTTGGCTTTAATATGAAATGTTAAGCTTATAAGAAATACAATTTCATATAAGTGTTCCATGGAATTTTACCTAACAGGGACTTAAATAAAATGTGAGATATTCTAAGAATTTGCAGGTTACGGTCTTAAGGTCGACATTCAGGAAAAATACCAAGCTTCCTGCGGCGTTCGTTATTTATGTTTGCCTTTTAAGACTGCTTTTAGTTAAAGACATGTTTAGAAAACGTATAAAATTTATAAACGTAAAAAAATTAAATAAGCGTATAAGAATTTCGACGCAGCTGGATGTAGAACGCATGACTTAGCGGTCAAAGCGCTCGAACGGTTTTCAAGAGGCGCGGGTTCAAATCCCGCTGCGTTCAAATTTTTATACGTTTTCCAAAAAATACATTTTCAATTTCCTAAGTGTGTGATTAAGAGCTTAAAAAATGTTAAAAAACTGCTTTTAGTTAGATATTTTAACTTACAAACTACTTATTTGTGTTTAATTTTATTTTGGTTTTTATTTCTTTTTTTTACACAATTTACCCGCAAATTGTAACTCATACATTTCTACAGGTTGAGTGGAAGAGATCTCTTCTAGAGAAAGGTCCACCATTATTAACTGTAAAACTTTATTGCTTTTACTTTGTAATGTTTTTTTTTAATTAAAATAAAGAATATAATAAATTTGATTAAATTAATGAGTAAATATATTCAATTTATAAGTAAATAATCTAACAATTTTGTTTTCAATTTTAAAAAAATATTGTGTTTTTTTTTATTATCTCCACATAACACTTTTCTTTTCATTTTTCAGCTTTACGCTTTTTCCCATATATTTACATAGCAGGATTGTCAAAAAGAATCTAGTTTTAAAACAACCCGTTCTACACTTTCCGCCCAAATCCGAGCAATTGTGGTGTAACTCAAAGCCGCGCTTTGAAAGACGATAATTAATTAACTCTTATTTTAGAAATTTAAGTTTTCACTAAACAAAAAGATTTTCAATATTACTCAAAAAAAGTCAGAAGAGGAAGTATATATTAAAATATAATAAACGCTATTGACGGTACACCCAAACCCAGGCTGTCTTTAACGTTGCGGATATATTCATTATTAAACATTAGCTTCTACTGAATAAAATAACGAGACATGGGTCTTCAAATTTCCTTGCGACGTATTCTAGCTTTAAATACAATTTTAATTAGAACAAATATAGAATTACCGTACCGAAAGAATAATGTACGTGAGTTATATTACTTTTTATACCATTATGGCATAGTTGGGTAGTGTGTGACTCGATACGCGATGGTTGTGGGTTTGATTCATATGTAGAAAAATTAATGGTTAAAATTATGCCACGCAAAGCAGACAGCCTCCAAAGTAAGCTGAAAGTGGAGAGCGGAGTTTTCTTTACCTATATCCCGCTAAGTGATATCCGAAATGGACCTTAATTAAACACATTGCCCATATAAATTACACAAAAACGGCTAAACAGATTTAGATGAATTTAGGCATATGTAGTTTATTGTTTCCAATAAAATACAATGTACTTTTTAATTCTTGATTGATAAATAGTCAAAACTGTTATTTTTAAGTCCCTGAAAACAAAGTCGATGTCAGAACTAGTAAATTACAATAAAAAAACAGATTTAGGTAATAACTATACGTGAGAGATTATCATACACGGGTTAAAAAGAAAACAATCGGGATTATTACCTACAAGAGCTTGTGGAATTGACAGTTGCAGGTTGTCAGCTGTCAATTCAAATCAATCAAAATTCAATGGAAATAATTGAAAATGAAAAATGAATAATCAAAAGTTTATTTAATTTTATTTATTTTTTCCTTACTATCTACTGGAAATCCAGACATTGCGTGTTAATTAGCGTAGCTTAACGCCGTACTGTAACTGGTAAGACAAAGAAGCGGAAGAAAGAAAATTGACTATTAGCTTTGTTTTGCTTAATAATCTTTGGACAAGGTATTGTATATTATTCATAATATTATGTAAAAAGTTTGTATTTCATAACGCAATAGGTACATGTATAAAACTAATACATAAATATCAATAACGCAAATTTGACTATGTGAATTGAATAGACTTTTTTAACTGCTTCACGCCTTGCCGCATAGCGGGGTAGTCTGTACCAATTGCAGATATTGCGTGTTGAGTGATAGAGCTCTACGCCTTACTAACCAGAGCGGAAATTAAAATAATACAATCAATCGAGTGGGGATTGAACTCACAATAAATCGCCCTTTACAATCACGACTCTATCCCACTGAGCCACGGCGGCTCAAATATGCAATTTTTTTTTAATATTATACAACACGATATTTATGTGAATATTCCATGAAGAGCTATCTCATGAGACTTGCTATGGACATGAGTCGGGATTAGAAAATGATTTATATTTTTCCAACACGATACTACACTTACCAATAGAAAATATATACACATTTTTTAAAGTGTTAATCGCACACTTAGGAAATTGAAAAAGACATATATAGAAAACGTATAAAAATTTGAACGCATGGCTTAGCGGTCAGAGCCCTGAACGGTTTTCAAGCTATTACAAATATACTATTACATAATGATTTATAAAAAAAAGTCAAAGTTAGTTGAACTGGCAAATAACATAGCTCCTAATTCAATATAATTTTAAGTAAAATGTATAAAAGTGCATTAAGATTTTTTATTACATATTATACCCTTATTTAATAATATCCATATATATTATATTTCAAATAAAACTCAAATATTTTCAAATATTCTTTATTCAAATAGACGTTGGCACTCTTGAACATAAAGCTACCACCGGCTCGTAAGGCAGTTCTGCTGAGAAGAGCCAGCGAAAAACTCACTGGTTGCTTTTTTTCAAATACAAAACTTACAATTTTATCATTTAATACAGTGGTAGCTAACCTGCCGCCACCACCTGCCACATCTATGAAGTATTCTTCTACAGAGTAGCTTGACTTATTAATATTCTCTTTATTTGGGCTTTAAATATAAAAGAGTATAGCAGAGTTGCAAATCTAACATAGGTTGTGGAATCTTATTGTATATGCGGTATACTCAGGCCCATAAGACTTATATAATCTTAAAAATCACAAAATTTTATCATATCACGAGATATACCCGAGGGAACATAGAAAACTGGAAAAGGGAAAAGGCCAAATAGTATTACAAACAGTAAATAATATAGCAAAGCTTAAGTTTATTACTTAAGTATTTATATCAGTTCTGATTTTATTGAATCATCTAGCTGCTAGCAAAGATAGTGCCAAGAGACTCCGTTCTCCGCTTTCCACTCATTTGATGGTCAATGTGTATAACTTTGTTGAAAAATTTAATTCGATGTTTTCCTAAAATCAAATTTTGCATTGTAATGAATGTGAAGTGAATTGAGCTTTGATTGCAAGTACTTTTGTTAGGTAGAAATTCAATAATGACTTCTTCTAATTTCTTTATTCAGATACTGGATTAAAAAGGTAAATAGGTATTAGATAGCGTGGCACAGTGGGCTAGCATCTACCTGTACACACGATCAGTTATGGGTTCGATACCTACTCAGGGAAATGATTTTATTTAAAATATTTTCATTTCTCCGCTTTGATACTTGCTAACAAAGCGCGGCATTGACTTTCGCCACTAAACACGCAATGCTCTTTCGATTTCGGGAGGAACGACGAGAACGAATGTCTTTCTGCAGGAAAAGGCTGGAAAAAAAGGAATACTATTTAATAATACCATGTCCCTTCTCCATGCATATATATATATATATATATATATATATCATACTGGATGGTGCTCGCAAATTCGTTTGCGTAAACTTTTCTACTTTGGCATATTATTTATATTTCTCTCTACTGTAATTTCCACTGTAAAATGAAAAATAAATTTCTGTCTGTTTTTATAGGAAATTTTCGGAAATCCTGTGTTCGTGCTCTCCAACTTATCCCTAAGGTGGAGTAGCTGTAAAACACACATCGGGTAGTCCTGCCTACATCCTTCCAATTTTTTAAATGGATTTTATTTAAAAATAGTTTAGTACATTCCTTACTTTATAATTTATTTTTCCCCACATTATATATTATCCCAACTATACCTAATATCCGAATTGTATATGTGAATAAATTACCCAGACGAATTCGAACCCACTACCATACCAGTACAAGCGAAGTTTGTTACGGATAAATGTTGCAGGATTGCCTCGAAGACATCATTAGATTTCGGCAAATATACGAGCCTAAATAAACATGTTCAACGCAATAATGATATATCTTGATTTAAAGGTCATAGGGCAATATAATATGGACGAAGTCGAATATTATTGAGCATTTATAAGTAGATTTTTTTTAGCTTCATGATTTTTTCCGCCTTGAGTCAAGACACTCAGTTCTCTAACTTCCGCCAGAAATAGAGAGATTGGCGGAACTTGACGCCGTGCTTCATTTTAAGTACCAGAGCGGACAAATGAAAATATTTTAAATATAATTATTTTCTCGAATGGAAATCGAACCCACAACCATCAATCACGTTTACAGCCAGACACTGTCCTGCCAATTGCCTCATTAGCAAATTATATTAAAATTAACTTTGATTACTACTCGAGAATGATATTATTTAAATTATTTTAATGTCCACACATTGATAAATAAGCTGACATACACACAAAATGTAATGGATCTAAAATTTATTTTTATAATATAAGATGTAAAAGCTATCTCAATATAATTTAAAACTGTTACATATAAAAAAAAGACATATTTAGAAAACATATAAAACCTTACGTACCAAAGCTCGTTAATATAATTTACAGTGCTTTGAGTAATTGTACAAACAAACTAATAAAGTAAGATATTTATTGTCATATAAACAAAGCCTTACGACTGCAAGTGATGTTTTTTTGAATATAGCCTTGTGTTTTCCTTTAAAACTTCTTATAAGAAGTTATTAAGCGCATTTCAACGAGATGTAATTTATTAGATATTTTTTAAACAGCTTCACGCCCTTTTCCGAATATCAGGGTAGTCAGAGAGAACCTCGTGTCAAGACACTATGTTCTGCACTTAGCGACTGAACTCGAGACATTGTGTATTGGCGGAACTCAACGCCGCAACTGTAGCATCTATATAAACTCCCCGAGTGGGGATCGAACCCACAACAGACGCTATTCCACTCCGATGGCCTTTAATAATCAAATAATAACATAATAAATATTGCCAAATTATTTCTTTATTCGTAGAATTCATGACAATGATTACTTTATCACTAGTTATAGTGAGATTGGTTAGAAAGTGTCCAACTAATGTCATCGGCAATCTAGACGACGTTTGACATTCGCCTCCTCGTCAAAACTTTGTAACTTGGCAAGTTCGGTAAGTTTTATAAGCCAAACTGTTTTTTAAAAAGGCTATTTAGTTTAATTTTAGTTTATTTTCAGTTGATATAGTGTAAGTAAATGATAAAATATTTATTTCTCATAATCTCTTAGTCTAGCCTTTTATTGGTTTTTATGCAATATGTATATATATTCTTTTATGTATATATAAAATCGCCCTGTAATTGTATTTCAACTCTCTACAGAGATGCTAACAACAAGGCTATAAATTTTAATAATCATTATGGGAGGGATTTCGACGTAGCTGGGTGTAGAACGCATGGCTTGGCGGTCAGAGCTCTTGTACAGTTTCAAAGAGCCGCCAGTATGAATCTTTTCTAGAAAAAAGGAAAAAAAAAATTTTCATATCTTAAGTGTGAGAATAACACTTTAATAATGTAAAAATAATTAATGTTTAAACGGAGTGTCTTGACACAAAGTTCTCTCTGACTACCTGCTATGTGGGAAATAGGCGTTCAATAAATACATAGGTTTCAACCTATGTATTTTTTTTACATGTTTACGGTAGAGCTACCCACTGTTGCCTTGTCAAGTACAATCCCGTGATAAAAGACTGTTTGTCAAGAATGGAATAATTGGGTCATTTCTGAATATTACGAAACAAATGATCCATTCACGGTCGTATTTCTTTATGTATCGTAAAAAAGAAGTATAATTTTGGCAATTTTTACTTGTTATTAGTGTTACCTCGTGGCTTTATGTATGTTTATTTAATATAAGCTTATTTTTAAACAAATCAAACTTCTGAAGATTTTTGTGTGAGATCGTAAGTCAAAGAAATAATGCGATACCGGTTTCCGTTCTTATTAATTACAGTTAAATGCCAAAGATTTATTTACTGTTATATACTTCCTAATAAACTTAAACAGCCATGTTGTAAAAAAATACTGGTTTAAATTTTTGCTTTCTTCAAAATATATCTATGAAAAATGCTTTATAAAACCATTATACATATTGTTTATTATGAATATAAAAATTATAACTAAAAATAATAGAGCTTATTTGTTCTTGTCTTACTATAAAATGATATAGAGATGATATCGCGTTCCTTTGTTGATTAAGCAATCACAATTTTATAAATTTCGAATTTTGTAGCACAATGAGATAACGTCTAACTATTACAGCGATGGTTGCAGGTTCGATCCTCATTCAGGGGAATTGTTATATTTAAATGATTTAACTTTCTGAGTTCAGACAGAGTATCAAGACACTGCCTTGCGGAAAAATGCTGTAAAAAAAATCATTAGTCATTTACTTAATAAATTGCTAATTGTTATAATTAGTTTTCAAAATATCGTTATAAAATTAAAATAGATACATTTTCTTTGCAGTAAACTAGCAGAAATATAAAAAAAAATCAGGAAGTCATTGTGGTGCAATGAAACAGTGTCTGACTATACATACGATTGGTTGTGGGTTCGATTCCCACTCGGGGGAATGAATATATTTAAAATATACAAATATTTTTATTTCTTCGCCCTGGTTTAGTTTCACGCTCTTTCCCACATATCAAGGTACTAAGAGAGAACCTAGTGTCCAGACACTCCGTTCTCCATTTTCCGCCATAATTCGATACACTGTATGTTGAGTGGCGGAACTCACCGCCGCACTTTGTCTTATCACCAGGGTAAAGAAAATGAAATCAATATTAATTCAGATTGAAATTATAAAGTCAATTTAGCTTTATTAAGATTTGAACTCATTGTTATCACTGTGAGACATCTAAATAGCACATTTATCATTATGACTATCTAAAAATATTAGTGAATATAAAATTTTTCAAATTATTTGTACAGAAATAGTATTTATTATAAAAGCTTGTCTTCCACAATAATGCTGCCTGGTTGAATTTGTTCTTGTAATGATAAGAGAGCTTTGCGTCGTCTTAAGGGAATTTACATAAAGTGAATTTGTATTTCACAAGGTCTTTTGAAAATATTTGTCCGAGATTTATATATATATATATATATGTGTGTGTGTATATATAGAAATATTGGGAGTCGAACCAATTGTGTTTACAGTCGACGCTGTCTCAATGTGCGAAGGTCTCCATATGATATATATATATATATATATATATATATATATATATATATATATATATATACATATATCTATACTTATAAGTATTTATGATACACATATATTTTCAAAACATGATTTATTAATTTTCACGTTTCTTGAGCAAATTATGATGTATGCAAGGGGTTTTTAGCGACAAGTCACTGTGTTTTAAATTATTCATCTCTGTTTTAAGCATTGAGTTGAGTTGGCCTATAGTTACATATTTTCTAAGAACAACTCAATCTTCAACAATATTATAAATACTAACAACAAATAATTTAATACAAATAAATAGAAGAATTTTGTAATAGGCAATTAAGAATGTATAGCTTAAAACTTTTACAAATTCAAATGTTCCCGCTAATAGATTTTCTATGTATAGTGTGCGCTCAGTTAATCTCAAACCAACTGCAACGGTATTTTATAAGTTTTGTTTCATGAATAGATTTATTTACGAATATCCAAATGTACTTTGTACTATTTCGTATTTATACTATATACTATAAATGACATACTGTTACTTTAGACAACGGTACAACACATCTCGTTTAGTGAGGCTTAACTACATTTATTTATTTTTTTTAGAAAATTTTATAGAATCTCTTAGTGGAAAATTGAGAACGGAGAGTCTTGCCACTAGAACAGAAAAAGATAGATTCATCGCTACAAAATATCGTAAATATGGAATAATATCCATATTTACGATACATATGGAATAATATCTAACTCTTGTGTTATTAAGATATATAAGTATATAAAATTATTAGCTATGAATAAGTTCAAAATCATTTTAAAAGTATTTGAGCTGTTTATGTAAAATTTGAATCTGTGGCCTCTTGGATAGCATTGTGACTCTCTTGATTTAAGAATCAATTTATGAATATATCATAGTTACAAATTAATATTTTCAAACATTATTTTTTGCGATATTACCTATGTATTGAAAACGAATAACTGTCGAAATTAATTAAAGTTTTTAAAGAAGAAAGTTATATTTATCCTTATAAAATGATTTAAACTTATTCACTGACTGATTCATCATCACCATTAGTTTATGCTCAATAATGAATACCCATATCCAATAGTAGGGCTATTTTGTGGTATAGGGGTTTGAATTATTTATGAAAAGCCGTTATTTTTAAATTTAGAAACGTGAAACTTTGATTTTAGGTTACTGATTAAAAATAAGTAAATAACTGTTCCAGCATTTGCGACAATTATACCCCTAAGGTGGCAAAATATTGGTTCAAAGTTGGTATGAAAGTCTGTAATTTTTATTGATAAAGACTTTATTTTTGGTTTCGTGATTGAAAGTTAGTTATCCTTTACAGTGATTCTGAAAATTGTACTCCTATGAAATACGTGAAATTGTTTGTATTAAAGCCCGTCATTTCTGAAACTTCATTAAGCTAAAAAATTCATTAAGCATTTGTAGAGTTAAATATATCTCCAACATTCGTTCGACACATTTAAAGTTAGAAATTTTTATTTAAACTTTTTGTAATATATTGTATAAATAAACTCCAAAGTTTGTGAAAATTCAAAGGTATACAGTTCTATGTATCCTGTTCGAAAGTGAGGTCTGCGAGAAGCCTGGTGGTTGTGGCATACGAAATTCGAACCACGAATGTGTTATATAAAGAGGCTTGAAACGAACGTGCCTAAAATTATGTACGTATATTATTGTAAAACTTCAATATTCGACGTGAGTATATCCACGGGTACCTGCTAGTTTACAATTTAATATAAATTAGACTTTTATAAGGCTTAGTTAGTCTATTTAACGAAAATATTATAAGATATTAAATATTTCGACAGTTCAAAATGTAGATATTGCACCGAATTTGATATCAGCATTACTTTAGAAATTCGAATATCGACGTATTTTCAGAGTAGATGAAGTCTTACCGGTGAAGCGTCAATAATTTGTTATATGAAATCACTCGGGAGCTCATAAATTTAATGCAAAGGAGCAGTGATTGAATTAGAGATGCACCTTACGTACTGATATCTACATATACCTAACTACCAGTTCCATTAGATGTCTAGGTAATGGAAAATTTTAGACATTTTAGTTTAATATATTGTTACATTACATCAGTGTCTTCTTACAACATATTATATCAGTGTCTTCTTACAACATAGAGTCCTTACATGAATATCGTATAAGTTTTAAAAAAAATAATATTATTAATTAATTATTGTCTTTTATTTAATAATCAATTGCCTAATAGCAAACATACAGCTTTATATATGAAAAATCATATAAATTAAACCAATAAAGTTTCACAAAAAATAAAAACAAAAAATGAGCTCAAAATCAAAAAAAAATACTATAACAAAAAATACTACACATAAATTGCAAAACAATTATGTGTAATTGTTAAATAATACTTTTATGGGACAGATAGATATTAAGTTATTTAATATTAAGTAACGTTATTAGTTGTATATTCTAACTGTCCCAATACATACATATGTATTGGGACATAAATTATAATAAATTTAAGATTTTTTATAAGGTTTATTTATAGTAATGTACCTACTTAATAAAATCAGTCAATTTATCAAAATTGATTTAAGTTCTAATACGTTTACTTAAGTGTATGACAAAAGTGTGTGTCATTGATGATCTGCACTTATTTTCTATATAAATTTCAAGTATACCAAAATTTTATACTTTATATAATTATCGTAAAAAGAAATTGAAATTTCTTACATCACAAATTAATATTTTTGCTCAAAATCTTTTTTCCGCATAGTAAGGTTATCAGAGAAAACCTAGTGTCAAGGCACTCCGTTCTTCACTTCCCGCCCGAATTCAAGACATTACTTGTTGAGTGGCGGAACTGAACGCCGCGTTTTCTCTTATTCACCAAAGCGGAACAATGAAACTAATTAAAATATGATAGTCCCTCAAGAAGGAATCGAACCCACAACCAATCGCGATTGCAGTTCGAAGCTGTCCCACTGTGCAACGATGCCCTCTGGATGACACTATCAACATATAAGAAATGAAGATCAAAATTACATATATTTTTTTATGGCTTTACAATTTAGAGGAAAGGTATATTATCTTGAAATAAAAAACATTCTCTTAATTGTACTAATGAAATATTGTATATTGAAAACATGTAACTTTATTTCCCTTATTTCAACGTTATTTTCAATATCCTGTACATCTGGAGCAAATAGACTACGACCGTTTATCCGGAACCCGTATCACTGTTAATATTCCTCAGAATATAAACCACGAACATTTTTCAAGCATATTTTTGATAAATTGACAGTTGTCATGTGCTGTAAAGCTTAAGTGACAGGGCATATAAAGGGTAGAAGGTTCAATCGGTTGTAGTAATTATGTATTTAATTTTGGTAAGACAGATCTATGTATTTAGATGAAGATAGCACCCAAAACCATGTCGCGTATTTTAAAAGACGACTTAGTACTTGCAGCCTATAAGAGTACACGCTCCGGCCTTTTTAACTGATAGTTAAAAAATGTAAAATCAAAACAATTACTTAAGTGACACAGTCCAGTCACAGAAGAAAATTAATTACAGACGAGAATTTTTTTACAATTGAGCAATATTTGAACATACAAAATGTCTGTTTTTTTGCTGAAAGGTCTAAAGATGCTACCCAATCAGTCAACAGAGTACAATATGGTCATTATCCGACTTCAGTGATGGTTTGGTGAAGTAACTGCGCCCTATTTTTGTGAGAAGGGTATTGAAACATAGGAACAAGTGTATCAAAGTACTATTCTTGAGAAGGTATTAAGATGGTTTGGTGAAGTAACTGCGCCCTATTTTTGTGAAAAGGGTATTGAAACATAGGCACAAGTGTATCAAGGTACTATTCTTGAGAAGGTATTAAGATGATTTGGTGAAGTAACTGCGCCCTATTTTTGTGAAAAGGGTATTGAAACATAGACACAAGTGTATCAAGGTACTATTCTTGAGAAGGTATTAAAGCCCCTCAACAACACCATGTTTAATAACCAAGAATGGGCCTTACAGCAAGGGTCATAAAGCTCGATCCATCATCATCCTTCAATCTCCGTTAGAAACAAACGTTCCGGACTTCACGAGAGCTGAAAACTGGCTGGATCTAGCACTGATCTTAGTCCACTGGGTTATTATTTATCTCAGTCAGTCAGTTTTAGAGAGTAAGGCTTGCTCTACACGCCATGATAACTTGGAGTCCCTAAAACCATCCATACGATTGGCAGTGAAGAATTTTCCCATAGTAAGAGTGTGTGATGCTATTGATAACTAGTCTCAATATTGAACGGACTGTGTTGCAGCCAATAGATACCACTTCGAATAAGCTGTATATATTTTTAATGGTTTTATATTAATATATTTATTTTATTTTATATAAGCTAACACATTATTATAGTAATACATTTTGCGTACTATAAAACTATATAGTTTTTCTTTGTTACAACATTTATGGCAAAAAATATACGTGATCCAATTATATCCATTTAAAAAAACCATTTAAAATGTGTAATAATAGCGAATACCTTATTATACGGCTAAGATTTTCTGTATAGAAATAAAACTTAAGCTTCAATTTATCTCAAAGTTTCAACTTATCTCTCAAAGCTTTTATTCAAAGAGCTTTAGTAGTTTCCTGTGTCGATGTTCCACGATAATAGATAGATAATGCAAATAAGTAAATATATTCAATACTTTGTAGAAGTAAAGAGAATCAAAAATACGATTGCTTACATTTTTGTTTGTCTGTCTGTATTTTTTTCGCCTTTCGCACAAACTAGTGTTTGTCCTGTAGTCTCACGGATTTTGATTAAACTTTTTGTTATGTAGGTATTAGTCCTCAGCCACATTAAGGATTTAATTTATTATTAATACCACCGTCAGTCTAATTCATATGAGATATTAATATATCGCCTAAGGAGAAATTGGTCAACATGATAAACAGTTTCGGTAAACATTAAAAAATCAAACTTACCTTATGATATATGAATGTAAAAGCTTAAGAGAAGTTGTTCAGCTTGTATAAGAAAATTTAAGGTTACTTGATTTGTAATATCAGATACTTTAGAATCTACAACTATAACTAGGGGAGCTGGTTTATGCGGCCTCTCTCTGAAAATGTACCGCTATCTAATTAAAAATAATAATATGTTTAAAAAGTTCATATGATATTACTGAAAGAAGTTATTGCATAACCTTACTAACTTCATAATTTTATTGGAACATTTACGAAAAATAACAATTAAGTCGCTTAATATATCGGTAACTGACGCGAAAACATCACTAAGATTTTTTGTCTGTCCATATATTTGTTGGCTTGTACGTCAATAACGCGAAAACTACTGTATATAAATTAATATTTATTGGCCTCAAGTTTTGTATAAGATACTTTTAAATTGATGTTGAAATGAAATTCTCTTAAGAAATAAATATAAATTTGTCTATAACAAATTTTGAAAATAAAACTAAATTTTAAGTAATACTATTTTAAGTTATTAAAAAAGCAACAAGCAAAAACAATATACAGCTTATAAGAAGCATATTGTCTATTTTAGATACTATATTTAATCGATCCATAAAGTAAGGACACATCGTCGCGCCACATGTAGGTGGCATTGAAATTGACATTCATAATATAAAATAAATTTTCATAATTTATATTTTTTTAATTACTTGGCTGAAATGACTGTTACAATACGAAATACCAATACAACAGCAAATGTTATATCGATACTTGATACGATATATCAATACTTGATACGATATATCGATACTTGATACGATATATCGATACTTGATACAAAAAAAAAATTGATACGATATATCGATACTTGATACGATATATCGATACTTGATACCATATATCATACTTCTTGATACATTGTTGGTACAATGTCGTAACAAAGTATAATTTTTTCTATAGCAAAATTGTTGTAAGCAATCATTGTAACTGTTATTAAATATATTGTTTTAATACAAATTTCGTTACAGAATAAGATCAACAATTTTTAATTAAGACCTGCTATAATTTTCTTCCAATATACCTTAAGATTTTACATTAGGATACTAAAATGCTTGTAAATATTAATTATTTACAGAAAATAACAACAATGCGTCTTTACTACGTGTAAAGACGCATTTTATATATGCAAATGAAAATCATACGATACTGTTACGATACGATATATTGGTATAAAGGGGGATATGATGCACTACCTCAAAATTATATAATAATAAATATTTTATAAGTCCTTTAACATAGCTTTTTTTAATTCTAACGATCTATAAAGAATTAACTTATCATGCCTATTATTACAAAAATTGTTTTGTTCAACGCACTATAGTCAGGAACTACTGGGCTGAATCAAGATAATATTTAAATACAAAATAGCCCAATTATCGAGGATGGCTATATTATTATAGGATATAAAACGCGTCGTCGTGCTTCGACTAATAAGAGCCCAGTGTCAATGAAAAATGTGACAAAGTTGCGAGGGTACGCTAGTTCAGAATGAATAACATAATCTTTTTTGTTCAGTTTTAAACTTAATATATATATATACATATATATATATATATATAAGTATATATATAGCAGAGCAGAGCATATATATATATATATATATATATATATATATAATATAGGAAGCCTCTTTATGTATTTAAACCTTGGACTTAAATAAATATTAATAGAACTATTCCATTGCCCACAGAGTTACTGAAAGACAATGACTAGCTGAAATATATTAATTTTTTGGCAATCCTGAAATTCCAACGAGATTTCCCGAAATGTCTATTACGAACGAAAAAGGCCGGTATATTACTTTTTCAATCAAAACAGCGGAAAATGAGAATAGTTTGACAAGCGAAGTCAACACATACAAAGTTTCGCTCGACAACTCTTTTGACATGAAATGCCTCTTTTTGACCGAAACATAGAGAACAGAGTGTCATATCTCTGCTCTCCTCGATCTAAAAAATACAGAAAATGACTGAAATTAATATTTTCAAAGTAATACATTTAATACGAGCAACACTTACCTACTTGATGCATGATCAAAAATGCAAATGAACCATGGATAAAACTAGTTTATGAAAGCGGTGCCTTGAGGGAATATATAAATTTTAAACGCAATATTGACTGTTTACCGTCGCGTTGCAAGAATTAATGAGGAATATCGGTTTTACACGTTGACATGGTAACCGCAGGATAATTGAACTGCATACTTGTAGATTTTGATTGACTGAAAAGCTAGTGTCATTATTGGTTCTTACTTATTGTCTTGTTATTGATTTATTTGTAAATAATATTTTAAAATCTGACAAAGCACGGCGTTGAGTTTCGCCACTCAAATGTTTTAAGTGAGGAAAAGCCTGAAGCTAAAAAAATATTATTGTCTATTATAGAAATGTAAGAGTTATCTATGCTTTTTATTTTTATTTTCATGTAGCCATACATACATCTCTTGCGAACTAATTAAAATTATATATCATTTTGTTCTCAATTTTCCGATGACACAGAAACATTGTATTATAAGTAGTTAAACCTATGGCTTCATTTGACGAAAAAGACATTGATAAAAAGTTTTAAATATAACACACATCACCGAATGAAAATAAAACCCACAACTTCTGCTTTTCAAGTCACTAACTTCGACTGTGACACAATGGTGTCAAATTTACTATATAAAGTTTTATAGCTAGCATTTGGCATTCGACCCTCGTGTAACAAAAATCAATACGCGTCTATACAACGATTATAACAATCTCTAGTGAAGGCAGACCACGTTTAAGTGAATTATTCAGCGGTCTCAAAGAGGGAGAACAAATATAAGCGAGCCTTGCAGCAACTTTGATGAGTTAGCTCGAAGGGTCTTATTTGTTCAGGCAATATATTTTACCACGAGACTTAGTAATAGGCGGCACAAGTATCCTACATTTTAGAGCCTCGTGTATAATATTATTTTGATTTATAATATGCTCTAGACCAAGTGTGGTTCTACTATCCTATACGAAATGTTGCTATATGACATAAAAATAGATTTACTCTAGCCATTGTCAACAATATGTGGAAATAGAAAAAATATATATCGGATTCAGAATCCGTCATTATACAGTTGTCATTAAACTTTAGTCAAACATGTAACTACATGCCAATTAATATTCTATTGGCAAATTAATTCAATTTATTTTTAAAATATTTTAAATAACAATTTTACTTAATTAAGTTATAATCAAGGCAAAGTTATTATCGTAACCCGTTAAAATGCCTAAACTATTTGCAGTTACCATATATTTAAAGGGTAAATAAATGATTTGTCACAAGGTGTACGAATGTATAATAAAATTCCACAAATATTTTCAGATCCTCTCGCCAACATGGCGAAGTATGACAGAGTCTAAATGTATAGTTAATAATGGTTGTGGCGTGATGGTTGTGGGTTTACCGTTGCCACTCGGAGGTATGATTGTACTTAAATTATTTTTGCTTCTCCGCTCTGGTGACAAGACAAAGCGCGGTGGTGAGTTTTATCACTATACACGCAATATATCAGTTTCGGGTGAAAAGTGGAGACCGTTCTCCACTTATGTTAGTAACTTGACAATAGTTTCTCTCTGTCTACCCTGCTATACAGGAAAGACCTGAATATGAAAAAATATACCACTGGCCACTCGAACAATTTAGAGTTGAGTTAAAAAATACTTTACTGTAGAAAGTATTCTTGTATTCGTGTAGATTTAAATGTTGGTGGTGATCCCTCGAAAAGCTAATTATGAACTTATTGCAAAATTATATTTAAAAAAGCAACTTTTGAGATTTTTGACTGGCTTTTCTGAGCCAAGCTTCTGAGTTCGTGGTAGCCACGTGTACGCCTGACAATACTCACAGTTTTATATTATTTGGCGATTCCAAAGAGCTTTTTAGGTTTCAATAAAAAAATTACTTGATTTACAGAATATGTCGTAAGCTTGTCTTGGACTTTAACTTGCGTCTCTTGTACGGTTTCGATTCCGCTGCGTAAAAAAATTTTATACATTTCATAAAAATGTTTTTCATTTCTTAAGTGTGGGAAGCTTTCATCTGAATCAATTTAGAAAAGACTTTATGTAATAGTTGGGCAAATATTACTCCTAAAAAAACATAATATTACTTATTAATACACGATAAAAAAAAAATTTGTCAGATTTTTCTTATTAATGGCCTGAGTTTGTGATGACAGTCGAAAAATAGTCTGCCAGTGTCATTAATCGTAAAGAAATCAAGAATGAGATGAAGCAGTAAATTTTCTAGGAAATTATTCTTTATTCGAAATTCATACACCTCCAGAGTATTAATTTGATATAGAGAAAAAGCGCAGACAGTCACAATTTTTCATAAAATAATATGAATAAATTGTAAAAATATATATCCTTTGAAATTTTATAGTAACCCAATTATTTATTTTCGGCTCCCATATTTTTTGTTTTCAGTTGGATTTCATTTCTTTTATTCATATAATTTTACGGTTTATTTTTAAGGAAGTCTAAAAATGTAAAAAAATTGTTAAAAATGTTATATTGTGTTTAATATACAATATTTTTCGAAAGGTCTTTTATCAGAGGATTGCGGTTGATGGGGCGGGACGAATCGTTGAGTGGCAAATTTGATTATATGCTTTGTTGTACGTATCTTAACGAAATAAGTTATTTAAATGTTTTAGGTTAATTGCCTGTTATTAAATTCTTTCATTACAAAAGTATTTTTAAATATTAAAGGTCTTATTTTAAGTTTAACAGTTTCATAGATTTTGCCTCAAGAAGAGAGAATCTAGCCTCAAGAAGAAGAAGCATTATGTCTTACTAGAGAACAGAAATGAAAATAATTCAAATTCCTTCGAAAGGAAATCGAACTCACAACCAATCGCGTTTACAGGTGCTGTACCACTGCACCACATTGAGGACATCTATTATATTTCTAATTAACAAAGCTTTTCAGAAACTGTGTTATTGACGTCAATAACCAGTACCAAGTAAATCGAACTACCCAAGGCATAGTGACTGTAAGATTTATATAATAGTTTTAAAATTCTTTTTTTAGTTAGGGGGAACTATCAATAACTATAAGTTCTTGGTATTATCCGATTATAGGAGTAAATTTACCAATCCGTTATTACACCTAATAACGGATTGGTACCACATTTTCGAAATAACATATTAAATTAAGGTTGCCTTGGCGCAGTGGGGCATCGAGGGTTTTCGCTGGGTTTTAGTAGGCAGTATCGGGTTCACAAGGTCGCAAGGGTCTGCCTTTTTGCACGAGCGGTCTGCGTAACAGGTATTTCACAGCGTCACAAAAATAAAAAAAGTGCTGCAGCGTCTGATTATAAAGGCGATGGTTGTGGGTTTGATTCCAACTCGAAGGAACGATTACATTTAAATTATTGAATTTTTTCCGTTGTGGTACCTAACACAAACGAGTGCTGGTCTGGTACCTTAAAAAAGTATCACTCTGTCTCGATTTTGGGCGGAAAGCGGAGAACGAAGTGACCGAAGTGCTATGCGCGAAAAAGTGTACATCCATAAGTCCATATATAAATATTTTTTTTTAAATATGTGTCCTGTAATCAGTGTTTCCACCTAATGAAGAAAATATGTAATATACAAAAATATATTTAAAAATACATATCTCTATAGGACAAATATGAAATGGACAATAACTTAAACCGATATAGACTTTTCTAAAACAAAATCGAACTTACTATCACCATACTATCCATTTAAAAGATAAATATATAGGTATTACAATATGGAACATACATACATACTAAAATCTTAATCTTATCGTTTAAGATCCAAAACAGAAAACTATAAATATGACTTTAGAAATAATTCAAATTTATCTTTTTAGTAATTAACAATATTGTTTTTTTTAAGGTTTTCGTGCATCTCAACTAAATGTGCTAACAGGAAACACCACCTAGCAACAATCTAGCGTCTCCTGTAATCCGGCTACTCGGAGGTCGGGTCCGGAGGATGGTTTGAGGTCGGGAGCCCTGGCGCTGCGTGGCCCATGTTGACTAGACGTCCACACTATGCCTGGTGTTAATATGAACCCCCCGGAGGAATCCGGGGGGTGCAGGTTCTTTAAGGAGGGGCGAACCGGGCCAGGGGGGAAACCCTGCAACCGCCTAGCAACCACCTAGCAACCATCTCTCAGCCACCTAGTAACCATGTAGCAACCATTGTACGACTGGTTATATGGTAGAAAAAGTTGGTAGAAAACGTAAATAATATGTAAATATTGAAATCATTTCATATAAAAATTTTGCATATGTGCAATATTGAGCGTTTTATGCTTCGATCAACTTTTCACTAGTGTGGATACTGATCGAAGGTTTTATGACATATAATATTTTACAAGTACAATTGCCGGAGTAAGCAGAATGAGGCTTTCTGACTGTGAATGCGATTAGATGTGGGTTTGACCTCCGCTCGGGGGAATTCCCTAGATAAAATAATATACAGCGTTGAGTTCTGCCATTTAACACATTTCTTTTGACAGACAATGTAATTTAATTTACAAATGAAAAATAGCTTATTGATTGAATCTTTTGTATATTTGTTAGTACATGAAACTTTGTCCGCATTTTGTGGGACACGCTGAGAGATACTACCCTTTTCTAAACGTCTTAATAAAATGATGTGAAAATAATATATATCTAAATAAGTATCTTTTACAAAGAATATACAGTACAAATGATTTATAAAATTTAGATAAATATATTGTTACTAAGCTGACATTACATCTTTGTCTAAACACAATAAAATGTGTATCCTTCACGTATACACATTTTATTCAACTAGGATAGACAAAACAAGTATAAATTACAAAAAAAAGCTTTTAAAGATTGGGTCGATATTTCAGGGATAAGCTTGATTTACCGAAAGCGAGCAGAACTCGTAAGATAGATTAGCCCATTTTCAGCTAACGTTCGGTAAACATTTGCTCGGATTTTGCCGAACGCCCCTAAATTTGTAACGTTACAGAAAGGGTGCAAAGTGGCAATATTGTGAAGTGAACAAATTACTGAAACACTATCAGATGCTTCAATTAATTATATAAGATTCTATTACATACGAATTTTACTGTACATTAGATTTTTTTTAACATTTTTAAACGTTATTCACACACTTGGAAACTAAACTGGAAAACATATTTTTAGAAAACATATAAAAATTTCAATGTTTCCAAGAGTAGCGGGTTCAAATCCTGCTGTGTACAATTTTTTTATATTTAGCGTTTTCTTAATATATATTGTACTTACTTAGAAGTTTTATTAGAGAATTATAACTTAAATTGTTGTAACTTTTTTTTCATATTACCAAAATACTAATAATATAATAGTCAAAACCTCATGTCAATCGATAAAGCCGTTTCTGAGATGAGAGTGCACAAGCGCAGAAACAAACGGAAAAAAAATAAAAATTAATTTGGGGTTCTATTACATTTGTAAATGGACCCAATAATACTTTCATATATCTTCCATGTACAGACAGCTATCAGTTACATTTTTATATGCAGGTATAGAAAATTTACTTCCCTCGTGGCTTATAAAGCGCATTTGTTTTGTCTACTCAGATCTGCTCGATATTATATCAGAGTTTTGGAACATTCAGTGATATGAAGTAGTTTCTTTTGAATTTTCCTTTGATTCTTAAAATTTCTTAATATTTAAACTTTCATATTATCCAATTTTCAAATATTAAAAATCTATTTCATGCATCGTCATTTTAAAACAAAATGCATTTTTAAAAACTTATTTAAATCTATTTTAAATCCAATTTGAGGCCATCGTGGCGCACTGGGGCAGCGGCTGGTTGTAAACACAATCGGTTGTAGATTCGATACCCAATCGGGGAAAGATTATATTTAAAATATCTCTATTTCTTCGCTCTGGTACATAAGACAAAGCATGACGTTGAGTTTCCCCACTCAACAACAACGTCTTGATTTCGGGCAGAAAATGGAGAACGGAATGTCTTGACAATTTTGTTTGGTTTTCTTTCTAAGTAATTTATAATTTAAATTACGAAAAAGAATCACTCACGTAAAACCTTATATTCGACATTAACTTTTCTGTACTACAAATACAGACTACTGTCTTCGGTCTCAATACTTTATTCCAGGCAGAAGAGGCGCGGCTTAAAATAAACGATCCTTAAAGCAAGAATAAATTGTCCCAGAAATTGATGCTCGATACGTATGATAAAGGGGTCAATTTCGCATTCCACTGAATCATAGTTCTCCGACGAAGTATTTTAGTTTTTAAATGAAATAAATGTTTATGATTTGTTTTTTTAAACGTGTTTCTTAGTTATAGTCAAAGTATATTCGTATGTAATATGGAAAAAAGGATATATTTTGTGCCTAGTAACATACAGACAACTTGAGACGATAGTGTTTTTTTTTTGACTCACAGAAATTCAAAATTTAATTACTTATTTGCACCAGACAGGTTGTTTTTTTTTTTATAAAAAGCTTACGTTTTATCACTATAAGCCAGATGTTGGGCGTTGGCGTGGAGATAACAACCGCTTGCCTAAAAGGTGCCATTTTACTCTCGATTTAAAGATTATAAAACTGTCCAATTTGAATACAACATTTTTGTAAGTTATATTTCCTTTTCAGCTTCACGTTTAAATCGTGACATTGCGGTACCCAATACCGCGTTTTGTGTTACCGCAGCGGGAAAAGGAAAATAATTAAAACACAATCATGCCCCCGACTGGGAATAGAACCTAAAACCAATAACGTTTGTAGGCAGATGCTGCGCCCCTGCCCCACGATGGACTGATAATGAAGGTAAATAGTTACTTAATAATATATTTATTATAAATATACTGAAAATATTCAATTGTGTTTGCATTTTGTGTTGTCTTGGTTAATCTCATTTGATATTTTTGAGTTTCATTCTTTTATTCATTTCAACAAATATTAGCTACAATTCGAATCAAGTCTATTAATAAATTAAATTGTTATATTTATTTATCAGTGGATAAAGTGCTTTTTATTTTTCATGCACGAGGATAGAAGTAGCCTCTAATGACGTGTCTTCCGCCTATAATGTCACTTCATAGTCTAGCCATCTGAGAGCTTTTGTCAAAGTTCATCCATTAATGTCTTTTGTTATTTTGTATTATACAAACATCACTGTTATCATTATATTGATGAGTGAAGGAAAATGATTGGAAAATTGTGCGGACGGAGGAGTTAGGTTAGTTAGAAATTTGGCATAGCTAAAGTTTGGATGGAGATGAGGCGCAGTAAGATATGTTTATAGTATATTTTTCTTTCTCTCTTTTCTTTAAACATAAAATTTATAATATGAATATATTTGATATACACGTTTATATAAAGCGTACATGCACATTGCTAAGGCAACGCACATACTACGCGTCTAAGAGACATCTAGTAGCTTGATACAGCATCCACAAGATATTCGGTACAATATTGTAAAATATTTTTTTATATTATCATTTGTAAAATTTATTAGAAAGGCTAACAAGCGAACCAATATATATACATATTTATTAAGGTTGACCGAAATATATATAAATAAAAAAAACAAAAATATATTTTCTATATTTTATTTAAACTATCGATAAAACGTATATATAGGCTCATCATTCTAACAAAATTTAACCTTTCAAATGATTCTAGTGATGTCAATATATTCACATAAACACTCTCGACCTGTCTCACCATTTCAAAGATAGATAGATTTGAAACAAATGTCCATTTGAAGAGAAAACAATAAGCTAACCTGTTGCTAAAACGTTACAATATATGTGGCACAATGTTAGCGATGACATATTTATTACTAGCGATTGAAGTAGATGGATGAAACATAGCTTTGGTACGCTAGCTGAATTCCTATTATTTTACAAATACGAATAGCTATTGTCAATTTCAACAAAAAAATATTTATTATGCAAAATAGGTTTTTTTCATTGTGGTCGCGAGGATCTGTGTTGTACAATGGTTGTAGGTTCGATTTGGAGAAATGTCACACTATTTAGCTAATTATAATTTGGATATAGGCAGTATGATAAGTTTTTTTTGTACGTTTCTAAATATATCCTCTTTTAGTTTGTGTATTCTATCTAGCAGGGCTTTTTACTTGCAGCCCTCGTACTTTGCCTTTTTGCACTAGAAATTAACGATGAGAGCTTGAGTTATCTTCAAAGTCAATATTTTTAATTTAAAACAAAGAAATACCACCCATTTACTAAAGTTAATGCCTCAGACCTGAGGGGAACCGATACAAAAAACTCAATGGGACCCGTTTTAAAAGTTTATTATTATTTTACATACAATGCTATCATTTTTATTCTTATAGAAAAACTAGCACGCACATATCTGGAACCTCTCACGACTATTAAAGAATATAAGGCGATTAAACAAACCATTACGTTCCGAAAATATAGTACCTCCAGCCAAACTAAAAGGTATTTATTATCAAAGTATTTTATTTATAGCTCTCACTTCAGCCGTATTTTTTTCTATATATATATATAAAGGTTACGCAATCTGTTAAAAAGATCTAACCAACAGATAAACGTAGCACATTTCGCTATTTCATGTTTCTATTGCTTTTTACATGTTACTGAAAATTAAACCGTTTTGTTTAGATATTAAGATTCAAATTTATCTATATTTATGGCCATTTTTCCAATGGCAACAATTTTTGTAGTATCCCAAACAGTCTAGAGAATTTTTTAGATAATCTTAGATGAGTATCGAGAACTTGTGATAGCCTTTTCTTTAAAATTAGTGTCATTAGATGCTTGGATAAGTATTGTCAGAGATAAACTCCGACATTATTTTAATATAGTGAGATATAGCTCAATTGTGTAAAATGTTAGCTAAATTCTTGATACAGAAAAAAATACATAATTTTATACTAATGCCACGATTTAGTTTTTCGTTTTTCAGTTTCCCGCTATTTCCTGCATAGCAGAAAGAACAAAGAGTCAAGACACTCCATTCTCCACTTTCCGTCCGTATTCGAGACATTACGTGATGAGTGGCGAGCCCGTCGGCGCGCTTTGTCTTGCTTACCAAAGCAGAGAAATGAAAACAATTAAATTATGATCATTGTGCCGAGCGAAGAATCGAACCCACAACCAATCGCATTTGCAGTCAGACGCTGTTCGACTGCGCCATATATTTCATCCCACCAGACAATTCCATCATATATTTTTATTTTGTATAGCTTTCGTATAGCTATATAGCTATACGAAAGTAGCTTATAAAATTACATCTATCAGTCAGCTGTTTTGAACTATGGGTCAAAATATACACAAGGATTATTAAAACCATAAACCAGTTTTTGCCTTGCCTAGATTGTCGGATAAATTAAATCAGATTAAAACCTATTGTAACTTAGGTTTTTCCTCCAGCATCACTATTTTACGTACTCCGTTCTCTGCTTTCCACCCGAATTGTACACCAGAGCGGGGAAATGATAATAATTTAAATATAACCTCCGAACCCACAACCCATGACCGGCTGTCAGAGGCTACCAGTGCGCCACTATGGCCTCTAAAATTTAAATATTTATTTTGTATATTTCTTCATAGTTGACTTCCTTCTAACATTAATGTTTGTTCATTATCACACCGTACTTATCATTTGGGGCAATTTTCGTTATTCACTACACAATTTAAGTCACCGATCGACGGTGATAATGTCATTTACATAATTTACAGCTTAGGAATGTTTTTACAGGATGTGCTAAGCTTATGATATAAGCTGTAGCTAAAAATTCCCTAATATATAATGTAAAAGTATACACAGTTGTGGCATAGTTAGTAGGAGTAACAGTTGCAGATTCTATTCCAGGTCGGACAAATATTTCCGAGCAGGCCGCCGAAGGTGATTCCCACCACCCTCGACTCCGCGATGTGCCTAGGAGCCTGCTTCCTACCGCCAGGGTTCACGGAAGATTGTAGTCTCTGTGGCCCTGGCCAGTGGCGGAGGAAGAGTAGCATCGTGAGGTTCTAGTGGGTAAACGGACGGCCCTCCGCCGCTCCGTAATCCCCACATAACCGCGTTCGAGTCCCCAATCGGGCGGGTATTCATGTCGAACAAATGTTCATTTTATATTTTGTTTATTTTTATAATTATATACAAATGCGCACTCGTGGCGCAGTGGGATATCATCTGAGTGTTAACGCGATTGGTTGTGGGTTAGATTTCCACTCGGGTATGGAATGATTATATTTAATACATTTTTATTTTCATTTCTCCGCTCTGGTACCTAAAATAAAGCTCAGCGTCACGTTCCGCCACTCATCACGCAA
Organism: Podotricha telesiphe; assembly: GCA_038994665.1. Taxonomy (NCBI): domain Eukaryota; kingdom Metazoa; phylum Arthropoda; class Insecta; order Lepidoptera; family Nymphalidae; genus Podotricha; species Podotricha telesiphe. Next base: position 98,021 of record JAOYRR010000526.1, on the reverse strand, counting down.
TGTCTCGATATCGGAGAGAAAGTGGAGAACGGAGAGTCTTGACACTAGGTTCTCTCTGATTACCCTGTGGTGCGGCAAATTATTTTATTTCAATCGGTTCTATAATAACAACAATTTAAATTGAAAATTTAAGCAAAGTTTGTGATTTAAATGAGAATGCGGGTAGGCGAAAGAACTAAATAGTTGTTTAGTCATGTAGTTTACACAGGCGAAGCAAGCCCATTGCTAGTGGTTAAAAACGTTTTCAGCTTTACCCAATTACCCAAGAAATTAATAAATTAAAAATTTATTCAAGAAAAAGAATCATTTTTTTTATTTAACTAGTTAATTGTAACTTAATTTGCGTGGACTTAACGATTATGTCAAATATTACATCTATTTAATACCTGGTGAAATTAAAACTTGGACACAAAATTATAATAATTTTCATTAAGGTAAGGTCTCTCGGCAGACAAAAAACACTATCAACAAAACGCCAGGACGAGAGAAAGAATGAAAACAATTTAAATATACCTATTCCATAAAGTGGGAGTCGAAGGCTGTTCCACTGCGTCTCGATGGCCTCAATGTTCAATGATTTCTATTTGTCAACAAAAACTGCCCATCGTATGTGAATAACTGTTACTAATGCGGGATTTAATTATATCTCATATATAGCTGGTCGATTGTAATTATTTAATAGATTTTCCAGATATTGAATTGTTATATGTCAATGGAAAATGCTCATTGCGGTGAACACTTTTTGCCAAGGCGACATTTACTCTTAGTGGACTTTTTAATTTTCAGATTTTTTTCAGTTTTCATTGTGTTTTTATAGTTTAACTGACCTGTTACGGTTTTACATCACGTGTTCTATTCTTCGAAATTAATTATACCCCAAGTCCTGACCAGAACTGAAAACTGTACTATAATAAACAAGTAAACAGACAGACAAAAATTAAAAAGAAAAAACAGATTCATATCGCTATTAATAATTATTTCGTAAATATATTAATTGTACAGTTACACTTTTTTACTTTTTTATTATAGTATGCTCATATATTATAATAAAATTTAAGATTTAATTTATTAAATTCAAATTAGAACAAATAACTGTTTTACATTACCAGTTTTAAATTGTTATATTTTGTCCAAAAAGAAGGCTGCTTCTTTTTGAACAAAATATAACTATACAAACGTAATTACAAAATTAATATTACAAAGAAATCATTATAGTCTTATATCAGTAGTCTCATGTTAAAATAAATAAAGTATTATTTAGCTATCCCATCGCACGACTGGTGGAATATCGACCTTCCCAGAGCATTACAATGTGACGCGCGATTATGGCAAGTAAATTATGCAAGATGCTAATCGCGACGACATTTTGGCTTATTAGATATTGTTGTACGGATATTTATAAAATTCCTACGCATATTACCTTGGTGAGGTCAAATGGCTAACGTAGCTGTGTTATTAAGTTAAGGTAATGTATTGCTAGAAATGCCTCCATTAAATTATCCGACTGGCCTTTTCATTTGTAAACGCTTGATTTGAAAAGTATTAAAACAATTTAGTAGTTTATTATGACGCTATTGGTTTGTAACTAATTTGATAACATGATAAATGGCTTGAAATTACGATCTTATTCTGAAAATCTCAGTATTTAGTTACATTTTTGTGTTCTCATTGAAACTTCAACTATACAAGAATTAATTTATTCTTTTTTCTATACTTTAAAACATATAATACATATATTTGCATGTACATATATACTTACATACTAATAGATATATATATATATATATACAAAACTTATATCACAATGAAAACATTATAAGATTTCATGTGTTATATATATATATATATATATATATAGAACAAATTTACAATCGTATGTTTATACAATCGAAAAGACAGAATGACTAGTTCTAATACTAATTGTAGCAAAATAAGAGCAAAATAAGTACAAAAAGCTTTTATAATTTTCTTTTACTAATATGTGGAAGTGGGGCGTTACTATCCTGGTACTGTAAACAGAAAACGGGAATATTAACGAAATACGAATGATAACGATAAGAATGACAAAGACTGACAACTAAATTACTTGTTATTATTTGCTCTGCATGGTCATTACATGGTTATGTGTATATCTACACGAAATAGGACATAAACAAAAAAAATATATAGGTACTTTTTATCTCTATCTAAACATACAAATAAATAAAATTAAAGTGTCTGTTTGTATTATTAAAGTATTAAACCAAATTAATATTTTTAAAATTTTTGTCTGTCTTGCCTGTTTGTTCCGGCTGATCTTTGGAACGGCTGGACCGATTCTGACAAGACTTTCACTGGCTTTTATTTTAGAATTCCATGCGGACGGAGTCGCGGTCACAGCAATAAAATTAAGATTACAAATTCTGCATAAAATATATTTTAACGTATAAGCTAAATAGTAACACAGTAAATAATAAGACGTATTTAGCATAATATTCAAGATACGCACTTGCCCCGCCTATTAATTACACACGACAATGCCCGTTATACAGCGCCATGTCACGTTGATGGCAGTTTGATATATAATTTGCTTCTCGGTATTTATCTTCAGTCATCTCCATTATGTCTGAAACATGTAGAATTTATTGTTATAAATCACCTGTGTCGTTGTTGGTTTTTCTATACATTATATACTAGCGACCCGCTCCGTATTTTACGCAGCCTTTTCGTTAAACATTAAAATTCCTAGTAAAACAAAAAAAAAATGGGAAGAATTAGCTTATGTTCATCCCAAGACCCTCGTCTATCTCTATATAAATTTTATCACAATCGGTTCAGCGGTTTGGCCGTGATGACGTCACAGACCGATTGACTCATAAAGTTACTTTTGCAACTACAATGGATAACTAATATGAATTAGAATAATTCCGAATTTTGTTGCGGCCATCGTGTCGCAGTGAGACAGCGTCTGACTGTAAGGTTGAATGGTTGCGGGCTCGATTCCCACTCGGGATATATATATATATATATATACAAGATAACACAAAGGCACTAAAGACCTTGTATAAATACTTCTAACAGTTTTTGCAGAATCAAGTGCTTGTTAGAATTGCCGGGTCATTAGCAGAAGTAATAGTCCAGGTGTAAGCACAAAAAAAGGGTTGATTGCACATCACACAGAAAATTGCGAAAGAGAATATAAGGGACTTTGGGTATTGATTGGATCGACGGTGTTAGAAGGTATCAATATGCTACGAGCTGCTGTTAGTGTTTTTTAGTTATATATTTATCTTTATGTACTGTTACCGCTCTTCTCAGCAGAACTGCGTTCCGGAGCGGAGGTGGCTTTATGTTCATTCGACGTTTCAAAAGTGCTTGCAAAAGTCTATTCGAATAAACGATATTTTGAATTTGAATTACTAGAGTCAGTATAAGCAAAATATTTTCTAGTGTGTGAAAATCTGTCTAATTATATGACACAAATGGGCCATTCATTGATGCCGATCTGATTAGACAAATTGTGACGCTGGGTTCCAACTTCCATCGACCAACATGATAAACTCTTGTAAATTGATGAAAAGTTAAGAACTAAGCTATACGAGCTTAATTAGTAAATTCAAGGCTGTAAGCTTATGATATACATACGAAGTTTATAGTATATACATTTACCATCATATAAACCATACATTTGTATGGGTTTTGTATATTTTTATATATGAAATTTTCTAGAACTGAATATCTTAACAATAAGTTCTCACTGTTTTTTTACTAAATGCAGGATGGTATGGATGGTAATGCATAGATTCATAGATTTGTATTTCTGTAAAATTTCACACATAGGTACGTATTTGTAGAAAATTTATATCTCATAAGGTCTAATTTAATCAAAAGTTAGAAATTAATTTGATGTAACAATTAATTGTGAAACTTTAGTAAATCTATCATACATTAATTGGTTTCCGCGTGAGAAGGGTCTTAGCTATTGAACAGTGAGATACTCGAAACTAATGTAACGAGTAAATAATAAATTTTAAGGTAACAAACTACAATACTAGCAAATTTAAAAATAATAATTAACACTTTAACCAAGTGTTTATGTTTGTATCAAGTAAATATATATACCTAAGAAATAAATATAATATTAAGATATAATAACAAATATCTTCCTTTAAGAGATATACTAAAAGAAAACACTTGAAACTGTTTTATCTACGAAACTATTATATTGATAGCGGATACCGGGACATGCGAAAGTTTGTTATAAATAATAAATATTGTTGATGTTTATAAAGACAAATTGAATAGCTTTTTTATATAACTATTTAATTTTGCGTATATGAAACCAAAAGGAGGTACGAATATATAAAGAAGGAAGGCTTGTCTATATATCTATATACTTATATACTATGCATCAATATCTTACAGCGTACATTAAAAAAATAGTTTAAAATTAAACCAATTGCTTTATTACTAGAAACAGTTTAATTCCTTTAAGGGGAAGAAAATAAAAACTTTAAAAAAATTAAATAACAACCAAAATAAATCATTTTTTTAATTTTTTTATATAGATATTGGACAAGTATCACGGGTTTATTTTTTGAACTCCTAACCATCGTGCCTATTTAAATACACTAAAATTACACAACATTGGCGTCTATTTGTAAAATCATTAACTATTCACCAAAACAGCCGTGAAAATGCTGAACGATTAAATTATTTTCCATTGTACTTTCAACAATTGTATACAATTTGATGAATTGTTACAACTGCGGTTATAACAAGGGTCCTTTAGGCGTCAGCCACCTACTGTGAACCTTTTGCTACTTTTATATTTTCTCATAAGTTGCAAGTATGGATTAGTTGGAGCTTAGTGGTTTATAGTATAATTGATTAGTATGTAGTAAGTTCGAATAGCATGCTTATTATATATTGCAAGGTCACAGCGGTAGAGACTGAGTGAGAATCGATTCGTCAGGAGAAATCATTATATTTAAATAATTTTTCTTATAGCTGCTCTTGTAATAAAGCGCGGCGTTAGTACCTCCGATGAATCACAATGTATCTAATTCCGGTGGAAAATGGAGAGTGGAGTGTTTTGACATGAGATTGGCTCTTATTAAAGCGGGAAAAGCTTGAAGGTCTAAAAATATATTACCGATTTTTAGTTCAGACTAAATAATAAAACCTGTAACGGGAAGATTGATTTAGAATGAAAAAGTGTTATGATATATTCCTGTACCTATCTCATGTTTTTTCATAGATTATGTTTCTTATATTAATATCCCTGCTTTCTTCCATACACTGGGAATTATTGGTGATTCATAAAATTATGGAGCTACTGATGAAATAAATACATTTATTTATTGAATCATAATATATTATTTTTTAAATTCACTAGTAATATTTTTCGCCTACAGCTTCGTGTACGTTGGTAGGCAGAGAGTAATTTAGTGTCAATACACTCCGATCTCCTCTTTCTTTGTCTTGGCACTAGCGCGGAGAAATAAAAGTAATCTATACCCCGAGTGGGAATCGAACACGCCACCATCGCGTATACAGTTAGACGCTGTCGCACTGCGCCACGATGGGCAAATGGGTTTAAGCCCACTTCATGCCCTTGTCATCATACTATTTCCATTTCTCTTTCGTAGTTTCGGCTGTACAATGTGTAAAATCTTATTGTAACAAAAATTTGGACGACAATAAATAATAAATATATTGAATTTAATCTTTCTACGCCCAGTACGTTATTAGTAGCCGTGCGTTGTCCGTCAGTCAATCAGTAACGGAAGAGTTTTCTACATACTAATTAATTCATATCACATTTTTTATCTACATATAAACTATAAAAAATGAGACAAATCAATTCTGTATATGAAAGATTTACGTTTTTTTATTGGGTCTTTTAATATAACGATAACAGAAGCGAAAACATTCAGTAAAATTTTCAGCTGTCTGTCTGTTAATTTGTGCCTCATTCATGCAAAACTTCTAATAAAATATCTAAAAGGCAGAAACGGATGAATTTTGTTATAGTAGTAGGTTATAGTCTGGATTTATATAAAGGATAGTTTTATCCTGAATTTCGATGTAGTTTTCGTACAAAAAATAAATAACTAAAACCATATTACGTACTTTAAATATATAAAGTATTTATTTTTTACCCATAAAATTTATTTGCAGCTTCAAAATTAAATTCAATTTACTAATGAAAAAGATACTCATTTAAAATTCATGTGATTCGTTAAAATTAATGGAATCAAAAATACAACGTTATTAAGTTGAAAGTAAATTGTTATAATTTGGTTTAATTTAATAACTTCAGTACAGTGATTTGTAAATCAGGATGCTATTTAGAGTGAGCGAAACAAATCGAAATTTTTTTTCCGCATAGCTGGGTGGTCAAACTGGTGTCAAGACACTCCGTTTTCCTCTTTCCGCAGGAAATCCACATTTTTTGTTACGAGAAAGAGGATATGGAAATAGTTTTAAATATAATAATTCCAACGATAAATAGAGTCAAACCCTTTTATTTCTTTTCTTTTTTTGAACGTGAGGAAATCCGTTACGGATACCCGTTCGATTGGGGACTAGGACGTGGTTATGTGGGACCCCGGACCGGCTGGTGTAAGCCGTCCGTTTACCCACTAAAACCTCACAGTGGTCCTCCTCCACCGCCACTGGCCGGGGCCACAGGGACTACAATCTTCTGTGACCCTGGCGGCGGGAGCCTGCTAGGTACGTCTCGAAGTCAAGGGTGGTGGGTCACCCTCGACGGTCTGCTGGGAGTAGCGCGCGGGAGCATCCTACTCGGGATAGGTGAGTAGACGATCAGCTTCCCCAAGCTGACCGCCCTCTGACCTATTAGGGCGGAAGGCGGTTTATCCCCGAAATTTAATACATACAAAATATTTTAAATAAGTATCTGTTTAATAGAGAATATTCCATATTTTGTAAAGAAGCCGTCAAATAAACGATTTTAGAGTGCTTACGTTATAAGCGTTGGCTAAACTGTATGAGATACATCAAAATAATACACAACGGAAATGTGTATCATACAAAAGGCTACAAAAAGTCCGTAATACCATATCTATCTCCTAAGCTTGACACACAATATGCCATTGTAGAAAAAAAAAAAAAAAAAAAAAAAAAAAAAAAAAAAAAAAAAAAAAAAAAAAAAAAAAAAAAAAAAAAAAAAAAAAAAAAAAAAAAAAAAAAAAAAAAAAATTACAAGCAATCAAAAACATCCTAGTAGTGAAAACGCTACAGCACAACTCCGCGCCTTGTACTTTTATAATTCGATAAAATTATAAATTTGGCCAGTTTGTGATTAAAGCGGAAATATATTATATTGTAAAAATTGTAAAAATGAAATAGCTCGTCGTTTAGTTCACGCCAGCAAAGCTGCGTGCTGATCGGTAGTTACCATATCAGGATTAGTTTACGATACCTGATGTCGTGTTGAGTTTTACTTTAATGAACACTCAAACATACAACACGCTTAAAGAATATATTATATTGAAAAATACATATTTAGAAAACGTATAAAATTTTTAACGCAGCGGGATTTGAACCCGCGCCTCTTGAAAACCGTTCAAGTGGCGTTCAAGAAGTGCGGGTTCAAATCCCGCTACGTTCAAATTTTTATGCGTTTTCTAAATATGTCTTGTTCAATTTCCTGAGTGTGCGAATAACACTTTAAAAATAAATGTTAAAAAATATATATATTATATTGTTAATATCAATTGTGTTACATTGGAATTGGATATGTATGCAAAGACGGGTCGCTAGTATAACTATATATAAATATGTAGGATGTATGTATATGTAGGATGGATGAGTTAGTAATAAGTCACTCTGTTTTTTACTTTCTGCCCGAATTCGAGATATTGCGTGCTGAGTGGCGGAACTCAACGCCTCTCTTTGGTTGTGGGTACAAAAAAAAATTAAACGGTCTAAAATGGGTAAGTATGTAAGTAAATTATAAAAAAATTTTTTACCTAAAATTTAAAGTTTAATCTATCAATAAAGTATATAGTTCAAAATTAAATAGAACAATGCCTCAAAAAACATTCTCGCTGTGTAAATTAAGACTATACCTACTAAAAGATAGTGTATCAATTTATGCAATAGCTTCATTCGAAAACCTATTATGGCGTGGCAATAAGCAATGAAACTAAAAATGCACATCGCTGCGAGGAGCATCAGACAGGCAAGGAGTTAGCGCTCAAATTCAATTTCATGGTGAATTTACTCAACAGTTCTAGCTTGGCGCCTGAAATGGGGCGAATAAAATCAGTTTCTTTCAGTTTGTTCATCATATTATTTGGTAATATACGTGTATATATACTCGGCATGTACCAAAATAACACTTTTGACAATTTTTGTCTGTCTGTTTGTTGAATGTTGATTGAAATTTTTTGAAAATTTGAATGAAATTTTTTTTTAAATTTAAATGAAAAAAATTGAATGAAAAATGTTCAATGAATGTTGAATGAAATGGGGCGAATAAAATCAGTTTCTTTCAGTTAGTTCATCATGTTATTTGGTAATATACGTGTATATATACTCGGAGCATGTACCAAAAGAACACTTTTGTCAATTTTTGTTTGTCTGTTTGTTCCGGCTTATCTCTAGAACGGCTTGACGTAAAATTCACTGGCAGATAACTAAGGCTACTTTTATTATCGAATTCCACGCGAAGTCGCAGGTATAGCTACAGCGAATTATAACTTTTACTATTTTCCTTTGTCTAGGTAATTTTATTGAATGTAGGTGGTTAACAAACTCAATACAAAACAAACATAAATAAACAATACTTATCCGCCATTTAACAGCTCGTTCTAGATGTTATCAACAAAATGTAGAAACGACAGTCGTAAGAATCTGATTTATTACTTTGTTTAAGCGAGGGGAATCGCCAGTGATCTTTTGTAATTGAATTCGGCAGCAAATTAATGGCAGGCCTAAGTGGGCCAAAACCGCCTGCGCTTAACTTGATTTAGTTCACAGGACGACTCAATTTCTTAGCGAACTGCGTGACTTATCCGTATCTATCAGGAATCTTAAAAGGTTGATGGATTTACTGTGGACATTGTCGAGGTTTATTATGTATCCACGAAGGTTACAGACAGGAAGGAAAATTTTGTATGTAATTAGCAGATATAACCTAGTGTCAAGACACTGCGTTTCGCCCACTTTTTGCCCAAATTGCGTAATGAATGCGGGAATTCAACGCCATGCTTTATATTGTCACCAGAGCGAAGAAATGGAAAATAAATATAATCATTTCCCAGAGTGCGAATCGAACCCACAACTATTGCGTATACAGTCAAATGTTGTCACACTGAGCCACGATGGCCTCAAATGCGTAAAGCTAGATATTTTTCGAAATTAGAATAGAAATGTTGTTAAGTTAAGGTGTCTTTTGATAAAAATTATTGTACTATCATATTGCAGTAAGTAATCCAAAAATAAATATAAAGAATCTCACCAACTAGCTAGTTTAAAATTAGAAATTAGATGGCTCATGCTACAAAATACTGTATGCTGCAGGCGTGTTCGAATTTTCTGACAAATTGGACGACAAGCAGTGTGTGTTCTTACAATGATTGATTGCTAAATTTAGGTGAAATTTATAAAAGCGTGTTAAAAGAAGTATCTATCTATGGAAATTTGCAAATAAAATGGTCGTTCATTTTACTGGCCCTACAAGATTTATGTAACAAAATATGTATCAACTCATATTACCTATATATATATCAATTATTGATTTATTTATGAGGTAATCGTAGTGCAGAGGGGCAGCATCTAACTGTAATTGCTACTGGTTGTGGGTTCGTTTCCCGTTTGGGGAATTAATATAATATGTGAAATATTTTCATTTCTCCACACTGGTAACTAAGACAAAGCGCTGTATTGAGAAAAAGCGTAAAGCTGTAAAACACAATTATTTATATAGTATAATATAAAATTATTAATTATTAAACTATTTTAGTATCTAAAGTGTCCTTTAAGGATATTATATATCCGTATTAGAATAATACACGTTTCTCTTTCTCTCTAAAATGTCTAAGCATAATATTACCTTTATATATCGCCTGTTACATATTTTTGGTGCTTTAGATAAATTTTCTTGTTCGGAACAAACATGTGAAACGTCTCTGAAGAATTCTATTAAAGTGAAATCTTTTTATTTCACCGCTTTCAAAGTAAAATGTACAATACGTTTTATTTTAAAAGCGTAAGGTTAAATTTGGTTGGGGAATAACTTTACTAAACTGTCTCTGTCTGTAACTGTCTATTTTTGTACCAGTTATATTAAACTGTTTTAGCAGTTTAACACTTTTACCGCATAGCAGGGCAGCAGAGAACCAGGGTTCACGGAAGATTGTAGGCACTGGCCAGTGGCGGTGGAGTAGCAGCACCGTGAGGTTTTAGTGGGTAAACGGACGGCCCATATCTGCCGGTCCGGAGTTTCACATAACCGCGTCCGAGTTCCCAATCGGGCGGGTATCCGTAAAGGATTTCGTCACGAAAAAAATAAAAAAGGGTTGTCAGATAATCTAGTGTCAAGACACTCCGTTCTCCACTTTTCGCCCGAAATCGAGACATTGTTTAAGTGGGAATCGAAGGCACAACTAATCGCGTTTACTATCGGAAGCTGTCCTACTGCGCCACGATAGCGCCATTCAACTGTTTTATAATAACAATTTAGTTTTATTTCTTAATTTGATTGACGTTTTAAAAAAAGGAACGTACGTTTTATTTTGAATAATATTATTTGACTTTGAATTTGTTTAAAAAAGATACCTGAAGTATTTATTTATATTATTACCCACATTGAAGTAAGTCCTTCGACAACGTCGTAGCATGTTTCTGCCATAAATCGAATCTACTACCTCTAATATAATTTATAAAGTCCACTAAATAATTATCACCACTTCCACAGGTTGGCAGGAAGAAATCTCTTTTAGAGATAAGTCCACCGTTGCTCACTTAATTTCTGTAATGAGAATAGACTGTTTTTTTAAAGTACAATAAAAGAATATATATATAAGATAATATTATTACCACTATACCTAAATAAACTAAATAATCTAAAGCAGGTGCACGCTTTTACGGCATTGCAAAGTAAACAGAGAGAACCTTATGAAGAGATTTTGTTTTCGGCTTTGCGTTCAAATTCAAGACAGTGCGTGTTGAGGGGTAAAATTTAAGAACTGAAGATTGAATCAATAACTATCGCATTTACAACCAAACGCTCCACTGTGTCACTGTGTTCAAATAATTTATATAAATTTAAATATTTTTTATTTAATCCTAACTAAACATCTCAAGATGTACCAAAACCCTTTACTTCCATGAAATTTGGGGCATTGGAAAGGACACCATAAAACGATTTAAGTCTTTAAGCCAACGCCTCTTGTATCCGACACTGTTAATCAAATTATACGAAGCCCAAAGTGTAATTACATTCGAGTGATTCCATAGAAATTGAGTTCTTAACTTAATTCGAGAATTTCGCAGATTCTTACCCCTTTTTTGTTCTACAGTTTAAATTTATAATTATTTTATTTATAGAGGCCGTCGTGACGCAGTGTGACGGCGTCTGGTTGTTATCGTGATTCGATTCTCACTGTGTGGAATTATCATATTTTGAAAAAGACATATTTAGAAAACGTATAAAAATTGCTAACAACAAATATAAATTGTAATAAACGTATAAGAATTTTGACGTAGCTGGATGGAGAATGCATAACTTAGCGGTCAGTGCGTTTGAACGGTTTATAATAGGCGCGGGTTCAAATCCTGCTGCGTTCAAATAATAAATGTGCGGATAACGCTTTAAAAAAAGTGTCAAAAATAATCATATTTTAATTTTTTTCATTTCTCCGCTCTGGGTAGATAGAGCACAGCGTTTAGAGCCACCACTCAACACGTACTTGCTCGAATACTGGTGGAAATTAGCGAAGGAAATTAGCGGTCTTGACACTTGGCTCTCTCTGACAAACCGTGAAAAGATTGATTTTGTATTCACATGTCAAATATCATGTTTTTAATAATACAATAAGTTTCAGTAGTTTCATCAAAGAAACATCCTCGTAATATATATATTTTTAATTTTAATATAAATATAAGGTAAGATGTAAAGTATATTTGAGGAAAATATGTCAACTTCCTACTTTAATTTACCAACAAAAACAAGGCACGTGTTTTCCGGTTACGAGTTTAATTATTTATATAACTCCCTTCATTACAATAGTCAATATTTTCGAAGGTGAAACAAAAAAATAAAAATTAAGCTTATTTTAACCAAATTTGTATGGAAAAAACATTCTCGTGGTATTATAAAATATTTACGTTTTCAATTTTTTAAATTTTCGTTTATTCTCAAAATTGAGTACAATATCATACTTATTTTGATGAAATTAAAATATTTATAAGAAATAATATCAATTGTGCTTTAACGGCATTAAAATTAAAATAAATTCTAGTATCTAGATACTAGAATTCTAGAATAGTAGTATTTAGTATCAAGAAACATAAAATATATCATTAGATTGTGTAAATTTTTATGTAAATATATTTTGATGTTAAAATAAAATCAAATTAAAATCTAAACTCTTAGTTATATATTATTGATGACGATATAGACTATTAAGCCGCAGGTAGTCAACAGTAATAAACCAGTGTAAAATGAAAGTGCAGCCCAAAAGAAAGAAGCTCGCCGTTGCTTCATATTTTATGCAGCACTGAACCTATTATCTCTTTAATAATTTCAGAGAAGCGAGAAAAAGTCATTCAAAACAAATGGTTAATAGATTTTATAGTCGGCTGCCCCCAGGCTTAATTGGTCTCCAGAAATTCCAAGTTTCTTATACAAAGTTTGTTCAACCGAGAGTGGGAGATGTCTAATTACATTGGTTGTCGAATAATGATCGCAAGGTCTGAAGTACTGCTCGTAATGGATGAAGTTCGAGAAAGTCAGGGCATCTATAATTGATGGTACAACTTAAACGACTTTTCATATATAATGACAAGAGTTTAGGAAATTTTTCTCATATTTTTTCGGAAAATGTACATGTTTTTGGCTAAGACGCAAAAATCATATTAAAGTACGTAGTCAAGGTTACATTGAAATTCAAAATTCTATACGGAATTTCAATCACATTTATTGAAGATGGATACATCTGAAGAAGTATAAATATATAGAGATTTTAATATGCAAAGAGGTGGCCTTATCACTAATAGTGATGTATTCTAGATCTTATCCGAACCAAACTGTAAGCATTACAAAAAAAAATAACATATATTTTACCTCCATACATAACCTATCAAATACAATACACATATGTAACTTAATAACTTCTGTGATTATTGGAATTTTCCAACTGTACATTATAATTCTTAATATATGTTTTCCGCTTCACTTCACTTAGTATCAAGACACTTTGTTTTCCACTGTCTGCCGGAATTGGACGCTCTATGCTGCCTTTGATGCCAGAATTAAAAATTAATTAATATTACCATTCGCTCATTGAAAAACTAATCCACTATTAATCCACATTCACAGTTAGACGCTGTCCAAATGCGCTCAATTCTGAATGGACTGAGTGGGCTGATGGGCTCAATTCTGAATATAATATATATAATAAATTGGGAACTTTTATAAAATAATATTTTGTTATGCGAACATTAGCAAAATCGTAAATATCAACGAGCTCATAAAACATAACCATCAATGCAATCTATTTCGCCGTGTTAGGTGCTAACTCAACTATCACGCGAATTACTGAACTGTTAAATGTAGCACAGTTCTTTTTTTTGTTTATTTAATTTTTTTTATTAACTTGCTTATTGATATCTCAGTCCATTTGATATTTAAAAAAGAAATATTTCCCTCAGCGCCATTTCATCTTCAGCGTCAAGTGCGCCGTTGTCATATTATAATATTCGTCATCCGTTGTCAGAGATAACTTAGTGTGAAGACACTCCGTTCTCCACTTTCTGCCTAAATTCGAGTCATTGCGACCATTGAACAGATTGTTCAACAATAGAGATACAACTAAGTATTATAAAGTTTTAACTTAAAAGAGTACAAAAGTATAAAAATATTACATTATAACTTCTTTATAATTTTACTGGTGTTTTGTATGAAATATCATATATATATATATATATATATATATTGATAACTCCAGTAATAGCATTTACGCAGGCCATAGTAATTTATAAAAAGTTTGTACCATAAACATTTATTTCTTGTAGTGAAATAAAAGTACGAAAGGAAATTTCACGTTGCTACTTACTACAAGAACGTAGGGAATTCCTTTCATTATTTATACGCGGTCTTACAAATTTTTTATTTACTTCAGCCGTTACATTCTGAGACCGTAAATTTTATCGCCAGATTTTTCTTTCGTTTTTAGATATTTTATGACTGGGAATTACTTATTACTACCGTTTTAGTTTTATATAAAGATATTATAGCGTTTTTGCGCTGATTACCTTCAAGGTTTGGATTTATTTAGTTATAGGTTCTTTAATTGAATTGCTGTAATAAATATTACATGCCGCTATAGTGGTGCAGTGGCTAAGTCTGAATATTCTAGACAGCTGTGAATTCACACACATATGTCTTGAAGACCAGCGTAAAGTTAACTATAAAAAAAAATAAACGTGGCTATAGTGGTACAGTTGGTGTATCTCTCTGGTCTGGTCTGGTGATGTAGCGGTATTTGAACTCGCGTCTCTCGTAAGCTGCCCAATATTTATGTTATCTAGATATATTATTGTTATCCTAAGTATATATATATATATATTTAGGTTTCTGAATGAAAATCTACATAATTTAACAAACATAAAAATCATGAAAATTTGAGACCATCGTGGCGGAGTGGGATAGTGACTGTAAACTGCTGTTATTAGTTCGATTTTTTCGAATTCGGAAGAATAATAATATTAAAATTGTTTTCAGTTCTCCGCCATACTAAGACAGCGCCACTTAACAAGCAACGTCTGAATAGGTGCGAAAATAAAGAACGTCTTGGAACTAATTCACCTGCTATCCGGAAAAAAGTGTATAGCTGAAAATATAATAATAATAAAGTAATTATAAGAATAAAAAAATAATAATAACTAAAGTTTAAATTTTTTAAAAAGTATATACTATAAATATTACTCAAATAAACTTTTACACATTAACTCGAATTTCAACATAAAAACTATTTTCTGACTAAATAAACTGATAAGCTACTTTACTAAAATTTCATACTAGAATTTCTGGTCGAGAAATAAATTTCCGATTGAGAAAAATTGACGGGTTGAGTCCCAAGTCCTTCAATATGTCGTCAGCGAATATGATAGTTACATAGAGGGGTTGTGACCCGCATTTGTTACCGTAAATGTACTCATGTTATGCTGATGTTTCAAGAAAAATAGGTATATGTCACTAAAATTCTCTGATGTTTCCTTTGTAAATGATATAGATGGAACATCGGATGGACGTGGAAAAAAATCTGTATATTTATTCAAAAATCAACTAAATTGCTTAGCCTTAATAAGTATTTCCATTATATATAAATTGACAGTTATTTTTAACATTTTTTAAAGTGTTAAAAGCACACTTAGGCAATTGAAAAATATATATTTAGAAAATGTATAAAAATTTGAACGAAGCGGAATTTGAACCCGCGCCTCTTATCTTTCTCTTAAACAGTTTCCAAAAGGCGCGGGTTCAAATCCCACTGCGCTCTTTATACGTTTTTAAATGTATTTTTCAAAATGTCTGTTGTTGAAATTTCAACTATATTTGAAAAATCAATAATCTTGAGATACAACGGTATCTTAAAAAAAAGTAAGCGATAAGTTTTGCCAGTATCAAAATTAATTTAAACGTTCGATATAAAGTTTTCTTCTGCATCGAATGCACAAAAAAAATTACAAGGGTCTAACTTAACAACGTGTGACACTTGTTCCGTATTCAGGCGGAGTACGTAGATTAGATTCCTTGAGACTACTTTGCTATGCGAGAAAAAAACGAAAAACTTTACATATATGTATGTAAAATATATATCTCGAGGCGATCGTGGAGCAGTGGGACAACATCCAGCAATTTGATTCCCACTTTGGGAATTTATTGCCATTACTCTGCTCTGGAACGAAGATAGAGACGCGGCGTTTAGTTTCGCCACTCAACAATGTATTGAATTCGAGTGGAGGGTGGAGAACGAAGTGTCTTAACAGTAGATTTCTCTCTACTTTTCTATGTGTTAAAAAGCGTAAAGATGCTTTTTTATAAATTTAATTATTTATGCTATGCTTACGTATGATTGTTTAAAAGGGTTTAAATAAAAATTTACAATCAAATAAAGTTTTTTTAATAAATCACAGTACAAATTACTCATTAATTATTTCGTTCGAGGATTTTGACTTCGTACTCTAGATCCTCCTGTAGCTGCGGGGAGCACGTTCCGCTTGCTGACTTAACAAAATTATTTGAAAATTGTAAATATCAAATGAAAATTGGATAGGTAATCGAAATTGAAGTAAAATATTACGTATATATATAATAAGAGGAAAATAAATAAATTTACAGAATAATATTTATCTTTATTGAACTATTGTTGGTTTCTCCTAACAGATATGTTCTATACGAGAATATTTAAACTAGTTTTATAAAAAACAAATTTTGATAATATAGGATATATGCTGACGTGTTTCATTGATATTTCATGAATTTATTGTCCTTTTAAATTTTTTGTCAAACAAAAATCTGCATGTAGGTTATTTTATGTATTCGCACGAAGTTGTAGCATATTTGTGAATGTTGGCACTCTATTTGTATACTTATATTATAATAAAAATATTTTCGAGTAATCTCCAGTTTCCCGTAGTAGCTTTGTGTTGAAATTTAAATTTTTCGTGTAGGTTGAACGAAATGGAAATCGCTGGCTCAATATATTAATGTTGTATGATGTATAAGAAGAAATGGTAATGCTGAAGCTCAGTATGTTACTAGGCTATGAACTATTACTTAAAACATGTGTAAAGATGTACAGAAAACAAAATAATCTGATTTGTAAAACAAATATTTTATATTATGAAATCGTATAAAAATTTGAATGCAGCGGAATTTAAACGCGCATCTCTTGAAATATTTCATCAATAGCATTTCATTCAAGTTTTTATACGTTTTCTAAAGTGTGTGAATAACACTTTAAAAAATAATGTTAAAAATCTGATTTGAATTGCAACCATAGCCTGCTGTTCATTGTATATACGAATTTTCTCACAAAACACTATCCGGCCTTGGACCTAAGCAAATTAAAGACAGATAATCACGATTAATTGTTCCCGGCTTCTGCCGTTGACCTTTTTGGACGACGCAATATATATTCTAAACAAGTGAGTATCGCAAATTGCCAAATTTACAAGTCAATCTTGCAACATAAATACAATGTTCTATAAGCTCTTCAAATTCACTGCCTCTGTGGTAACAATGGGCGAAGGTGGCAAAAATATAGGGTTTGTTATTATTTGTAAATTGTTTCCGATTTCCCGTTGAAATTTGCCCCTAACTTTGCAAAATCTGAGTTCAACTGAGATTAATGTATGGAGTTTTGTGTTAAAACAGTTGGTGCAAATAATAAGCGTTACGCCTAATTTTAATATTTACATAAAAAGTCACGAAAACTGAAATTAAAATCACTATAATAATAATATGTAAAAATGTTTAGAAAATGTATTATATATTAAACGTAGAGGGGCTCGAACCAACGCTGTAACCGCTAAGCCATACGTTCAACAACGTTTGAAATATTTCCTGCTTAGAATTTTTATACGGTTTCTAAAAATATTTTTCATATCCTAAGTGTGAGAATAACTTTCAAAAATGTTAAAATTATGATAATATGTCAATCGATTATAACTAGGATATTTGATTTTTATTTTTAATATTCACTCAACCTAACATTTAGCTAACAACCAAATATGCCATTATTTTGAATGAAATGAAATGCCTCGCTTTCTCAGGTGGTGAGATGATAGTAATTTAAATAAAATAATTCCCCAGAGTAGGAATCGAACCCACTACGATCGTGTATCCAGTCAGACAGTATTTCTTATAATAGCCTCAATTTTTTATATATCATAAGAGAAAAATCGTTTGAAATTCTTAAATGTGTATGTCTTAAGTGCACTTTGTAATTTGCTTGACATACACGAACAAATATTGTGCTGCTGCCAGTATCATTAGTCATCTTAGAGTAGTCGTTAGCTAAGAAATTAATGAAGGAGCATTTGTCTAAGTAAAGACTGATGAAACGGCTAGAGTTATTGTTTCACTGGCATTAAGAATTACAATTTTACAATATTCTATACGGATTTTCGAATTCTCTATGATTTTCCTCTTTTAAACAATTGTTACGGCGACTAGAGCCATTTTGGCACAGTGGTATAGTGTGTGACTGTACGCATGATTGTTGTAGGTTCGTACCCCATTCAGGGGAATGATAATATTTAAATTATTATTACTTCCTTGTTTTGGCAACATCAAGCATTCAACCTCTTAACTCAACCCACAATGTTGAATTTTGCGCGGAGAGCGGATAACAGAGAGTATTTTGACACTCAATGTCAATACGTCCCCAATAATAAGTTCTTTGATCTTTCACGATTATGTAATAATCATTTCATTTTAAAATGAAACATTCACAATTTCATTTTAAAATGAAACTATTTTTAACCGGATTAATACAGTAGTCCGTGGTCAAAGGTAGACTCACCTGTGACTACGGACTACTTTAAAGTGTTCTAAACGTCTTGTTCTAAAATGTATTTTCGAATACCAATATTATACGCAATTAATCCGGTTAAAAATAGTTTAATTTCAATACGTCTCTAATATAATATATGTACATACAAAATATAGCTGTACAGGAAATGGCTCTATTTTCATTTCATAATGTTTTAATCTAAATAAATATAATTTCACTGGACTAATTAAAAAACCGTCTGTTAAATAGGTGGAAATTGGATAACAGTTACATTTACATTGCACTAGTTTTTTTTCTTTACATCACCTAATACAGGAAAGTACTATGTGGCATAGCTTTGAACGAATACTTCAGTTTGCTAATGCTTGACAAAATTATCCAATCTGAAATAAACTTTATTTAATTCCGTTGTGTTCGAAATCTCTAGAAGCAATAGAATATGTGTTTTTTTTGGGTGAAGCGATAGGTACATTTCATTTTACGTTAATTTTTTTTTATAACAGTAAGGTATTTAAAAAATATATTAAATCTCTTTTAATAATCAATATATGAACTAGAGTCCTAGTGGAGACACAATTCGTTAATTTCAGCCTAAATTAGAGAAATTTAGGAATATATTGAGTGGTGAAACTCAACGCTTAGCTTTTGTTTTACCAGATCATGGTAAAACAAAGGCTTAGCGGTAAAACAAAGGTTTAGCACCCTAGCGCAGATCGTATCCACAGACAGACAGAAAAATATGAATTTTTTTGGTGGTAGTTCACGGAAAATTGTAGTCCCTGTGGCCCTGGCCAGTGGCGGTGGAGGAGGATCACCGTCAGGCTTTAGTGGGTAAACGGACGGCCCACATCTGCTGGTCCAAAAAAAATAGCAGTTTATATAGTGAAAAATTATATTTAGTCTAATATTTTTTTTATAATACATCATAAAAAACAAAGGATGACGCTAAGTTCCACTATTAAGAAATGTCTCGATTTCTGTTGCACAGTGGAGAACGGAGTGTGTGAACATTGGGTTCTCTGTGACTAACCTGCTATGCGGGAAAAAGCGTGAAGCTGATAATTATACATTTTGTTATTTATAAACATGCCTTTTGAGAAATAATAAAAATAGTATTAATAATATTAAGATATAGTAAGTTTAAAAGTTTAAATATAAGTAGTAAGTTACGTTAAGCCGTACAAGTTTCACAGTTTCCAAAAGAGAAGTGGGTTCAAATCCCATTGCGTTCAAATTTTTATACATTTTCTAAAAATATATTTTTATAATTTCCTAAGTGTGTGAATAACACTTTAAAAAATGTTAAAAATAAGTAGTTACTCTGTCCTTTTCTTTGTATCCTCTACTTGTTGTTTTTTAAATCATTGCTTTCTACAAGTTTTCATATAACACTATATGCCTGTTATAGTAATGGAGAACGAAGTGTCTTGACACTAGGTTCTCTCTAACTACTCTACTGTGTGGATAAAATCATGAAGCTGTGAAAAAATTAACTAATAATTTTAATCGCTAATCGCTTATAATTTAATTGTTATGAAAATATGCTATGCAACCCTAAAACTAATTTGTTACAAGGTCACTTTTTGTATTAACTGTTTATATTTAGGTTACAAGTTCATCTGGTTAGTATTCAGAACTTTTTTTTGGTAGTAAAATTAAGCTATAAATATTACAATCTATAGTAATTTAGTTCATTATAAGGTTTTTTTTGATATTTTGTACACAGATATAAGCACCATACATACTAAGAATCCAGTGTTTCGTAGTGTTACAGCGTTTAACTGTCAGTACTATTAGTTATAAGTTCGATTGTTAACCTAGGGGAATGATAATATTTAATTTTTGATCCTTCTCTCTGGTGAAACAAAACGTGGCATTTAGCTCCGCCATTTAACACGCAATGTCTTGAATGTGTCGAATATTGTGGGCGTAAATCTTAATATTTCTATAAGTATTTTTCTTGTACTAAGTGTACTTGCAAACGACACCATCTATAAACTATATTTAACCAGTCCATCTGGTCAATGGTCATATCTATGTAAAATAATATCAATGAAAGAAATACCTATTTGAATTAATAAGAGACTATTGTTATGATAATTAAATTAAAAGCTTTAACTAATTATTTAACTAAATATTTCTTGAAATATTTTTCTTGTACTAAGTGTGTAAAAAACAGCTTCACCCTTTCTTCCGCATAGCAAGGTAGTCAAAGAGAACTTTGTATCTAGACCGTTCCCCACTCTCCACCCGAAATCGAAACATTGCGTGTTGCTTGGCAGAACTCAACGCCACGTGTACAAAATTATTTAAATATTACCGATTCACTCACGGGTTCGCCTGCGTAAAGTAGACGACTAAACTACTTGGCTTTTGTAGACGCCTGTATTGGCAGTTATATCACTTTGCTTAAATTAAAAATTTAAATGGTTGTGACTATTCGCGAACTTATTGAGATGAAATAAACGTTAATCAAGAATTACTAAAAGGCAATAGTCAAAATAACATAGAAATCGGTTCAGCCATTTCTGAGATAAGCGTGCACAAGTGCGTGCATAGACAAACGGAAATTAGAATTAAAAATCCTTGTTTATGGTTCTATTATATTGAAAAAGTGATAAATACCGCCAGTAATATATATTTTTTCATATATCTTCCATGTACAGACAGCGATCAGTTACATTTATTATATAGATAACCATTCGTCCGAGTGGGGGATCGAACTCACAACCAATCGCATTTGCAGTCAGACGCTGTCCCACTGCGTCACTATAGCCTCTAACACTATATAAATATTATCCAATAACCGTATACTATGCGAATTATACTAAAATACGAAAAAAATATACATCTTTTTTAAAAAGCGCCATTAGTTTACTAAGCACTTGTTATATAAATCTTTTAAAATGAACATAATCATACAAATTGTATACAAGCCTGTAGCAAACGACTTGGCGATGACAATCTGAACGCCTGAATGGAGCTTCGCATAATGATTGAATAATTTAACATAATATAATTTTAAGAGTGTTAGTTACAATTGATTATAACCGAATAATGTAAGATACGAGGTTTTAGTATTGTTTAATTATATATGGGTATTATATTATATGGGTATTATACGAGCGTTACATTATGGTAGAGAAATGAAAGCTAAATTAGAGCTTTGGTTGGTTTATTTCTATTATTTACGAAAGTTGTAAAGAAAAACAATCATTAGTTCACAGACGAGCTCTTCAATCGGTCGATTGCTATGGCTTGTTTTTGTGATAAATCACAATCGATTCGATTTCTCATAATAAACAGGTAATGCACTGTCTATTGCATATGTAAAAAGACTATATAACCTATAAAGAACAAAACTTGTTATAAATGCATATTATACCAATTATTCTTTCTTTTATGGAGATATTATTAGTTTTTATTTTTTGCCATTTTTACATTTTTTTTCATATTTTATAGATACAAAATAATTATAATATATTTAATATTGATTGAAAAATATATTTTTTACGCATTATTATTTTCAACGTACATTGTACTTTTTCACACGAGTATTGACGGCTGTCAGTATAGGAATCTACGAAAGATCTGGGACTATGTCAGAACAAAGGTCCACGGTCTCATAGGCACCACTTCAGTAAAGGCATTGCTCTTTGTGAATAGCTGTATAAAAGTAAATATTGTATAAGGGTGTGTTTTTATTCACGTAATAAGGACAATACAACAGGTAATTCTTGTAATACATCATATTTTTTGCTGGCAAGGCTTCATTTTACAATAAAAAATAAAATAACTCAGATATTGTAAATAAGAAAAAATAAACTAAATAAAAGGCAGCTAGCTTTTCATCAATAAAGTAAATCCTTACTTAATGTCGAAATAGAATTTGTAACCTATACATTTACTTAGTTTTATTCTTCAACTGAGCCGCTAAAGTTCTTTCATTGTTACACCAAACAAACATGACCGTTATTTTTACACTCTTTTCTCTTTCAACCTGAAATGTATATATTTGTGTATATATATTCTCCAACAAAGATTAAAATAAGTATAGACACAAACAAACAGAAACTGTTAAAAAACCATATCAAAATTCAACACGAGATTGGAAGAACGGAGTGTCTTGACACTAGGTATTTTCTGATTACCCAGCTATGCGGTAAAGAGCGTGACGAGAAATAGAAAATTAAAAAAAGGAAAGAAATAAACAAAAATGAGGTCAGAAGTTACAACCCCAGCCAACTCTAATCGTGGGTTGTTATTTTATGCCCAATATAATGATGCCATAGTATAATGTCGTGCGGTAGAGAAGTAGCTGGCTTATATAATGTACTTGCGTTGGTTACAAGTTCAATTTCCCTCGATGAAATATTTATATTTAAAAATATACCTTTTACTATATAAAATCTAGGACACCCCGCAGCATGATGGACAGACGATTTTCAGGGGTGGCTAGCAGCTGATGAATGCGAGCTTCTCAGGACCGAGATGGTTAGCGCACAATGAGGGAGGCCTACGTTCAACAGTGGATGGAGAGAGGCTAAGAGAGAGAGAGAGAATTTAAATTCTGTCTTGCGTTACGTCATGTAATATTACTATTTTTAATAAAAAAATTGAAACCAAAATTATTTACTTTCTCGCCACTTCATATGAAGTAACATAATAAATATATTTTTTTACGGTTTCACCTTGCTTGCCGCATAACAGGCAACTAAAACCTAGTGTTAAGATATTTTGTTGCCCACCTTCCACTCGCAAGATAAGTGTTGAGAGTTAGCGCCACGCTTTTACTCACCAGGACGGGAAAATTATATTCATTATTAAAAAAAAAATCCTGGACTAGAAATCGAACACGCTACCTTTCTCTCTACCTCAAGATAATATTCATAAAGTTTAAAACATTTTATTACACGTCTATAGTTTATTCTATGATGGTTTCGGCTATTTTAATATGAATTTGAGGTCGCGGCCAGCGCTGTAAGATGATAAATCATGTTTTGTTGCTGACGACAAAAGAAGTCATTTTTAGGCTATAAGTGCTATAAGGCTATACGTAGCCAGCCTGTGTTGTTACCTTTGAATAATGTTTAAAATAAAAGTGGTATGGATTCATATGAGAATATATTGAATAATAAAATATGATAATTACAATTATGAAATATTTGTAATTTGTTGTATGTATTCAAAATTTATGTAATACTTCGTTAATTTATGAAAATCAAAATTAATACAGAAATTATTCTTTTTTAAATGAGAGTATTTTTAATCAAAATCGCATTTTTATATTTCAAAGCAGACGAAATAGAAAAGTTAGATGAATATTTATTACGAATGACTTTTTTTATATTACATTCAAATTAGTTTAATTTAAACTCTATTTTTTTTCTGACAGATACGAAATTGTAGTTAATAATTGGGGTTAAATCTTCTATAGCCCTAACAAGTACACGTTCTTCTGTATGTTTAAACTTTATTTGTATATTTAGAAATATAATTAAATATGATATGTGACTGAGCAAGTGATTTTTGTGGGTTCAA
The DNA here is from genome assembly GCA_038994665.1 of Podotricha telesiphe. Taxonomy (NCBI): domain Eukaryota; kingdom Metazoa; phylum Arthropoda; class Insecta; order Lepidoptera; family Nymphalidae; genus Podotricha; species Podotricha telesiphe. Next base: position 73,722 of record JAOYRR010000526.1, on the reverse strand, counting down.
ATCCTACTAGGGGATTTTCAGGGAAATTACGATAGCGGAATTTACATTTAGCTAGTTTAGTAATATACAGCACAGCACATATGTTAGGTTAGGTTACACACTTCACAATGTCTAAAAAACGAAAATGAAATGTAGAACGATTACATGTTTTTACATTTTTTTTTAAAGTGTTATTCGCACACTTAGGAAATTGAAAAAGACATAATATGTTTTTTTTATGAAGAACGGTTTTTAACACTTGGTTCTCTGATCCAATACCGCCAATTGAAGCGTGACGATAAAAAATAAAATATTCTCGATCTTCCTAGACAATATAAAAGTTGTTTTTAAACATTCTATTTTTATATTATTCTTTGATCTCAAGTTGTTTGCGTATAAAGCTTCGCAAAGGTCGAATAATAACAAAGTCACAATGAGTACTTTGAAAGGCGTGAGGTATGGTACGGTCTGTAGGGCAATTTATGTTTTATTCAATTTATTTACTTTCATATATGTAGTCAATAATATATTTTTTGACTATGGCCCTTATTAAAATTTACAAACCTAGATTGGTCTTTTAAAATTACAGTATAGTTTTCAGTTCAAACATTATTTAAAATTTAATTTCAGGCAAAGTTTTAACCCCTCTAAAGCCTCTTGAAAACCACCAAACACTCTAGCCAATTGGAAAATCGAATTTCAACCTGTCTCGTTTAAATTTTTGTAAGTTCGTAATCTTAAGTGTGTGAGTTTTAATCATAAAGTATAATATATTAAAGATACAGGTGTTCGATTTCCATTTTACATAAAATAAATGATAGACAAACAAAAAGTACAAAGGTGGACTTATCTCTTGAAGCAATCTTTTACAGTCAACCCGAGGAAGTGAATGAGTTATTAATTATAAATTATTATTATTAATTATATTAATTTTATCGAACATTTCCAGTTTTTAGTTCATAATATATCCGGTTGATTTATTTAAAAAAAAAATCACATAATTTATTTTAATATTTTTTAATTAAATAGTTACATAATACGTATCAATCAATAAGTTCGTTCGTTTTTCTTAAACTGTATTGTTCCCCTAAGAACAATTGCGGGTACTATTACGAACACTTAAAAGGAACGTTAGATAATTTACAGGAAGTGATAAGTGTATAAATTTTCATTCCGGCTCTGTAGGCCCTGAGGGATTGTAAACCCCTTTATTGACGATTCGTTTCGACTGATATCCATGAACGTCGTATTTTAAAGTTACCTGTTATTTGTATATCTTAGCTATGCCAATTTCTTTGATTAGTATTGCTTAATAAGTAAGAAAATAATAAATAGTCAAAGCCATTGGCTGATTGTAAACACGGTGATAGTGGGTTCGATGTCTACTCGAGGAAATTATCATATGTAAATTATTTTCATTACTTCTCTCTGATAAAAGCGCGGTGTTAAGTTCCGCCGCTAGACACGCAATATCTCAAATTCGAGCAGAAAGTGAAGAACGGATTCTCTTGATACTATATTCTCTCTGCATACTCAGATGAGATGCTGTAAAAAAATTAAGCATGGGTTATGCTACCATAATGCAATCAATATAAACGAGTGGAAATTTAGAAAAGATATGATGTTTCAGTTAGTTCTCTTTAGATATTCTCTCAAAATATAGCAATAATATTTAAATTTCAGTAAATAACAAAACAATAAACATTATAAATTTAACTTATTAATATAAATACTTATTATTCTTATTACTTATTATTATTCCGTATATTGATTTCTTCCTTCCTTTTGATTTTTTAAATGACTTATTCTTGTTTAAATATTTCGTACGGGTCGTTGTTTACTCTATATATATATATATAACAACGACCCGTACAGGGATCACTGGATATCTCCGCACAGGGAATCCTAGTGAAATGTCTGTTTCAAAACTTGACATTTCAGCGATTTCTTTTTGCTTGCATTGCTCAATTGTAAATGTATTCTGTTATGCATTGGAATGTCTATATGAACTTGAACTGTAAATAAAAGAATAAATTAATGAATTAAGAAAATTTAATTAATTAGTTAATATTTATTATAATATACAGTCCTAAAATAAAATTAAACCTATTCTTACGTTTGGAGTCCGATATGTCTGTGCTTAAGTTATTATATTTATTATTCGACGTTTAAATTATTATATGAAAGTATGAAATTTGACATAGTTAAAGTGGATATTGAGAATGAATGCTAAAAACCAATATGTATTTTTTATAATTATGTGAAATATTATAAATAGTTACATACTTTTGTATGTAGTTGCCAAGGCAACAAGGCAACAGGCAATTTACACGTTAAGCATCAAGCGCTTCTACTACTACTAAAAAAAAAGTATATACAAATCATTCTATTCTCGTCGTCATCTCAGCCGTATGACACCCACTGCTAGACTTAGACCTCCCCCAAGACGGACCAGACCTCCTTCATGTCGTGACGATCGTTTCTGCGTCCAGCCTTCCTGCATCCAGTGGCTTCCGGTGACTTTGACGAGATCCCTGGCCCACCTGGTAGGAAGCCTGCCACAGAGCGTTATCCGGTCCGTGGTCACCACGCGAGAGCCTTTCCCCCCCAACAGCCATCGGTTCTCCTTGCGATCAGTCCCACCCACTGCCGTTTCAGCTGAGTAATTCTTGGAGCAGTGTCAGTGAGTTTGAAAATATATAATTTAAATTACAAGTTGCTAATTTCAAATTGCAATTGACAGTATTAATTTTTAACGCACTTTGTGTAGTCACTAGTATTTAACTATATATCGACGTAAGAAAATATTGCAACGCTATTTTGATTCACATGCAATAAATATACAATATTTTGTGATACCATGAACGACAACGATCAGGATAACGACTCAATCATTATATTTTTTTAACATTTTTTAAAGTGTTATTCCCACACTAAGGAAATTGAAAAAATACATATTTAGAAAACGTATAAAAATTTTAACGCAGCGGGACGATTATTCGTAGAATAATCTTTGGGTCGCAGAAATTCGTAAAAATCTCTCTACAGAGATGCTAACAACAATTGTAAGTTGTAATAAGTGTATAAGAGTTTCAACGTAGCTAGATGCAGAACGCATGGCTTAGCGGTCAGAGCGGTTGAACGGTTTTCAAGAGGCGCGGCTTCAAACCCCGCTGCGTTTAAATTTTTATACGTTTTCTTGACTCAATTAATTAAACAACCTTTTAGAGTATTTTTAAACCAGTTTGTTATCATAATTCAATTTATAAATGTTTTTAACAGATTTTGTTAATATTATCTGTATATATTTTTTTTGTATTAAAGAGGTACCATTGAGCAACAAATCATGATTCGTTAGGTCAACATCAAAAGGGATATATATGCCATACGAAACACAGTATACTCGCTAAGTTATATCAATATAAAACAAGTATTTTCTCATGTTTACTTTGATCACTAATAGCGAGATTCAGTCAGTTCCTTGAATTTTATATCTAAAATATAAAAATAATAAAATATACACTTTATGTTCAGGGAATAAAGCTGAAAGTTCTTTAGCTAAAGTTTATAGAAAAACTTACCTCTAAAGTAATGCCTTTATTGCGTGTAGGGTCAAATGCGTCAGTTACCTTAATATTTGATTTCGTAATGTTATACCTTTTTTATGTTTTATATCATTAAAAATGCCATGCTTTAATCCGAATTTTCGTTTTGTTAATCATATTTTTGTTTATTTTCATGATGTTGGAAAATATGAAGCTGTATTCTGTACTATACATTAGATATATATGCTACTATGAAATTGTAAGGCGGTAATTTTTTAAATTTTACAATTGAAACTTAAGATTTACCAAGAAGCAATATTGGCGCAGTGGGACAGTGCTTGACTGCAAACGCAATTAGTTGTAGGTTCAATTCTCACTCGGGGGAATGATTTAAATTACAACTTTCATTTGCTCTGTTGACAAGACAAAGCGCGGTATTGAGTTCCTCCTCTTAACACGCAATGCTATGAAGATAAAAACGTGAAGCTAAAAAGAAATTGGGTAATATATTGCACTTTTTTTAGTTGGAATAAGAAAAGCAAAATAATCAGTATTCAGTATCTTCAGTATTTTATGCGAAAAGAGCGCGAAGCTTAAAAAAAACTTAAAAACAAAAATAGTAAAAGCTAAGCTAAGCTTTATCATTTCTGTACACACACCACCTGTATTACACCTGTATTACAATTTCAGCTTTCTATGTACATATATATATATATATAAATTACACACTATTAGTTAAAATATAGTATTATATAATGACGTATGAAAAGCTCAAGTAGATTACGGAGATTATATTGCATTCCATTTTGATTGGTTTAATCCTATTAAGACATGCTGTAGGCACTGTCATATATTATTTATAGATAACGTAGCATCGTGGCGGAGTAGACAGTGTTTTACTGTAAATGCGAAATGTTGCGGGTTCGATCCCCACTCGAAAAACTTTATATTGAATAGTAAGACAAAGCGATACATTGAGTTCCGTCACTCAATATCCAATGTCTTGAGCTCGAGTGAAACTAGAGAACGAAGTGTCAAGGCACTAGGTTATCTTTGAAAACCCTGCTATACGGCTTATAGTTCCTGCTGTACAGTAACCTATAGTGATGTAGAATTATTCATCCTTTAGTTTAGGTATTTCACATAAAATTATTACGATTTTAAATTAACATAATATAAATTTAATAAAAATATTGAAAAAGTCCAATAAAATGTTATATAACATATGATAATATACGTGTATTATTAATCTTATATGAAGACAATAAATAATGTAAGCTAAATAGAAACCTGCGACCTTTTACAAATAGTTTTTATTAAAAACATTTAGTCATTAATTACTGCACAGCTGGGTACAACGTTATCGTCGTATCGTGGTTGCTTCGTAGCGTCATACAACTTTATGAGACGATATCCGCACTATATACACATGGAACGAAGCTTTTATTAGCCTGAGCTCACACTTGCCTATTTTACAGAGAAAAAAATTAAGACAAAAAACGAACTTTTAGTTCTTATTAATTTGAATCAATTAGTGATAATTGCATTTACCAAGAAATATACAAATTAAAACTTAAATTAAGATGCAGTATCTTATAAAATGAATGATAAAAATTATAAAAATTAACAAACTGTAATTTTAATTTAAATCTTTAAATTGCAACATTAATATTTATGTGTTTACAAATCGTTAATTTAATTAATTCACAATAAAAACAAAGTACAATGTCGAATAACACACAATCATTAACAATAAAGGCTTCCCTTTGAGTTCCACATAACCCGTCCGAGTACCAAACCGGGTGAGTAATTCTAAATAGTTACAATTCAAAAAATGGTTCTCTACCAGGTGGATCGACAATCTGGGCAGTCTTAACAATCGCAGATAGCTGCTGTATAGGGAACCGCAGGACTGATAGCCCGCTTAGGGGAGACCTATGTCTAACAGTGGGTCAGGTGGCTGAAACGTCGATAACTATGAGACAATTTCTTTTTTTGATTTTGGCTTCGATTCCCATTCGGAGCAATTATATATAAATTATTTTCAGTTCTTCGCTCTGGTACATAAGACAAAAAACGGCGTTAAGTCCACCATTCAACATGCAATGTTTCCATTTCAGGCGGAAAGTGGAGAACGGAGTGTCTTGACACTAGGTTCTCCCTGATTTCTTCACTATGTGCTAAAAGTGTGAAGCTGTTTTTTTTTGGGCTTAAAAGCTATGCATCAAAAAAAGTTTTATTCAAATCTGCCAAGTTTCCACAAAGATGTGCCCAACATATGACGAACAAATAAACGGACAAATAGACAAACGGAAATATACACTGACAATATTTTTCAGTCATAGCTTGATATTCTAATACTGTTTCTTTATCTCAGAGGCCTGTGTCAGGACACTGTCCTAAAAATCTTTCTCCTTAAATTATTACTCATAAATATATTTAATGTACAAATCCAGTTTTTTTATTGGGTTTTATTTGAGAGAAGGTTCTAGTCCCGTTTGATTTAAAATATATTATATTTAAAATGTATAACCGCTTCACACTGTTTCGCACAAATTAAGATAGGAAAGAATAGGAAATTAAGAGGAGTGTAAAGACGCTTTCTGTGTGATTTCAAGACCTTGCATGCATGTGGTGAAATGAATATAATTGATATATAATAATTTCCTCGAGTTGGCATTGAACCCACATCCTTCGCGTTTGTTAGCTAGCTATATTCTCATACATTAATTTTATATTTTATGAAATCAATATAGTAAATGCCAATAAACAGGATTGACAGGTTACTTGTGAAATGTATTCATATTTTAAAAGTGTAATAACACTTGTGTGTGAATACACACATTTCGGAAATCGAAAAACATTTAGCGGTTAGAGCGCTTGGGCGGTTTTGAAGAGGCGCAGATACGAATCCCGCTGCGATCAAATTTTTATACGTTTTCTAAAAATTGATTTTTTTTTGCATGTTAAATGACAAGCTGTGAAAACAATTTTTTTAAATTTACAACTGACGAACGAAACGTAGGGGGTTCTTTATTCAACACGTATATTTCATTATGTAAAACCACGCATTTCTTTTTACAGAGTACACAAACTTTGATATGTATTTTTTAATGTATATATAATGTATATTTTTTGGCTAAATTTAACCCTAAGAATCGAAAAATAGGGGACGATTCGCGTATTCAATTACGCGTCAGTTTCATTTTCTTGTTTAAAAGTTCATATTATTTTGATTTTCTACTAGCAGCAGTTTCTGCCTGTTTTAAAGTGCACCTACAGACATGGCTTTCCTTGTATTTATTGTATTTCCTCCATATATTTCATTCCATTCCATTTCATTTCATTCCATGGCATAATATTATAAACAAAAATTTAATCCCTATTAGAATTTAAATTCACAATTTGATATTCGCATCGCATTGATATCAAAATAAACAAACAAGTGCACTATATGCCAGCTTATCTTCATTAATTTTACCATACAACCGTCAACATCAGACAATGCAATATATATGTAACTTTCATATGGATTATTTTTGTATAAAAGGCATTAATTTTAAATGCGAAATGAACGCTTAATTTTTAAAGCGCTACAATGTTCTCGTTTGTTAAAATTGCTCTTCTGAAACGATGCAATGTGTTTTTTACGAGTATTTTAGTTAAAAATATACACATACATATATATGTACATAAATATTTTTTGATTTTTTTTCTGTTTACCAAGTAAATTATGTATTTATGAACACCGTTTATTTTGTATGAATCAGTAAAAATTAAATTATTAAAATAACACATAAATTGCAGTGAAAGGATTTCGATTATGCTTTCTGTCACTCAGTGAGTAAGTGAAGAGATTCATTTATATATATAATAAACGAGTAGATAAGTCAATTCTGTACGTCAAAGATTTTAGATAAATTTAGTTTGGGGCCGTTAATGTAACTATTAAAGAAGCGAATAGTCTGTCTGTCTGCCTGTCTGTCTGTTACTTTGGGTGTCAATCACGTAAAAATTACTTGACAGAAATTATTGAACTTTGGTACGATAGTAGGTTATAGTCCGAAGGTACATTTAGTATAGTTTTTGTCCTGACATTCTATGCAGTTTTCATAAATAAAATAAAAAAATGAAACAGTCAAATTACTATATGAAGTGATAACTACTGAAAAAGTAATGGTGTTTTGCATGTAAATAGCTTAGAGTCTGTAGCAACAAACAGTATAATTTTATCAATAATATTCAATGTTCCCATAGGAAAAAATATCACCGACACCTTTACCACCTCGTTTACTCGCAATTGCTTTTCTAACCTGACGAAGTAATTAATAAAAAGTTTTTCGAAAATAAAAACAAAATAAAATAAGATGTGTGTACAATTATTTTGTAAGAATTATAATATAATCAAATTTAAATTTTTGATATATTTTATTGATCCATAAATTAAAAATACGTCGCGCCATCTGGTATCGAATAGATGACAACACGCACACGTTGCGTGGTGCTTCTACAAAACTAATATTATTTAAGTTAAATAAAGGTTTAAAAACAAACGATTTATGAGAAACGTATACTATACGTTTTTTAATTTTTGTATACTACAAAACATTTTTTGAAAACCGTAGAAGCGCTCTGACCGTTATGCAAGTGCAAAAAAGACTTAGCGCTAAGGTAGGCTAAAAATGTTTTTCAATTTTTTAACTACATATGTGAATAACACTTTAAAATGTTAAAAATATTTAATAAATAACATTATTTCTAGCCAAACGAGTGTTCGTAGACTAAGCTTCGGGTGGCAGAAATTTGTTCAATAATTATAGTACTAACTAACACCGATTAATATTTATTATTAACTGTTAGTAACACAAAGCTAACAACAAATATAAGTTGTAATAAGCGTATAAGAATTTCAACGTAGAACGCATGGCTTAGCGGTCAAAGCGCTTGAACGGTTTGCAAGAGGCGCGGTTTCAAATCCCGCCGTGTTCAAATTTTTTATACATTTTCTAAATATGTATTTTTCATTTCCCTAAGTGTGCGATTAAAACTTTAATAAATGTTAACAAAATATAAAGCTCCTTTGATATACACTTCTAAATATCATATCAATTTAAAGAGATACGGTAATGGCGCAAACCCTAAATTATTTAAATCAAATTTCACATTACAACACATTGTTATTACATAATATAAAATAAAATTTTCTCCGCTGGCCACGCTTAGATCTTTCCAATCACGAAACGTATTTAATTGTGGATTTTCTTAATAGATAGAGCGATTAAGGAGAATAAATAATATACAAAGTACAAATTTTATTCAAACTTTTATTTCTAACGTTGGCTGTACCTTAAGAGATAGATTTACTAGGGACATATGGAACGCAATAATATTTTATAGAAATAGTTCTATATTCAAAATTAAAATTATATAGAATTTTACATTACTCCAAATCATTTATTTAAAACAAATTACAATAAAGATCGTTTAAAAGATGGCGCCTCTAAAAGGATGCAAATTGAATTAAGTTTTATTTATAGAATAATTATATTAATTTTACTTCTTTTCAGTATTTAATGAATTTTAATATAGAATAATTAAATTCGAATAATTAAACAATAAATCAATATTCAATCGATCAATCAATCAATCGTATTGTCCTATAAACCTGTTATGTATAACAGGTTTACGATTATAAAGGATGATTTAAATATCAATCTGAAATATATTAAATATTTTTATATATTTTTATAAAATCATTATATATTGATTTGCGCCTATATATACATATATTTCAATGCTGTAAAATCTATACTACAAGTGTAAACACAAAGCTATGCTCACTTTAAACAAGTCATGAATTTGACTCCTACCCATTGCAAATATTTGCTTAACGCCTTCAGTTGTTAGTTCAATAAAAGACGAACCACGAGCCAAGCCATGTATGATTTAGTTATGTTCAGTTTTTTATATTGTATAGTTCTATAGGGATACAGGTGATGGCAGTATAGTTTTTGAAAAATATAGCAAAGTAAGTAACTATTATAAGACAGTCATTTTGTTCTATTTCTCATAGAAAATTGGTAATTTGTGATAATTATGTGGGTGTATAGTTGAGAATTTGTAGTAGACTAAATATGCTTACTGGCAAACGATTTTTTTCCAGTTTCTCGTTTTTACACGTATAGTACGGTACGGTCTTGAAATTCCGAAATTCCGACGTATTATGTTAATTTTATTTCTCTAAATTTCATTATTCCAAATTAAGTTAATTTAAATGTAATCATAGATCAATCTAGAATATAAAATTAGCTACCAATAATATTTCAATTCAGATAGAAATATATTATGGAAGTTCGATTCAGTGCATTTTAATACTATTATATAACAATTATAAAATTTGTATTTTCAAGCTAATTTTTAATAAATATATTTCATGAAAAATTAGTAAATAACTACAACAGAATACCGTTTTTTCATATAACCTTCTTTTAAAGTGTAAGGGAGCACCAAGAAAGAGTTCAAAAATGGGATGTTAAGTTTTACAAACTAGGAACTTGGAAACTAGGTAAGTCTAAAATGGAAATATTAATCAAGGTCCAGAACGTCAATGCAAATGAAGTTGCGGGTGACTACTAGTATTGATATAAAGTCTAATTATATAGATTTTCAGTGCGAGACAATTAACCTTCTCATGTACGGAAACCCTTTAAGGTTACTTTACAACCTTGCCACTATCAAACTGTGTACTTAGTTCACTTAACTAGTTACCAACTTGGTAATGACGAAACTTTTAATGTATTATTCGTACAAGTTGTGTCATTAAAATGCTTGTACCGTAGGAATCTTTGAAAGCGTTTGTCAGCTTGCATATTTAATTTTCTAGCGTAATGCATGTACAAAATTTGCCTTTTCAGCTTCACACATATTTCATATAGAAGCGTAGTCAAAGCCACTATCCACTTTCCGCCTAAAATCGTGATTGCGCGTTGAGTGGCGGAACTCAAAGCCGCATTTTGTTATAGGTATCAGAGAGGAGAATTGAAAATATTTTGAATATAATTATTCCATGGCGTGGGAATCGAACTCATAACCAATCACGTTTACAGTCAGATGCCCCACTGCGCTAAGATGACCTTATTATAAAAATTACTTATTAAGGTTTACACCAATTTTTTAATGGCCTGAATATTGAGGCTCTTAAATAATATATTATTACAATTAAACTATATTCTACTTTTTTTATTATATTTTTTTTAAAGTGTTATTCGCACACTTAGGAAATAGAAAAAGACATTTACAAAACGTACAAAAAGTAATTAGTAATTACTGTAGAACGCATGGCTCAGCGGTCAGAGCGCTTGAACGGTTTTTTAAGAGGCGTGGGTTAATATCCCGCTGCGTTCAAATTTACGTTTTATACGTTTTCTAAATATGTCTTTTTTATATTCCACTTGTAATTATTTATCAATTTTTCACAATATTTATAAATAAAAATAAAAACATCGATTTTATGTACGAGTATGTTGTTGAAGTGACAGTTTTTTTTGTTTAAAATAAGATGAAGAAGACTGAATTTATAACTCAATATTTGTTAATAAATCGTATTACTACTAATATTTCCGCTTTTACGCATATTTGTCCTAATCTTTTTACAAAACTATTATCTGCTGCGCTATACCAAAGCAGATATCAAACCTATATAGGTAATAAACGTTAATATTTATCCGAATGAAATTTGAACATCGCGTTTGTCGTCTCAACTGGACGACGTCCACTGCTGGACAAATGCCTTCCTCAATGATTCCAGGACAATCGGTCATGCTGTTCCCGCATGAAGCTGCTTCCGGCGACCTTGAAAAGATTATCGGTCAACCCGGTACCCGCCAGCACACTATAGTGTTACTGGTTTCCTCAAGTACCTTTCCACCCCAACGTCCACAAATTGTAAACATTCAATAAATTTAATTAAACCAATTATATTTTATTGTGACTACAAAAAATTCTATATGAGCTTTTTTAAAATTTGTCCAGTGTGTACTTTATTAGTAGGTCGCGCCTAACGCAGTCTATGAACATAATTAATAAAATGAAATTCAACATGCAGTTGTATTATATTAAATAGTAAAGCAGAAAGCCGGTATTAAGCTATAAAGTATTCATAAATTACTACTGGTTTAGTATTTTTTTTAGATTTACGTTTTTCCCTTATGCAAATTCAAGACACTTCGTTCTTTACTTTCCCTGTTCCCTTTCCATTGCTAGACATTGAGAGTTGAGTCGCAGAAGTCAATGCCGCGCTATGCCGCCTTGTCAACAGAGCGGAGAGGTAGAAAGAATTTAATATAATCATTGGTCCGAGTTGTAATCGAACCCATAGCCATTGCAAACTGGCAGACGCTGTCAATCTGCGCTATGGTGGCCTCATTTAGAATAGAATTTTACAATCAAAACCTTGGTATTCGGATGTTGCATATGATATAGATAAAAGATACAAGTTATTACATTTTAGATTATGTTTTTATATTTAAGTCTTTACTTCAAACTAATAAAGAGATTTTAAATTCCAAATTCATCCTTTTCCAAAGTTTCTGATTTTTATACCACAATTTTTTTGAAAGATTTAAAGAATTGAAAGAGTTAAATTTGAAAATCCGTAGAATTTGTAATTTTAAATAAACAAATTTGAAATTCAAAGAAATTAAATGTTCATGCGTTAAAACATGCAAAGCTCATTTGTTTTTTTTATACCAACTTAAAATCATAGTATATTTAAACTTTAGGAGCCAGAGTCTCTTAAAGTACTTGTAAAATTTTGGCCCTTAAACATAGGACCCATATATGATGAGTAAAATATCACTCATATACATACTTAATTACAATAAATGAAAAAATCTACGAATCTATTTTCCTTTTCTTCTTTCTTCATACCTTCGCTTCTACAATACATGAATACTGTTAGTTGATCCCGTTGAATATCGCATCCGAAGTTTCATCTGAACCGTTATTCACATATAGTACAGCCAAAACAAACATTTACCCGAAGCTGGCATCGTGCTCACAAAGTGTAGATTCATAGGCTTAATTCAACAAGATTTGAAGTGAAAGGCTTTACTGAGAAACTGTAAATGTATTTTAGGATTTAAATCCACTATGAAATAAAATAAACTTTGTTTTTATTTTATATGATGTAGTTATTATATTTATTTTTCTAACGCTGTTCATGACGTGATTATTATAGAGTTTTTAAATTTATTTCCAAGTGACTAGCTGTGCCTGCGACTTCGTTCACGTGGTATGCTAAAACAGAAGTAACCTTACCGTAAGCTACTCCTTATTGCATTAGTTATTTACCAGTGAAAGTTTCGTCAAAATTGATTCACACGTTCCAGAGATCGGCCGAGACAAACATACAGACAGAAAGACCGACAAAAATTGTAAAAATTGTTATTTTGGAATATGTACCGTGTTTAAACACATAAGAAAAAAGTTGTTATTTTAATATTACAAACACAACACTCCTATTATATTTATTTGTATATATTATGTACAGATTGTGAAATGGCGGCGAATATGTACATTTAATATGTTAAATTTAGCAATTAATATTACAACGTGAAGGAAAAGTTTCAATGCCTTTTATTATTTATTTTATTATATAAACGATAAAGTAGTAAAATAAATATTACACACACCATGTGTTGGGATTTTTTCTTTTATTTAATGGACAAGGTAAACGAGTGTTCGGGTCACCTATCGTCTGCATAGCAATGAATGTTAGGATCCTCTAACATGTCATTGATATACAGAAAAAACAGTGTAGGGAACAGCACATAGCCTTGGGGGACGCCAGCGTTAAAGTCATGTGCAAGTCGCCAAATATTACAACCTGAGCGGAGGGGATCTGTGAGAGTATATCGTCAATAGCCGATTGCATGTGCTCCATGAGTCGATCCGTTTCTGCACTACCACTATAGAACCTGTACATGCATGCATAGATTTGGGTGTAATCGTCCAAATCAATACGAAGCCAGATGGTTGACAATTCCCGGCCTTCAAAATTGGCAAGACAGCGGAAACTCATGTCCTCCTTTACGAATACAGCGACCCCGGCATAAGGCTAAAAGAGATGTTCTATTTTGTACCCGGGGTATAAAAGATACGCTGTGTTGCTCGATCGGGCAATCTGAGTCTCTGTTACAAATAACAGGCCAGCCGTGCCGTCTCAAGTTGGTGATGGACGGTATTCATGAAAACCCCTGATATTACAAAAAATTACGTTGGCGCGGTTCTGTGCTCCCCAGAATGGAAGGCCTGAGTTTGTGGACTCAGGGAGGGTTCCTACAGCATCGGAGATGCTGGTACCCTCCTGTGGTAGTTTCTCTTTCAGTACCGCTGTCATACTCTAGAAAAGATTTGGGGGCTCGGCGCCAGAGCTCGGCATTACCTAATGCGAAACGCCACTACTTGACGCTGGTTTTAAATGCCAAGGGAGTCGGCCCATGTGTGTTGCCATTGCTGGCAGCATGCCTCTCCCACACGTATTTTAGTGGCCTCTTACGACACCTCACATTACCAGGGTGATGATATTCTAAGCCAAGATCACACAGCGAATGCATTTTGATATAGATAAAGTGACTTACACGTTACAACGCGTATTCTACGCCTTAAAGTGAAAAATAGAATCGTGTACCTATAAAACTAATAATAGTTTTAAGGATTCCACTAGTCATATGCTATTATCATTAATGATTAGTAGAGTGCTTGTGATTGTATTATACCACAGTGAAAGGGTCAATTAACTGTAAGGCTTTGAATTGCTCGTCTAGTACTGAATTTCGTTACATAATATGTATAGAGTGATTCGAATGAGATTGAATGGATGATTTTAAATAGGTTTATAAATTATTAATATACTAAATAATTACTTATGATATACGAGTAAACAAGGATATGGCAAATACTAATTGACTTGTCTACTGACAACAAAAGCCGCTGGAGTTAAGATGTTTTGAGATCAGAAATAAATATATAGTAGATGTTTTAAAATTAGCTGAAAATGTTAAAGCAAAGCTATTCGAGTGCGATTCGAACCTACAATCATTGTATTCAGTTACGCACATCCTGGTTATGCTATAGGTTTCTTGAGTAAATAATTGACTTTAGTGTAATGTGTAAATCTGTTAGAATTAATCTTGAATACTTTTCCTGGACAATTTGAAAGGCAAAAGTTGTGATGCAAATATGTTTTCTATTTATTGTTAGGCGAAAAATAATGCATACGTTTTTTTCCGTCCGAATTCGAGACCGCCTCTCCTGGTGGAAATCAACACTGCGCTTTATTTTACCGGAGCGGGAGCTTATAATAATTATAATATAAATATAGTCGTATCTCTAAATAAAACTATAACCACTGCGCCACTACGGCCTCAGTAAGCAGCAGTATCATCGTATAAAATAAAAGAACTATAAATATTTTCAAGTTAATTTATCTCGCAAAAAGTACTTTGTATTCTATGAAGGATCGATTAGAAAAGCGAAAAACGCTAACTTGAATTCCATTGTATCTCATTCTGGAAGTTGGCACACACATTTATCACCGGTTTTCGGCAGGAACAAATGGTTAGAACTGCGCAATGGAAAAATGTTACGACAGTTTTCGTGCGATTTCACTTGATTTGCTAATGGCTGGATAAAGTGTATATCATTTATATATTTTACTGCATTTTCAATTTAAAAATAGTTTTGGCCAAAAAGTGCATTCTTAAAAAACACAAGTTATACAGGAATTCAGTTCAGCAACTATCGATGCGCAGTTGACTTCTAACTGACCGACTAGCGGTCGAAAGGTTTTTGTTCAAAATAATTTTGTTTTCATGGTCCAGATAGACATCAAGCAGCGTTGGGTAACAAAATCTGACACAATTGCAATAAATATAAATAGGCCCAAAGTAGAGTTCGAAGGATTTTATCATATGTAAGTTAAATTAAAAAATATCCAATTTTATTTTGATGATTGAAATTAATTTAAAATATATTATATTACATAGCCTTTTCATAATATTAGAAGCTTTTATGTGTTTCTTTATTTAATTTCCGTATTTGTATTATTAAGATTATAACTACTCGGAATTCTTAGGCCGAAAATAATAAATTTATCCAAACATCTACCCAAGTCAATCTATTTAACTTAAGTTTGCGATGTTAAATGCATTTTGTAACCATTTTTGTTCACTTTGGTACAACTATATTACTTGAAACTATAAACTAAAATATATAACGTACAAACATTGTAGTAAAAATAGCCTAAGCTTTAGGTATGTTATATTTTTATATCTAATATGATTTTACAAAACCAAGTTTTACGAAAAATGTCCGTGTCCCGACATAAATAAAGCATCTTGTTATTTCAGAACGCGGAGCTGAATGTCAGTGTAACATGCGAAGTTGAGAACGTATGAAAATATAAAAATAATGTATAACGGTGGAACATCTTGAATTTATGTTAAAGTTAAGAAAAAAATGAGGCTATCGTTGTGCTATGAGACAAACAAAGAAAAACTCACCTAAATTATTTTTATGTATACAACGTGGTACAATAAGGCGTGGTGTTAAATCCCGACACTCAATACGCAGTGTCTCGAATTCAGGTGGAAAGTGGAGAGCGGAATGCCTTTACACTAATTTGCTTTACTTCTCTTTTTTTTTTAATTTTTGTTTATGTTATATTCGCACACTTAGGAAATTGAAAAATACATTTTTAGATGACGATTAAAAATTTTAACGCAGCGAGATTTGAACCCGCGCCTCTTGAAAAGCGTTCAAGCGCTCTGACCGCTAAGTCATGCGTTCAATTAAAAATTTATACGTTTTCCAAATATGTCTTTTGTTTATCTTGTTATGCATGAAATGGGTGTAGCTGTTTTAAGACAAAACGTGCTCTCGTGGCACGATGGGACGCCTCTACTGCATACACACTGCTAGTTGGTTCGATTCTCAGTTACAGAAGATTCCACGGCTTAGTAAGATTTAGTGTAGTAAAAAACATATCAAAAAAAAAATTAACTCTCCACTTTTTAACATTTTTGGTTGGAATATTATGGCACTAGCTTCTTTCTTCCGGTTCATTCGATTTGAGAAATAAATGAAGATAGAAATGCGTTTTCATTTTATTTTAGTGCTCATTCGGTCTCTACCATAAACTTATGCAGGACGTAAAAATGAAAAATAGTAAAGCTTTCTATCATAGCTATAAATTTATGTAAGTGAATTTAAAAGCTGACATTTATTTTGTTTTTAATGCTTGGCACACATTATTTATAAGGGAATTTACGGTTTTATATAAAGTCCATATTTTTTGCATCAGAGTGCCACTGGATGACAAAAATTTACAATCAGTTTAACAAACGCTAGTATCGCCCGTATCAAATCGCGGAGGCACTCAAGGAAGAACGTGGGAGTGTTCAAAAAAAAATCTTTGAAAGTTTTTCGATGTCAGACAGCTACAGCTAGATATACAAAATAATATATATATTTTTGAATACGGTTATAAGTGTAATTCTAACTTTGTTTATGATAATGATATGCACGGCGTTGAGTTCCGCCACTCAACACGCAATGTTGTTGTGAGTCTCTGCTTGTTATTTAGGAATAAACAGATCTCCCTGTAACAAAATAAGAGAAAACTGTTTTTATTCTAATCCCTAGTTCAAATCTTTGTATTAGTGCATGTTATATCTATTTGGTATGTATATATTTTAACATTTTTTAAAGTGTTGTAAAAAATATTTGAAAAAAACGTATAATTTTTTTAACACAGCGGTATTTGAACCCACGACTCACGGAAAGTGCTACCGCTTTGAGCCGCCTAGCGATTTGAGCGCTGAGCCATGTGCTCTACATTCGACTACGTCCAATTTCTTATACGCTTATTACAATTTATTTTATTAACATATCTGTGAAGAGAGTTTTTATACGTTTGTAATGGTTTTAGTATATACATTTTAATTTGTACGTTACAAAGAACACCTAAAGCGTTGCCATCGGTAGTAATTAATGTTTTAAAATATGTCACCGTCATTGTTGTTATCTCAGATACTCATATTAGGGCTCCCCCAAAGAGCTCCATGAAGATTGGTCCTGCGCTTCCCTCATTCAGCAGCTTCCGGCAACCTTGAACAGATCTTCGATACCACCTGGTAGGGGACCTGACCGTTTGATGCGTGGTCGCCAGTGGAGAACCTTTCCGTCCCAACGGTCATGGGTTCCCCTTGCTGTGTACTCCCGCCTATACTCATTTCTGCTAGCCAATTTTTCTAGCAATGTCGGTCACCTTTGTTCTCCTTCGGATGCCACACGATGCTTTTACGTGGCTAAATACAAGAAATATGTGGGTTAAATATATTAAATAGAAGGGATTAAAGAGTCATAAACAAGTAGACTTACATTATATATATAATCATTAAACGCAAAATATTTTATATTTACACATTTTTAATAGAATCAAAGCGAGTGTATAATAGGTCAAACTAAGCGGAAAGTTTTTCAATGTCGTACAGCTTACTGATATACGTATATAATATATTTGTTATATACAAAAATACAATCTGTTAATAAAACTGTTATAACAAATTTGCTCTAACACGGTCGTTAACATATACAATAAAGTGAAATTACAAGAAAATTGACATTTCTAGTGTCATAAAAAAAACATTAATAGAAATTTGGAAAGTTTTAAGTGTTACATGGATATCTAATCTATTAATCTAGTAGTAATATATATTAGAAGGCATTGTGGCGCAGTGTGACTAACTCGGACTGTATACGCGGTAGTTGTGGGAAATAATTGCATTTTAATTATTTTAATTTCTCTGCTCTGTGTAAATATTGACACTAGGTTATCACTGTCACCCTATTATGCAGTTTTTTTTCATAGTTCAAGTAAACAAAATTGCAGCTACATTCAATACAACCCATATTAATTACCTATCTAGTAAATGTCAAAAAAATAGACTGGACTCTTTCAAAAAAATCTAATCATCTTGTAATATTAGTTTCAAGGTTTCTATTGCGAACGTCTATTCAACTTCTTTTAATTTATATTCTAAATTTGTATTTTTAATTTTTGGATACATATGTTTTTAACTATTTGGTCACTCTCTTCAAAAATATCGTTTTGAATAAACCATTGAAGTGAATCGCTAGACCTTCAATAATTTTCCAAATACATTGTAACTTTTGCTACAAACCATTCACCACAGCATCATTAAGAAAAAAAAAACTAGAAAAAAAATATATAAAATATAAAATGTATTTTTTTATCCTATCGTCTTGAAAGTAATAAAAAGCACCTCCAAGAGTGCCCCAAATATCCTGGTTTTGGGCAGCTTGCAGAAAATAAACATCCGTAAATATTTCTATATTATGAATTGAATATAAAATTATTTACAGCTTTGCTAGCTCATTTATATGATATTTTAATTAAAATAGCGCATACTCCACAGACAATGTCCATCTATAAACAATGAATGCTGTATATAATAGTAATAAACATGAATGTGTATTGTTGATATACGATGGATTTATTTTATTGCATTCCGCTATAAATTTCACTGCTATAAATATTAATGGAATTAGAATATTTCTATGTATTTTTTTTGTGGTGTAGCTAAGTAATATCTTGTTAGAAAAGGTAAAAGATGGAGGGCGTAGGTGTCTTGACATTAGTTCTTTAATTAATTGGTCAGTTACAAACGAATATAAGATTATAAAAAATCTTTTTTAATATAAGTATATTATTTTCGCTTCAATTAAAATAAAGGTCGTCTATTATTATGGATTAAAACTTTTTATTATAACTCATAACATAGTGGTTTTTTTTTCATTACCAAAGCCAAAATGTGCACACGTTTTCAATATTTTCATTTGTTGTATGTAGGACAATGGCAAATGCCTTTTATTCTTTTGCATGCAATTTTTAACGCACGAACGTGTGATACATTTACAAATGATTTCAATAAGTTTAAAGTAAAATTTAAAGTAAAAAAAACACTTTGAGAAAAAGTATAACAATTTGAACGGAGCGGGATTCCAACCTGCGCCTCTTGGAAGCCGTCAAAGCGCTCTGACCGCTTGGCAATGTGTATATAATAACTTTTCCGAGTGGATATTGAATCTACATCCAATTTTATTTACAAGACTGCTGTCTCACTGCGCCACAATGGGTTCTAGAAATATTATGGTTAAAATATTGACAGTCGACTGTTACAAATTACACAAGATTAAATTGTAATATTGAAATATTCTTGACATTTCATGAAATTATTTCACATAAATATTCCAGAGAAAAAAAGTATATTTAAAAAATATTGATAATCTGTTCATATCCAGATCCATTCATTTATCTATCAATTCGAACGTTGAGCATTCAGTAAAACGAAACAATCTATTGTATTTTATTTCCAATTCACTTCAGATTAACTTTATAGAATAATCTTGTTTTTAAACTTTTATAAAAAGTTCTATAAGTTTCAAATATTATAAGAACAAAGCTGGTGAAAATTGTTCTTTATCAGATTCACTTTTCAAGCAAAGTATAAAAAATTGTCAATTTTGAGCAAAAATGCAGGTAAAGGTAAAATTCAATCGTCTGTTTCATATGAAAAGGAAGCTACTTGCATACATGCTTTATTTATTTTCGGTATACAGTCTTTATTATAAAAATATTTAATAAATTGTTTATGTTATAAACTACCTATTTTATCACAAGTTCCTAAAAATATTTATGAAATACTATATTTCACAATAAACCTAGCTAAACGTACAAACATTTTTTAGAAAATATGTTTGTTTGTTTGTGGGATTTGAACCCACGCCTCGTGGAAACCGTCTGAGCGCTCTGACCGCTAAGACATGCATCTCCATCCACCTACATCCGGGTACGACGAAACTCTTATACGCTTAGTGCAACTTATTTTTGTTTGTTAGCATCTCTGTAGAAAGATTTCTTAAAAAATTCTGATACCTGAAGACTGTTCTACGAACAATCGATTAGCAGGAGATAATGCTATTTGTTAATAACTTAAACAATTAATAAATGAAATTAAATAACATTTTCAGAAAACTTAATGTAAGTAATAAGTTCTTCGATCTGGCAATTAATACACACTTTTTAATTTTTAATTGGAACTATTTTTTACCCGTGGTCACAGGTAGACTGAGGAGACATTCGTCGTTTTAAAAATGTTATAAATAAATATAAGTAAGTATATTAACTCCAAAATCCATGTTAAGCAATTCATATGAATGCAGTTCTTAAAATTTCCTTAGTAATTTCTTACAGATACCTAAAAGATAATGTTGCATAATAATATTAAGTACCAGCCCTGTAGGAGTTAACTCGATTCGTTTAATAAATTAAATAAAATTTAATTGATTTATTTACCTATTGTTAGGGCTCTATTGGGGGAACTAGAAATTGCAGTGGCTTTAAAATCATTATATATTGAACAGAATGACGACGAATAGACGAACAGATAAACAGATAAATACAAAAAAAGACTATTTTGGACCCCCCATTATATATATATTCATATATCTTCCATGTACCATATATATATAAATATAGCCGTTGGATACAGGGAGCGCAAGACCGATTGTGGTGGAAATCTTTGGGGCAGGCCTCTATCCAGCAGTGGGGGTCGTGGGCGGCTGAGACGCCCATAATTCACATATATTGTCATATATTATGTATGTAAAGCAATGACTAAATATGTTAATATATTTTTGGGTACAAAATTTCTGATACAAATGAGTTGGTCATGCATTGGTTTTGGCATACATTTAAATAACTGTATGTTTTAATCACAACATATTGAAAATCTCAATTGTAATCATGCATTTACAGCTGGTGAAAATGAGTTAAGTACATTTTTAGTCAATAGCATGTATTATATAGCGTTTTACGTAACGGAAAAATGGATTTATACTGTTACATGTAAAGACTTTATGCGACAGTAGTGGATTCAATTTTCCCAGATTTCTAGGAAAGGATGAAAAGTGGAGAATGGAGTGACTTAATTTCTTTCTTTTTCCCTTCTCTTTCCCTGAATACATGTAGAATAAAGAAATAAAATAAAAAGTACAAAAAAACATATGGTTATGTATACTTCTAAACCAAAGTTTTGATCAACATAATATGTTGAAAATATGATTTTTAGTGCCCAAATCGCAAATCCCTTTTAAACTATATCACAGAAATAACTTTAGTTACTTAATAGCTGAGAATATTAAAATAAAATTTTCGTTTAAAATAAAATCACGTCAAAATGAGCATTTTTCATAAGCCCCTTCTATCACAGATGTGCTAATTATCCCCGGCACGTTAATTGCGTGTCCATGTGACGGGCTAATGAGACAGCTTTGGTTTAACGCTGAGCAAATCGGCTACCAGTAAATAAAATTTAAAGTAATTATAAGATATACTAGCTATATATCCCAACTCTGGCTTAGTAATCAAACAAAAAAGGACAAGTAGATTTTCATTTCTTCGCCCTGGTAAGAAGACGTCTCTTATATTTTTTGCATTTTAAAGTGTTATTCACACACTTAGGAGATTGAAAAATATATATTTTTAGAGAACGTATAAAATTTAAACGTAGCGGGATTTGAACCCACACTTTATGGGCGGTCTCCAAGAGGCGCAGGTTGAAATCTCACTGCGTCTAATTTTTTATATGTTTTCTAAAAATATTATTTCAAGACGTCTCATCCTCGTCAAGGATTCAGAAGGAAAGTGGAGAACGGAGTGTCATAACACTAGGCTCTTTTACAAAGCCTAATTTTTGGGATAAAGCGTGAACCTGTAGATTTTTCTTTATCAGATATTTCGTTCTGAACTTTCCGCTTGAATTGGAAACATAATATGTTAAGAGACGGAATTCGATGTCCCGCTTTGTTAAAAATAATTTAATCAGTAATAATCTTGACCTCGATTTTAATAGAGTAATATTGAGGCCATTGTGGTGCATAAGCAAGCGTCTGGCTGAAACGTGATTGTTTGTGGGTTCGAACTCTACGGTTTATACGGGTTGTATTAAATTTATTTTCATTCGTCCGCACTGGTAGGGCGAATCTCGACGTTGAGTTCCGCAACTCAACACAGTCTCAAATTCGGGCGTAATATGGAGAACAGTTTCTTGACACTAGGTTCTCTTTGACTATCCTGCTATGTGGGTTAAAGCGTGACGCTCTAAATAGTAGAGAACGTCGGCTATCGTAAAGTAATTATGTTTTAAGCTAGCAACATTTCCAGCTATTTATTAGATGTTTTGGTAAGATTCTTTTCATCTTGCTCCATGATTCCGATATCATGAATTTCACATAATATTATACATAATATATATTTCCTAATATACTCCTAATATACGGTACTCAAAGTCACTTTAGTATAAATAATTTAATTATCTAATTTACACATTGCATTTTAATAATAGTATTGGCCAACGTAACCTTACGACCCATTTCGCCTAGCCAGGATTTTTTTTTAAATTTATATATGTTTTCTATTCGTATTTTGGAAACAACGTGTTTTATAACAATTATCCCATATGTTATGTATATAAAAAAACACTATCTGAAAAAGTTCCAGTCACGCCACCCATAAAACACATCTAAATACGATACTGAAAATTCATAAAACTGACGACCTACAAAACGGTGAAATGAAAATATGAGTTTCTAGCATAGAGACTGTCTTTTCAAACTGTCTTATTTGGATAGGCAGGTTATGTGACAGGCGTTTTGTGTCAAGTAGAAGTTATATATTTTGGCTTTTTTTTTACTTGTATAGTATATATACTATTATTTTTTTTTATATGTTTTTTGGTGATTTTTTGAAACTGAAATTATAAAGAAAATGTTTAAGTTATCATCACATTGTTATTTTGCTTGTTTTGTTTTTAAATACATATAAAAATCGAAAAATATATCAAATTGATTTTTCTCTTAATTTTTCAAAATCAAATTAGAGTTTTTAGAGCTTTTTTAGCAACATAATAGAAATTCAACTTATGATAAATGGAAGTTATGCAGCAAATTCAATAAAAATTTGGCACGTACTTATTTGCCTTCATCATCATCAATTCCGGTCAAATTCACGATCCGAAAAATTGTCAAATACTAAAAAATCCTTTTTAGAAAACGTATAAAAAATTTCAACGCAGTGGTATTTGAACTGGTGTCTCTTGGATACCGTACAAACAATTGTATGCGTTTGCTAAAAATGTTTTTCAAATTCCTAAGTGTGTGAATAACACTTTAAAATGTAAAAAATATTAAATAATAGCTGACCCAGCGAACTTCGTACCTTCGTAATAAAAATTAGCAGAAAATAAAATAAAAAAATACTCAAGGATAGTCTGTACGTAAATTCTCCTGCCTTATAACTGTGTCAACTGGTAATGAGAAGATCTATCTCGGGACTCATTTCGCTAATAGCTGAAGATTTGTTGATATTAACGGGATATATTTTGCCAAATATTTATATTTCGTGTAGAAATTTTCTTAGAAAGATAATAAAAAAATATTTTAATATTAATCTAATCACTATATGACCGGACAAACTATTGTATGAATGTTAGTTATTATAGGTCTTTTAATATTCTATAATCTAAGCTATTTTCCTTACTAAATATTTAAATTCTGAATACAGAAATATAGCTCAGTCACTCCTTCATAGCCAACACCAGTCGAATAACGTCCACGTTGTACTCAATTGACTAATTGTACAGCTTCTTTAGAACCTTCACCATAAATACATACATATCATACAATACAGTCATTTTGTTTGTTAAAATATTGTACAACTCTAAAAAATTTCTTATTCATAAACAATTTTTTTCTATAGCCTCTCTTTGCGTACCCCTAAAGTAGTTGTTTTGATTTTACCACCCACTTGTTTTTCAATTGATTGATTGTTAAAAAAGGACCAGTATGTCTCGTATAGGCTGCAAGTCCTAAATCATCTTTAATATAAAAACACACGATTCTAAGTGCTATCTTCATCTCTTGAGATAAAATCTTTTGCTTTTGGATGGGATTTCTTCGAATTCTTTCCCAGCTTTGATCACCTTACCAGCACGAACACTACATGGATGGTCATACCTTTTTCCGTCACAAATAGAGTAGATTTCATTGTTGATTCAATAATATAGCAATAGCCACGTACACAAACTTTTGACTAATACCAAGCGAATGGAGGATTTAAAAAATGGTATTTGGTACCATATCTACTTTATGTATTGCAATCACAGTGATTTCGTTCTCTTTATAACTCCACTCCATTTTAATATCACAATATAAGAAAATAAGAAAATACCAATAAACAGTCATTTAAAAATGACAGATTTCAAATTCTAAACATAAGATTTCGAAAAAAAAACAGTATTTATAGCTAGACCAAATATATCTGATAAGTTACAGTATACGAGTTGTTAGTTTTATACCTTCTTATTAGCTTAGTATTCAAATTAAGTAGACGAAATAGTGTGAAATTGAAGTCGCCTTAAAGCGGCTTTTGTGGCGAGGAAACAGTGAAGGGGCAACGTCGAAATTAGACCAAGACGAACCGTAGGACGCTAAATATATGCTTAAGTTTAATAAAGAGTTACTTTATAAATTAAATATTAATTCAGGTTCATGCTTTTTCCTGCATAGCATAGTCAAATAGAATATAGTGTTAAGAAATTCCATTCTCTACTTCCATTACTTGTTGATTGGCGCAGCTCAACACCGCGCTTTGCCTTATTACTAGAGCGGGGAAATGAAAATAATTTAAATATAATCATTACCCCCAGTGGGAATCCAACCCACAACCAATGTAGTGTTCAGTCAGACTGTCTTACTGCGCAACGATGGCGCGACAAACATTTCATTAAAGAGTTACTTTATAAATTATACGTAAATATTAATAATAATAATTACGTTTTATGTAGCTTTTTCTCGCATAGCAGGGCAGAGATCTAGAGTGTCTAGATACTCTGTTCACCACTTTACGTCTGAATCTGATTTTTACTTACACTAGTTGTTACCCTATTAAACAAAAAAAAATAATTTCATTCAAGTAATTTCATTTCAAAAGATTTTTTCTATTTCCGTTTTGTAATAATTTCAATTGTAAAAAGACATATTTAGAAAACGTATAAAAATTTGAACGCAGCGGGATTTGAACCCGCGCCTCTTGAAAACCGTTCAAGCACTCTGATCGCTAAGCCATGCGCACTACATCCAGCTACGTTAAAATTCTTACACGCTTATTACAACTTATATTTGTTGTTAGCATCTCTGTAGAGAGATTTTTACAAATTTCTGCTACCCAAAGATTATTCTACGAGCAATCGTTTGGCAAAAGACAATGCTATTTATTGAATATATATTTTTTAAATATATTTTTAAAGTGTTATTCGCACGCTAAGGAAATTGAAAAATACATATTTATAAAACATATAAAACGCAACAACATGCAGACCGTATGAATTTTGGAAAATGTTATCCCCCATGGATTATCCATATCTACAATTCATAGTTTTGCGCTTTACTCTCAGTCGTTTCTTTCAAGTGTAAAATTTTGGAACAGATAAATACAATTTATATTAGACACGTAGTAATAAATAATAATTTAATTTAAAACATAGATATTTAGAAAACGTATAAAAATTTGAACTCAGCGGGATTTGAACCCGTGTCTCTTGAAAAGCGTCCAAGTGTGCGATTTACACTTTAAAAATGTGAAAAAGACAATTGAATTTTATTCTACGAGTATGTAGTGTTTAGTGAAAAAATAAGTTAATAAGAATAGTAGCTGTTCCCACACCGGCTTCCACCAGCTGGGAATCGTGTTATATGGAGACTTCACCACTGCAATGGCAATATATAAAATAATAATTAATTGATTAATTTAAGTTTACAGGACGTGTTGCTATTTCTTTTTGGACATTTATGCCGATTTTTAATATATAAATTTAGTCGTACTTTAAAAAGCGGATGCCACGAGGCGTCGTTATTTAATATATTAAATAACAATTACTTTTTTGTATTGACAAAAAAAAGCATGTCGTGGGACAGAACGTTTATTTTATGGAACCGAAAAGTACCGCGCTTTAAGTATCTCATAAAGGTATATATATATTTATTTATATATATATACTGTTAATTTTATAGACTGAAAAAAACTAAATCGAATTATAAAATGGAAAACCAAATGGGAATGAGTCAGCATCGATGATATAATGGGTGATAAAACGCGGCTCATTGAATAAAAATACAATGAACTGGTGATATTTTTTTTGTTTAATGTCCTTTCAAGCGATATGGGATACAAATTGTTTTAAAAGCAGGTTTTATCGAATTTTGCAATTTTTTCACTAATCACAAGTATATATAACATTACTCACCGCCTCTGTTTATTTGTTTATAAGCTTTCTGTTTTTCAACTATACAAGAGATTTGAATGCAGTTTTCACTGTTAATTAGATATTTTCGAAAGTTTATTACACCAGCAAAACCGCGGATTGCTAGTTTATATATATATATATATACTTTTCGAAAATTTCAGAAATATTAAATAAATATTGCATTTGTAAATATTTAAAAATACGACGGCAAGTTTAAAATCGAGTGTTTTGATATTACGTTCTATTTGCTGCTATGCTATGTGTGTAAGAGTTAAAGCAGTTTTAGTATATATATCAAACGTGATCGTTGTAAAAATAATAACTACCAGCGACCAGCACGCGACTTCGACTGCGTCAATACACGACTAAATTATTTCGTTCTTTTCCCCGCCCGCGGTCTTCTCACTTAAATCACAAGCTTTGCTAAAATTTATTGTCTAAATTGCTGTAACTTTTTCACATATATACCGATTGAAAGAAAATAAACACCAAATATTAAGGGGATTTTAACAAAATGCAATTGACAAAACTGCAATCAAATCGGTTTATCGTGCATAAACGCACAGACAAACAGAAACAAAATAAAAATAATTCTTTTTGGGTCTTGTTTCGGCCCAATAATATTTTGTCTCATATATCTTCCATGAACTGTTTGCGATTATTGATATTTTTATTATATGTATAAATTAGATCATAAAAATTGTATTCACCTCTTCTGCTGCCCAAATTTAAATGCTATTATATTACTTTTTAACAGTATATAATAATTTCCACAAGACTAATTTCAACTCGTAATCACCTAGTCCATTCTAGGCTCACTGCGCCACATGTGTGTCATCAATTTATAAATTACCATAAATAATTTATTATCTTGTCAACTCAAACTTGGTTGATAGAGTAAATAAATAAATAATAAATAAATATTTATTTCAGATTGCTAGATCCATATAAATTACATATATCATTCAATTTGGCCGTTAATAAAAATATACATATTTAGATTTAATAAATATTTAGTTAAAAAATTGAACACATCAGGATTCTTATACGATTTTCTAAAAAAAAACTTCGTTTCCTTAGCGTGTCAATAACACTTTAAAACACTAAAACAAAGATAAGTTTAAAAACATCTAACATTAAGTGCCGCTATTAAGCAATATAATATGGTCATTAAAAATATTTCACTGTTACAATTCTCTATTTACATGAACTCAAAAAATAGGTCGAGCCCACAAGAGTTCTTGTTGTAGTACCCACATAACTTGAGCTGCAGAAATTCAAGAGTTCGTTGTAATGCAAACAAAAATGAATTTTATGAGGACTATTACTGTTCTTTTCTATAAAAACGAGATAAAAATATCTAGTTCCACTAGATATTCCTGTTGATAAATTTAAGTACTGTGTATAGTGAAAAACAAACAGCTGTACCTTTTTCTCGTATAGCAGGCAAAAAGTACTCTGTGCCAAGACACTCCTTTGTCCCTCTTGACCCGAATTCAAAACATTACCTCTTACTAGTCCGACGAATCGAGAATAATTTAAATACAATCATTCTTCCCAGTCAAGATCGAATTCACAACTATCGTTTACAGTCGCATTCGTAAACGAGATAATATTTGATATTTTATTTATTTTATTACGGTTACGACTACTGCAGTAATGTACGACACGTACGATAAGCATGGGTGGTCCAATCTTTCAAATATTTATAGTAAAACACGTTATGGGATAGAACTGAATGTAGCATAAAAGTTTAATTTTATCCAAAATATAAATATGAAAAATAGAAGCCAAGTTCATATACGTCAAAACTTTTTTGTCGCTTGTTTTATCTATTAGTATTTGTTCACCATATCTTGTATTAGTGTAACATGAGTATAACTTATTACTGTTTTTAAAAAGTTGACTCGCCAGTAAAAACTAGCTTACAATAGCATTGAGAGGCGCTCGTGGCGTGGAAAAGAGTCGGACTGTTAACGGGATCAGTTGTAAGTTCGATTTCCATTCGTTAAAATTTAAGCTACTTTATTTTGTCTATATACTAATAATAGCGTACCGCCCACTCGAGACGAAATATTTTTATTTCGAATGTAAAGCGGAGAACGGAACGAATCAATATGAAAAAAATAATTTTACTTTACACTAAGCTATACATGTACTGGTAAAAAATCTAATAATTCAAACCATATTTACAAACATCTTTTGCCACTAAGTATGTCGAGCTATTTCTGCTGCAGCTGTTATGTAAGTCTCTACAGGTTTGTAGCTGAAAAGTTTTATTTATAACATAGCACTTGTAGTTTTTATATTTACGTCAGTTGTATTTTTATTTTACTCCTTATATGCAGTGTAGCATATAAAAATATTTATATAAATAGTAATAAAACGTATAAAAATCTTGAACGTAGCGGGACTCGAACCCGCGCCTCTAGGAACCGTCCGAGCACAACATATATATATCATGTTAATTTTGTCCACATATTGTCAACTATTATATTAGAAATTCATATATTCTATATATGTTGTGACGGAACTCAACATCGCGCTTTGTCTTGTTTACCACTGTGAAGATTTAAAAATTGATTATTATATTATTCCTTCGAGAGGGAATCAAACCCGCAAGTAATCACAATTATAGTCAGCCGCTGTCCCTCTGCGTCACGATGGCCTCAATATAAAGTTGTAGATAAAAACCAATGAAAAAAGAGTATGAATAGGCCATTGTGGCGCATTCATTTGAGTATAAACACGATTGATTGTGGATTCGATTCCCACTCGCGTTAATGACTATGTTTAAAATATTTATATGTCTCCGCCCTGGTACCTAAGGGTTTGAGTTCCACCACTCAACACGCAATGTCTCCATTTTGGGCGGAAAACAGAAAACGGAGTAGTGTCTTGAATATGCTCTCTGTATATGCGGGAAAAAGCGTAAAGCTATAAAATAAAAGATTATGGACCAAGAAGTGTCTATTGTATCATAGTATATTTAAATAATTATATATAAAACTTTAAAACTAACTAAAAAGTAACTTCAGACCTTCAGAGTACTATAAGACAAGCAATAAACACCATTATGAAGGAATGAATAGAAAAGTTGTAGTAAAAGTATCCATATGTCCCATTGAAATGTTTTGAAGGCATCTGGCGTTGCGCCAACACTATATACTCATATCTCTACAGAAAAAAATGTTCATTTTAAGTTCACACGTATCAATGTAAATATATGTTAATTTAGTTTAAGTTTTGATATAAATATTTATATATATAAATACGTTTCGAAGCATAAGAGAAGAGTTAGATGAAATTACCTCAAAATTAAGCTTTCCTAAATTAGACTCTGTGTACTGTTACACTTTACATTGATACTGTTTCACTGAGTGAATGATTGACTCACACAGAATACACTACTGGCTGTTGAAAGCTATTTTATAATTGTTGTAAAAGAAGATTAAAACCATTTTTTTTATAAAACGTATAAAAAATTGAATCTGCGCCTTGTGGAAATCGTTCTAGATAGGGCGGGTTCAAAGCCCGCGTTTAAATTTTCATACATTTTCCAGAAATATTTTTTATACCCTAAGTGTAATATATCCTAATAACAAGATTTTATTTTCGCGTTTACTACAGATTTCTTAGTTGCCTCGCGTACTACTCTAGTACATCGGGTTTGTAAAATGTATTTTCGAGTATCAAAAAAGAGTTAAAAATAGTTTCATTTCAAAATGTGTGAATAACACTTAAAAATGTTAAAATTATAACATGGTTTCTTAGCATTAGGGAAAGGAAAACAACGGGAGGTAACGTGTAATATTACTTTTAGTACAACGACACACTTACATTACTAGTTGCCTTCATATTTCGTTTGCGATCTGTCTATTATTTTCAAGGCTAATTTAGAACGCAATTTTTTTTATTTTGAGTCTCTTTTCATACGTTTTAACCGAAACTATGAGTTGAAATATCCACGCAATAAAATGGCGGGCAATTTGAAATAAACACAAAAGAAAATTTTTAAAAACATTCATGTATTTGACTGTTTCTACTGAGTGCAAAATGTATTAATAATTTCGAAGGAAAATTTCATTGTATATAATTCAAAGTTATAATAATGTATGTCCCTATATAATATCTTATTTTTAAATTCTAATCAGTAATTAAATAACTTGTTCTCATTTTTTAAATAGTTTAGAAAAATTGTCGAAATCACTTCACGCTTTTCCCGCATAGCAGGTTAGTCAGAGAGAACCTAGAACCTGTCAAGACCGTTCTCCACTTTTAGTTCGAGACATTGCGCGTTGAGTGGCGGAATTCAACACTAGGCATTGTCTTAGGTACATGGTACAGGGAAATATTTTTTAATATAATCATTTCCCCGAGTGCGAATCGAACCCACAATCAATTGCGTTTACAGACTCTGTCCCACTGCACCACAATGGCCTGACTCCTAAGTAACCTGTAAGTAGAATAGCACCTTGCAATGTTTGTGCTTTTATGATTTGTGAATTTGTTAATGTTATGCGGAAAAACTGTTGGTAGACCTTATAAATAAATAAATTAAAATTATGAATTGTTAGATTTTTTTCCTTTAGCTATACAATATAATATACTCTATACTAGCGACCTGCTCGCGGCTTCACTTGCGTAAGCTAGATGACTATAAGTAACTATTTCGTTTATTCATCCGCCCTCGTTTCCACTTAAATGACACAATTTACTTAAATTTATAATTAAGATTTATGGACTGTATATACTTTATTTATAAGCTACATAACTGTATCGTCTTGTAGTTTGGTTGGCTCACGAAGGCGGATCGTATAAAGTCTAGGGTCCTCTCCTTAGTTTTCTCCATTCTTTTCGATACCAATTATCCCACTTATTTATCCACCAATTTTTTGTACTCTTTCCACGATATGTCCTTACGTTCCCAAGAAAATTTCACGACTTCTGTGCTGACTTACACCTCTCGGCTCTGGATTGACTGAGCCAAATCTATTAAAAGAGCTCTCGTGAGCTCTTTAATCGTCGGTTGACGGAGTTCTTTTATAAAAACTCAAAATCATACATTCTTCATAGCTATAAATTTATTAAGGTCTATGTATTTTATATATTTTTCTCTTTTGTTCACTTTTTTATTGTATTGTAAACTATGTGCAATAAAGAATATATAAATAAAATAAATAAATGGGGTTAAATCAATCAAAATAAATACTTAAGCGGTACGCAAAGGGAGGTCACAGAGGAGGAAAAAAATTGATTACGAATGAAATCATTTTTATAATCGAGTAAGTTTTTAACAAACAAACTGACCGTATTTGTGCTGAGGGTTCTAAAGAAGCATTGCAATTGGTGAACAGAGTGCAACGCGGGCATTATCTGACATCAGTGATGGTTTGGTAGGGTGTTAGCTATGAAGGAGTCGCTGAGCTATATTTTTGTGAAAATGGTATCAAAACATCGGCACCAGTCTATCAAGATACCATTTTTAAGAAGGTGGTTAAGCCCCTTATCAACGCCATGTAAAAAAAAAAACAATGGTCCTTTCAGCAAGACTACATTGTTATTCCTTGTAATAAATTTATGACAAGACTAAGTATTAGGATTGGATTAGCTTCTTCTGAGATTAACGTGCACATACGCACAGACAGACAGAAAAAAATAAAAAACATTGTTTTGAATAAAATGCCCCAATAATACTTTTTCTTACATATCTTTTATGTACAGACAGCGATCATTTACATTTTTATTATATACATATAGATATACTTGCTAACACTTCTACGGTAACCTAGACATCGAAGTCTACGATAAATTAAATAGCCAGACAGAGATTTAGATTAATAAGGATTGAAATAAGGATTGATCTAGATTCTTTTTGAATTCGATTTTAATATCAATATGTAAGGTTTCTATTCTGAATAGTATTATTTACTTTGTAATAGAATAAAAATATTGCGAATACAAAACATATATAAATTGGTATAAAAGTATCTTATTTGGCTTAGATTTGAGCTTATAAAATTGTTTAATTTCATACGTTTAAAATTCACTTATATTTTAAGGTAAGTCAGGTTTCATTTTATTTAATTTAATTGTTGATTTTCGTTTGAATACCTTTTCCTTCATAAATATTAGGTTGGCTCTTCGTAACCTACTATGCGGCAAAAGCGTGACACTTTGGCGTTGAGTAGAGACGTTTCTTCTCTGTGTGTTCTCTACCGCATTTATTATGGGAAATGTTCTGGGGAACTGTTTGATTTGATTCCTGCGGATGAATTTTCCAACCGCACAGTATGTAACAGTCTGAAATTCCATCCTCACCATCTGGATACGTGACACTCTACTACTGTGCCGTTTTGCAGGTACTTCCTTCCACGTGCCACTCAACTGTGGAATAGCCTTCCAGC
The DNA here is from genome assembly GCA_038994665.1 of Podotricha telesiphe. Classification (NCBI taxonomy): domain Eukaryota; kingdom Metazoa; phylum Arthropoda; class Insecta; order Lepidoptera; family Nymphalidae; genus Podotricha; species Podotricha telesiphe. Next base: position 40,344 of record JAOYRR010000526.1, on the reverse strand, counting down.
GTGTTCCAGTCGATTCGACATGAGTACCACCAAAAAGCGGGTCTATTTCCACCTTAAAGTCCGGCAATATCCCTGTAGCTCTTTTGTTGTTATACGTGGTCGTGGGCGGCGGTGATCACTTACCATCAGGTGACCCGAACGCTCTTTTGTCTTGTCTATTGAATATAAATAAAAAAAAAAGAAAGCGTGTTGCTGCTCGAGATACTCAAATTAACTTACGTGTCATCTGGATTATATAATATATGTTCAGGTCATACATATAATCCAAGTATAATTATGTAAAAATCCATGTGTCTCTTAATGGGCACATGTAAAAAGTACTGTATTATTATACTTTTAATTACTTCTACAATAAAAACAACTTTATTTCGCTGATAGGAATAATTATTAACAAATAATACTTAAAAACTAATTTTAGTTGTATTCTACGTATCCAATAAAATTATACATATATATTAATTTATATGAAATATGAAAAGTAAAACAAGCAAAACCATAACAAATAATTATATAAAACAAACATATATTTAAATAAATTCATATGTACAAAATTAGAACTCAAAATAAACTTTGAGGCCATTATGGGTCAGCGTCAGACTGTAAACGCGATTAGTTGTGTGTTCGACTCCCATTCGGGGAATATATTTTAATTTCTAAGCTTTGGTACCTATGGTAAAGCGTGAAAAAAGTGTGTAATGTAAAATTTGAATTAATCAAAGTCCACAAAAGGTTTGAAACTATTTCTGTTCACAATTGGAGCAATATAATTTAACAATTTACGTCATAGCTGTAGAGGTAAGCCTTTACAGTTACATAGTTATCTGACCATTCTATCGTTGTAATTATATTGTATGGACATAATGTTAGCGTTTTAATAGAAACTAGAGATAGATACGTAAACAAGGCGTTGCCATAGCAACGTGTATGATACTTTATATAAGTACGACAAACATTTTTTTTTATTTAATGTATTTTTATGTATTATTTCAAAAAAAGTATTAGCGTTCTGCTCTCCTTTTCTATATAAATTTCATACTCAGAACGTTCTCGTAATTATCGTAAGAAGCATCACTTATTATTATATAGATAGTTTAATATTTTTTCAAACAGAAAAAATGTGTTTGAAATTCGTTGTTTGTACTTTGCATAACGATTGAGCTGATGATATTTTAAATCCATACATTGCCCCTGAGAGGAATGAGGATTAAATCCATACTAATATTATTAATGCGGAAGTATCTCTGTCTGTCTATCTGTGACTTGTCACGCTGAACCGCTGAACCGATTGTGATGAAATTTTATATAGAGATACTTATTTATTTCTCACATTTTTTTACTTTTTGATTGTTTTACGAGAAGGAAGGGAAGAAGAAGGGTCTCGCATAGGACGCAGCTAGGAGGGACGGCCGGGTCGGGGACCTTGCGCGGGCACTCTGGGTTGGCGTGATCGTTAAGGCACTTCATGGACCTAGGTCTTGCATGGCAGTTTTTGGCCGAGTGGCCGTAAAATTGGCAATTGTGGCATTGCCCTGGAATGCCTCTGCTATAGGCTGTTTCAACGCTTATGCCAGTCCTATACATATAGTAACAGTGAAACGATTGTATTGATTATTTCGTAAATTTAGTACTATCGGATGAAGTTTTTTGAGTGAATTTGATTTTTTGTCTTTTTATTTCATATATAAAAGTTTAGCCACCCGGAACGCAATATCGTATAGTGAGTAAAACTTGAAGCACTAATATCGGTATATTAGTTATTTCAAACGGTTTTGAACTTGTATTTTATTCATAAAAATTTCAAAAGCTGAATACTATACTGAATACAATTTAAAAACAGTTTTAGCTATAAAACTTGCCATATTTCCTGGAAAATAATTGGCTGGCTGGCTAACAAATATTATTTACCCGGCTAACATAATGTAACTGTCTAACACACTTACCAAGTAATATAGTAACCGACATACATAGATAGCTGTCTAAGTATTGGCTACTCACATTGGATGTCACATAGCGGATTACCGCTAACCGCTGTCAGTACGTCAAACCTTTAGGTACAAATTGTCGACATTCAATGGATATGGAAACAAAGCTCCATTCAACCGGTTTCAATCAGCTAGAAAACTCATCACCTTGCCTAAGGGTTACTGACTAAATAATGTTAGAGGTTAAAGTTTAAATGTTAGTTTGTATGTATGTTTGTATTTTTATCGTTGAAGTATTGTTGCTGTAGGAAATATACGATTTTCACTGTGCGGTTTTTGTAGGAACTGCCTTCCACATGCCATACAACTGTGGAAAGACCTGCAGCAGTATTTCCAGTCGATACGACATGGGCACCTTCAAAAGGCGCGTCTGTCCGCCTTAAATACTAACAGCGCACCTGTAGCCCCTCTGGTGTTACACGAGTTGGGGACTACCATCAGGTGACCCGAATGCTTAATTTCCATGTATCTCTGACTACCATAATATCTATGATTAAAGTGTATCATCTATCGGTAATATAACAAAACTCTGATATATTTATTACGAAAAATTCTTCTCGCGTCTTAACAGAGCGGGGAAATTGAAATAATTTATATGAAATCATTCCTGCGAGTGGAAATCAAACCTTTTATCTACTATCGTGTATAAAGTCACGCTTCAAGATTATATTTATATCTTTATAAATGTTAATTGAGGATGACAAAAATGATAAAAAATTAATAATATTTTTTTTTTACATTTTTTAAAGTGTTATTCATACACTAAGGAAATTGAAAAAGACATATTAGCGGTTAGAGCGCTTGAACGGTTTTCAAGAGGCGCGAATTCAAGTCCCGCTGCGTTCAAATTTTTATACGGTTTCTAAATATGTCTTTTCGAATAATAATTTATTTGGATTCTGTATAAGTCTCTTAATAAAGGGTATATGTAGATGTAGATGCGAATTCTCATCCTGAATAGTTAAGGAACTAAGGTCAAACTACAAAAACCTTAATAAATTTTAAATAATTCTAATATATGAGTAACTATTTAAACTATCTTAATTTATATTAGAACCTATTCAATTTAGAATTCCACGCTGACGAAGTTACGGGCACGGCTAGTATAACAAATAAATATATTTTTGTACTTTGTTTTTTACTACGCAAATAAGAGAAGCCAATAATCAAATTACCCAGAATTGTTTTGACTGATTCCAAACAAAAATAAGGAAAAACTTAACCAATCGCATTAAGCGGAACGGTTTACAGATCTAATCTAATACTGTGGAGAAATAGACAGGAAGATTTACAATGGAAATATTAAACAATCCAAAGAGATTTTACGATCCAATTTGTAGGCCGGTCGGTTGGCAAAATGAAAGCAGATAGAACAATTAATTTAGTTTTATACGTAAATCCAATTAATATTCGCTTAAGCGAAAATAAGCGCGTTTAATGTTTTTTTTTTTAAATCGTTCCACTTTCTAATATTTAACATCATGTGAAATATGCTATACTTATTTCTAGATGCAAATTCAGTATAGCTATTTTCAAATCTTTTATTGTCAAGACACTCCGTTTCTTTTTTTATTGGATGTTGAGTAGTGGAGTCAACGTCGCGTTTTGGCTTAACACAGCGGAGAAATGAAAATAAACTAAATATAATTTGTGTGTGATTAAAACTTTAAAACATGTTAAAAATAAATATAATTCTCCAGGGTGGAAATCGAACTCACAAGCACCGCGCGTAATCGACGCTACGCAACTCGCTACCATTAAGTTTTCTTTGATAAATACAGCAATTATTTATTCTACACTCTTCATATATATACCTACATAATATAATAACAGTAGGAACATACTTTCAATTGAAATAGGTAAGTTATTTAAACCAGCACTAAAGAAGAGCTCAGCTCTCGCAATTCTATTGCAATATAATAAATATAAATTGCAATAAAATATATATTTTTGCTTACATTCTGATACTGTTCTAGTTTCAAGGCATAAACATATAAATACACTTCACTTTCAACTGTAGGTAACAAAACACTTTATAAAATCACACTTGAACGGTTTTCAAGAAAGTTCAAAACCCGCTGGGCGCGGGTTCAAAACCCGCTGCGTTCAAATTTTTATACTTTTTCTAAATATGACTTTTAAAATCAATTTGTAGAAGCTTTGTCTTAACTTCACTTAATTTCGTCCTTATCCTTTCTTCATTCCTTGCGTCTTTTCTTTATTTTTTTAATCTATTTTTCACCCTTTTCTTTTTTGTTTTGGTAAATTATATCTGTTATTGAAAAAAAGTTTTCATCTCAATTCCGGTATAGTGCCTCACCTCTACCCTGACAGAAGAGAAAGAGACCCTTTGGAAAAAGCAGGTTTGGATTAGATTAAATAAACAAAAACTGTGTCTTCTGAAATTTTACTTAAAATGGTGACTGTATGTATGGCAGCTTGTCTTAGTACTAAGTATATGTTTATTTTACTATCCAGTTTGTAGTTGTATGCTCTTAGCGACAATCCCGGTGGCTTCTATACCTACGGGTATCAAAAATCAAAATGGTTTTTAGTCAAATAGACTATTGCAAGCACTTTCATCAATCATCAATTGACATATAATGTCAGTAATACCTATAGTATTGCTTTTGTAGGTTTGTCTGTATATTTTCAGTGTCTTGTAGTTTCTTTCCTTAACAAATGGTATTATATAATATAAAATGTAAGCTTTTTATTGATTTAAAATATATTTGTGTGTGGGTTTATTATACTATATTTGTAATGAATACATAATATAAGAAATGTACTGAATCGCTTTTGTTCTCCTCAAGAGATAAGTCATCCTTTGTAAACATTCTTATTTTAATTTTTAAGTTTCTATACATTTTGTTATGTGGTACATAAATAAATAAAAAAAAATTAACTGATCGTTGTCTGTACTTTGAAGATAAATTTATGAAAAAATATTATTTGGGGCATTTATAAGAGACCTTATTAATAGGGGCTATTGTGGGTTCGGTTCCCACTCGGAGAAATTATTATATTTAAAATATTATTATTTTTCCGCTCCGGTGCCAAAGACAAAGCGCGCCGTTGAGTTCCGCCACTCAATAACTATCTTGATTTTCGGTCGGAAAGTGGAGAACGGAGTGTCTTGACACTAGGTTCTATCTGACTACCCTGCTATTCGCGAAAACATGAGAAGCTGCTTTTATATTGTATTTACCTTTCTATATAAGTAAGGTTGGAAAAGGACAACACACCCATATACTGATTAAAAAAATATTATTCAAATAAAACACTAAAAGGCTTGGCACTTTAAATTCAAAATCTTATTTATTTTTATCTTAAAACAATGACTTCATTTTACACATTTCATATCACTTACTTATATGCGGATATATTTATTATATTGCACAATTTATTTACATACGTCAAATATTATTGTACTCCATTGGTATACTTTATTTTCAACTGTAGGTAACAAAATTTACGAATTTCTTACATTATTTTCCAGATGAAATTAGAATTTTAGTAATATAATACGAAAAAGATACTATAAGAAATAATTAGACTACGTATTTAGACTACGTATAGAGAAAATGTATTTAAAAGTTTGAAGGTAGCAGGACTCGAACCCATACCTCTTGGGAACTGTTCAAGAGCTCTGATTGGCTCTGAATTAAAAAAAAAACATTTATTTATTAATATTGTCATAGTACTGTTACCTGCAAACCTGCAAACTTACGCAGTCGTTTCAAGACAATTGCGGCGCGGCGTACACCTATTTACAATAGAAAAATTATAAAACTAATTACATTTAACTCCTTTGACAAAAATATATTTTACATATAACTAACATATATTTTTTTTATATTTTTTAACATTTATTCTACAATACTATAGTACAAATCATAGTAAAGTTACAAGACAGTAGAATATGAACACGCGCTTCTTGAATGCTGATTAACTAAGCCATGTGTTATATCATAATCATATTTGTATAGAGTATAAGATTATTAATAATTTGCAGTACATAAATTACATAAAACAAACCATTGAAATATTAAGTATTTAATATTATTTTCACAATATCAAACATTGATTTCTCAATACAATACATCGAACCCAAGACTTTAAATCCAGCTAAAAAATAACTTAGAGAAAAATATAGCAAAATTTCAACTGGAAAATATCATACACATTAGAAACAGTATAATATTTGTATGAAGACATCGTTATCCAAAACCTAAGCTTTTATACAGAAATAGAAATAACACAATTAATTTTATATGCACTTGTGCCGATTCCATAGAAGAATTATTGCCATGCTGCATTGCGGCTGGCGTTTCACCTGTAAATAAAAAATGCGTTACCGAAATGTTCATAGATTAACATTATATATAACTGTATATTAATAATGTATTAAATTTTAACTTGTGTTAATAATTTCGGTTATTTGTTATCTTCGAAAAAAACAATACACTTAGACACTTGATACATATTGTATTGGTCGTTAATTATTTAATGAAATTATCAAAAATTGTATTAATTTAATATTCATAGAATAGGCAGAGAGCTTTGACACTCTATTTTACTCCATTCTATATATTTTTTTGCATACTTAAATACATTACATTCTAGACCGATACGAACACTGTGTAACTGTGTCACACATATGTGTAACTAAACTAAGGAAAAATCAATATTAACAGTCACCACTAGTAGCTAATGGATTGTAACCCCAACTGTCGTTTTCCCCAATATTCTGTAAATCACAGATAAGCTATATTGTGAATTTTATAATCAGTAGAGCTTAAGTTGAAAAATACATATATAGAAAATGAATAAAAATTTTAACGCAGCGGGATTTGAACCCGCGCCTCTTGAAAACCGTTCAAGTTCAACTATACATGTATTTTCAATTTCCTAAGTGTGCAATGAACACTTTAAAAAATGCAAAAAAAAGTGCTCAAGTTTTTTTTGTAGCTTCACAGTTTAGTAGAGGATACTATCAAGATTCGAAATCTGACAAAGAATCATAAGACATTGTGTATTAAAAGGTGAAACTCAATGCCACTGTTAGCGTAAGTACTTATATTTAATAGGATAGACTCATAAATCATACACTCATGGCATATTAGGACGTAATGGTTGTTTTGAAATATTACCTGAGAGAATTGTATTTATATAATAGCACCTGAAGGAAAATCTTAAGACACCTTTTTATGGATATTGCGCTGACGGAGATCTATTAAATTTGGCTTAGTTAAATTTTATATAGCGAAAGAGATGATTTTATAATGATATATTGGAAATACATAAATTTATTCAAATAAATATTACATACAACACACGTTTTTTACACGGTAACGGGGCTATTAGTTTTTAATAAAATATAATACTTCCATACGGTTAGACTTCATTCGGGTCTTTAAAGTTTGACTTTGACTCTTCAAGGTTAAAAACAATATTCAAAAGAATAAGATAGATGCTTAATTTTTTTAATGTACCACCTTTTGACAACAGTTAATGACTCAGACTTAAGGAGAACCGGTGCAAAAAACTAAGCGATATTTCGTTTTTTTTCAAACCGATTACTTACAGATTTATTTATGACAAATAGACCTTTGAAATAGACTGGAGTCATTCATACCCAAGGCGTTTAATAATTAAAAAAATCATTAATTAGCTAATAACCTTTAACACAGAGAACATTCTCAATAGAGGACGTTTTCTGGAAACCTTCTGTAACAGCGTACACATAGTACCACGAAATAATTATAGATTCGATGCAATCGAGTTACAGGCGCGGTAAGCTTAAGCCTATTTTGATAGTATCAATATTATGCACATCAAAGATTTTGGTAACTAACAGAGTAAAGAACTCGATTATTTATTTATTATATATATATATATTTTAAGAGATATATAGATATATGATCCTTCCCAAATCTCCCATCATACGAGCAAAATCATCAAAAAGAAAAGTTAACTAAATATTTGAACTTAAAAAAGGACATGTTTAGAAATCCCGCTTCGTTCAAATTTTTATACGTTTTCTAAATATGTCTTTTTCAATTTCCTAAATGTGCGAATAACACTTTAAAAAACGTTCAATATATTTGAACTTAGCCCACGAGATTACTGTCATGTGGAATATTTGTACTGATAATCTTTTCAATTAACGGTTTAATACCTAAAGGCACAACATTCAAATAGGCTTTCGCCTGTGATCAAAAACTGGATACAGAAGGCAGTTTGGTTTGAAATAGCGCGAATTGTGAGGCCATCGGAAGATTTTTTGTATTTTTAAATTTGAGGCCATCTTGGCGCAGAAGAAAGGGCCTGACTGTAATAGCGATTGGTTGTGGGTTTGATTCCCACTTAGTGAAATAATAATTTTTTTATTTTCCCTTCGCCACTTAACACAAAATTTCTCAAATTCAGGTGAAAAATGGGCAACGAAATGTCCTGACTCTAGGTTCTCTCTGACCACCTTGATGTGCTTAAAAAAGTGTGAAACTAAATATTTTGATTTTATTTTTAATAAATGTTAAATACTATTTTGTACAGTTTAATGAAAGTAATATGTGTTCTTCTTTATTCACTTTATAACATAATTTATTCAAAAACAAATTAATATATTCATTCAATATGAATAATAAAACCTAAATAGGAATGAAATATAGGCAAATTTCATTCATCATCCAATAACCGAGCCCCTGGAGGTTAGCAAAAACCAAATTGACGACTTCAATTGAATAGATAGACACGATTAATAGCTGGTATTCAAGTCTAAAATACAGCGAAACTCGATATTTATTTAAATCCACCTAAAATATAATAGTGCTTGCAGTTTTATTTAAATTTAGTAGGGATTTTTTTAACATTTGACATCATAGAGCAATTGTGAAATGTTTGTTTTCGCAGTATGAAATATTGTTAATTTACTGGTATAGCCAGATAAAGTACGGCATTGAGTTTGATCACTGTTTTTTTTTTATTTTCAGCAATAGTGTTTGTTTTACAATTAGTACTTAAAATGAGAAATTGTAGTATAGAACTTTGTATGGGCATGTGTAATGGAATGGAAAGTATAAAGTTATATGTGTAATTACATACATAACTTCTATTTGCAAGTATGATATGAAAATACGTGAAATAGGCACTACTATATATTTTTTTTTTACTGTATTACAATAAGTTCATAATCCATAATTCCTTGATCCATACTAATATTTTATATGCGAAAATAACTCTGTCTATTTGCATGTCTGAACTAAATTTTCTATAGAGATATTAGAGTGTCTTGGGATGAACTATAGTTTTTCCAGGAATGTCATTGTTTTACAAAAAGACCGCCGAAAATACTAAGCTCTGTAGTTCATGCAGGTGAAGCTACGAGCGTTTCGCTAGTATTACAGAAAAAGCAGTGTAACGAAATATCAATAGTAGTACCAACAGCGCCTACCACAGTGTAACAGTAAAAACTGTGTATAAGCAATAAATATATAAACACACAATAAATAAATATAGATACACATAATGATTTAAAAGTTTTACTATGTATACGTTTTATGTAAGTGATATAAAAAGTTCAACAAAACAGTGATAAAAGAAAAATACCTTATCTGTAGAAAATACTATATAAATTTCATAATATTATTTGCATACTTAGTATTATATGCTAGGGATTACATATAAAAAATTGTAGGTAACAAAAGGTGTGGGTCGCCCCCTTGAAAATTCAAATCCCTTCAATATTCTATATTTAGGTTTTTATTTAATTTAAGGAATTCCTTGTACATTTGTATACAAAAAGATGTATGATACCATCTAACTGAGCCATAGAGTTGAAAAATGAAGCAAGAAAATTAGACTATTAGCTTGATTAAACTGTGAAAGTACCGTCGAGTTCTATTCTTAATGTACTCGTTCGTCATTTGACGTACCTACTGTCACAGTATTTCATTTCATTTGCACGCTTTTATTAGTTTTACATGTATTCATGTGTCTATCTATTTCTCTATCTAGTTTTTTTTTATATATTAAGACTAGGCAAACGAGCTGGCCCGTCAGCTTAATTAGTTTTTACCGCGTTCCATGAAAAAAGAAAGCACCAGAGCAACCGTCAATGAATTGATATAAGAAATTAATCCGCCCCTTGACGGTTGTATCTAAAAACATCTAAACGTATTTTGACCTATTTTTTGATATCTTCTTTAAAAGTTTAGATTCATTTTCAGAAGCAATTATTAGAATAATCTTTGTTAATCGTAAATAAAACACAATACCACTTCACACAATTCCAATTTATTACTTTTTTTAATTAAATGTGCTCCTCTTATCGTTTTTTTATCCCTAATACCTTTCTTCCTACCTATTTTTTTGCTTCTCAATGTTGCCAACCTTTATTTCAATAATGTTACATTCTATAATAAAATAAATCATTTTTACTATACTATACTAACAATTTATATTGAATAATCGTAAAATTAGCTAAAATTACAAGAACAATTATAAAATTACTCAATATGCTTACAGGATGATAAAGTAGTTTTCTTTAAGTTATTTGAAGTTATTTATTTAAATTATAATGTGTCAATTACAATATAAATATTAAAGGATCGGAACTGGTAGAAACGTTATTATATATAACCATGACGTAAGACCATTTAGATTTGATCAAGAAATTGCATGTACATTTGAAGTTGCAAGAATTTTGGAATGAAACTATTTTAATCGGATTAATTGCGTATAATTTTGGTATTCGAAAATACAGTTTTAGAACCCGACGTTTCGACGTTTGTGTGCTTCCTGATCACAAGAAATTAATGAAATAAGTATACTGACAGTCGCGTTTCAATATTTTAATTATGTTTGTAAAGAAAAATAATAAAGATTTCCCAAAATCGGATATGTACCATAATATTAATACTAGAAATTGGCTTAAATTTACCGCGCCTGTAACTCGATTGCATCGAACCCGTAATTCTTTCTTGGGACATGTGTACGCTTTTAAAATATGATCCCAGAAAACGTCTGAGAATGTTCTATATCACAATTTTAAAAAATTGTGAAAATACGTTTATAAATGATAAAGGCGTGTGGAAGTAAAAGGAACTGAGCTCTTTAGCTTAGATGACTAGGAACATTATAAACGACTTCAACTAAATATTGTAGAAGTACTACCTAAAAGCAGAAATTGTAGTATTAGAGTTTTTATGGGTCTACTTCATAGAAACTTTTTATGACTTAGACTAACTTGCGTTATTCCCATAGTGCGATTACAATATTCAAGCCTATATAGAAAGATGGTACTAACTTTTACTTAGGGTTCGGTTGGTAGGAAATATTGTACAGAAATCTTCCCGCTCATTACGTTTTAGAAAATAATAACGTCGTCAATTTGAGTTTAAATTTTATTTGGAAAAAGCTTTATAGTTGAGGCCATTGTGGCGCAGTGTGACTGCGTCTGTCAGTGTATGTGATGGTTGTATTATATTTAAAATATTCTTATTTCTCCGCTCTGGTGGCAAGACAAAGCGCGGCCTTGCAGCCCGCCATTTAACACTCAATGTCAGGGATTCGGGGGGAAATTGGACAATGTAGTGTCTTGACACTAGGTTCTCTTCTAACTTGCTATGCGGGAAAAAGTCAGAAAACAATATACAACAAACTTATTTCTTGGTCAAGTTAGATAACCCACGTGTTGCTTAGATAGTCAAACACTGGAGAACAGTGTCATGGATTCACCGTACAGGTGCATTTCACCCTTTCTGTTGCAGAGAGCAGTTTGGTGCAGTGACTGAGACTTACGACCATAGTATATTTTTTATTTTATTATTCTCAGCCTATCGACGCCCAATGCTGGAAATGGTCCTCCCCAGAGGATCTCCACAACGGGTGTGTGACTGTCCATAACGGTGGGATGTCTTGCCATAATCGCCACGCTTGGCAGGCGGGTTGGCGCAGTAAGCCAAGGTTTCAAAAGACGCTGCTGCCCATCTGTATTCCTTTTTACGACACCCACGGGACGAAATGGAGTGGATCTATTTTAAGGTGGTATCAACACGGCAACCATAGTATATGCTTAAGGGGTATTAACCCTTCAGTTTCAACACTTGCCTCCACTCTCCTAGCTCCTTAGCCTACTCGATTAACTACTTAGATTATCTCAATAATACTCGTACTAATCATGAAAATGTGTAAATTATCCATCGGTATTAAATCTGAAATATTTTTTCTATTATTAAATAGTATACCAACAGTAACACCAACGTCAAAAGAGATACCAAACTAATTCTACATTATATTAAGAACAATAATACTGTAGTTATTACTCATCAAAACATAAATGTGAAATGAGTGCCAAGTTCAATACTATGATATATGCCATGCTTGTTGACTTCGACAATAAACTAGGGAGATCTATATGGGTGCCAAGTTCAATGGTCAGTCCAACAATTTATTTATAACAACATAAAATATTTTATAAAAACTGAAAATATCCTTTCTTCTTATAACTTTAGATTATATATTGAAACGAAGGTCTGACTTGGCTAGTTTTCATATAAATTTACGATAAACATTTATGTCGATGGAAAAAGTATCAGCATCGGAAATAATATAACTGTATAATGAAAATGAAATATTGATGACGTAATAAATGAGAAAGTTGACTATATCTTAGTTATAATGTTGGCAACACTTTAATTTTATGGCAGTAGAGGCATATTTTCTAGGGTGACGCAGCAAAAGGGGGGATTATTAAAAACCATCACTGGTACTCGAGTATTAGAATGTGACAAATGTCAATTTAAAGTTAGTCAGATATTATGGAGATTTAAAGTTATAAATTAATTTATTGAGAATCTCAATAAATTAATTCAAAGAATCGTATACGTATTATTGTAATATATATAATTGTATGTTAAAACCTGTCCTTATTAAAAAAGACATTTAGAAAATGTATAAAAATTGGAACGCAGCGGGACTTGAACCCGCGCCTCTTGAAAACCGTTCAAGCGCTCTGACCGCTAAGCCATGCGTTCTACATCCAGCTACGTCGAAATTATTATACGCTTATAACAACTTATATTTGTTGTTAGCATCTCAATAGAGAGATTTTAACAAATTCCTGCTACCCAAAGATTATTCTACGAACAAACGTTTTGCAAGAGAGAATGCTATTTGTTATTAAATATTTTAACCTTTTTTAAAGTGTTATTCACACACTTAGGAAATTGAAAAAGACATATTAAGAAAACGTATAAAAAGTTTTTTTTTTTTTTGTTAATATTGGTTATGTAGGTATGCTATTGCAATTATTAGATATATTATACCTTTAATATATCTTTAAACTGTATAGTTTAATACTTATACCCATACTAATATATTGAGATACTTGAGGATCTTGGAATGAACATGGGCTACTTTTTCCTCCCAATTTTTTTATGTTTTCAGGAATTTTATTGTTTTACGAAAATGCTGCCTACTAAAAAATACTAAACCACTGAAATTTAGGTGGGCGAAACCACGAGCGGGTTGCTAGTGTTGAAAGTTGAAATAAGAAAGTAATGGAATATATATTTTTATCAGTGTCACGCGTAGCAGGGTAAGCAAAGGAAACCTAGAGTCCAGACACTAAGTTTTTCCACTTTCCACTCAACGCCACGATTTGTCTTATTACCCAGGGCGGAGAAATAAAATTATTTAAATATAATAAATCCCCCGAGTTTTCCCAGCCGGCGATCATTTCATTATAATTATATTTATAAAAAGTAAATATATTAGCTTTTGTTATAGATGATGATTCAGGTACACACTTAATAAAGTGTAAACTTATTAAAAAAAATGTAATTAAAAAAATATGAGTTACCTTGTTATTTATTAAAATAATATGTAGCCACTTAGAGTGCTACAAATATTGGCATTGATATAAAAATATTCCAACGCGGTAAATTGAATCATTAAATTATAATACACAAGTACAGGCACTTTAATCACTTTACCCGAGAGTCATTTCGTTTTATGGAATATTTTATGAAAAATATTTCAATTTTAATCCCGTCGAGTGGACAAAGAAAATATATGAGTCAATTCTGGTTAATAATATCTTTAATATATATATATATAACAAAATAAATAATTAGAATTGAATGAAAACGTAATTGGATTTTACAAAAGGTGGGTTCGCTGGGTTAAATTTTTATATGTCTTCCAAAAGTTTTTCATATAATAATTGTTAAAAATTTCGATATTTTAACGTAGACGTTTGCAAGATTCAAGGGTTCGAATCCCGTTGCATTCAAGACTTTTATACGTTTTCTATAAATGTTTTTCAATTTCCTAAGTGTGAATGCCACTTTAAAAATGCTAAAAATATTTTAAAGTCTTATGTCCACATTTAGACGTTACTTTTCAAATTATAAATAATATGAACGCTAAATCGTACTTTAAACGTATAGCTTAAATGTAAGAGCGTTGGACAGCTTTCCAAAAGACGCGGGTTCGTGTAAGGTTCAAATTCTTACACATTTTCTAAAAATGATTTTCAGAACCAAGTGGTACGTTCATTCATGTACAAATCCATCAATCCTTATAATACCTTTGATACAAAATCCTTTTTATAATAATAAAGCCTTTTAAATTCCTTTACATGAACTACAAATTCAGCTTGTAACTCATTCTAACGGACTTATTCGAACGGTTTACTCGACTCTAAATCAATTTGGAGAACGTTGTTGGTACTATGCTAATACCCTACTTACCGTTTGGACCCGTTTAATCGTCAATGGTCAAATACAAATGTTAGGTTCACGTGAGAAACTAGCTACAATTGTTTCTAGATAACGAATGATTCGCAAAATATATTCTTAGTGCCGAAATATTATGTAGAAGACTGGTATTTTGTTTTTGCATAATTTTAAATGTGGATTAATTTTAGAAGACTACGGATTATAATTACCAAAAAAAAATTATATTATATTATATAGGCCATCATAGCGAAGTGTGACAGCCTCTGACTGTATACGCGGGTTATATTGTGGATTCGATTCCTACTCGGGGGATACTAATTCTGTGGATTTTATTTATTTTTTATTTTTCCATTCTCGTGTCCAAGACATATCGCGGCGGAACTAAATTCCGTCACTCAATACAATGTCTCGAATTCGAGCGGAAAGCGGAGAACGGAATGTTTAGACCATAGGCTCGCTCTGCCTAATCTGCTAAGCGTACAAATCTAACGGCAATAAGTGCGTCAGAATAGCTTTGCAAGAAAAGGCTTAAGATAGGTTTGCAAGAAGTGGTTTATAATACCTTTGCAAGATTGTCTTTCATGTCTAATAAGAAATCATCGTGGCTTATAAGTGAAGTTTGTTATTGTAGACATATGGCGTGCGAAATCAAAAAATACACCTCTCAAACGCAGGTAGCGATTGGTTTCTATCATAAAATACAATGTGGATCTTTTTCTATAAAAGTTATTTTGCTAACAAAATATTTATGTGGAAAATATATTACATTGAGTTAGCAATTTTGCAAATGTACATTTTAAAAGAAACTGTGATATTAATAAAAAAAATAAAAAAAAAAAAATTAAATTATATGTCTATCAACATGTATACCTAAAAGAAAAAGACTACACCGACCTCACTCCTCTATGAAACCGTAACAAGCGTATAAGAATTTTGATGCTTTTGAATTTTGATCGCTTAGACCAGGGCCTAGTTTCCAAGAGGTGCGGGATTCGAATCCTGTTACGATAAAATTTATATACTTTCTCCTCCTTTTTTTCATAGTTTTTTAAGTGTATGAGAGATATATCATACACTTTAAAACTATGAAAAAAAGGCATTACAGCTGTAAATGTTTGTGGCGTATCCCACCCCCGCAATATTTAAATTATATATTGTTAAATAAAAAAAAAAACAACGAACACACATTTCTACAATTAATTTTATATATTTAAAGCAAACAAATAAGAAACTAGGTATATCCAGTTATCAAAGTTATCAAATTGAGCCGTTTTATTTAACCGACTCCATACTTAAACCTACAAGCTAAGGCTGTTCTGTTAGTCGTCTGTTTTGAACGTTTAAAAGCTTTACTACATGTAATGTGTTGAATTCAGTGTTCAGATAATGCAGAAATTCTAGAATGTTTCCATTTACATTTCTGTCTGTATTACCCGTACTTGCATACTGCTTGGAATGTCACTGGCGTAAATTAAACACTTCTATTGAAAATTCTATTGTATTATTAATACAAATCTTAATGATATAAATATTATTGCTATTTTCTCATATAAAATCATAGTTTTGTTGGTAATTCCAAGTATCATTTGTTTTGTCTTTTTAATCAGTGCCTTCCAATTTTTTTCATATTACACTATATGTCACTTACAGTAATGGAGAACGGAGTGTATTGACACTTGATTCTATGATTATCCTTCTATACGGGAATAGGCGTGAAGCTTAAATATATATATATATAAATATTGTTGCTATTTTCTCATATAAAATCATTTTTTGTTGGTAATTCCAAGTATCATTTGTTTTGTATTTTAAATCATTGCCTTCTAATTTTTTTCATATAAATAAATAATAAATAATATATATATTTTAAATACAGGTGCTACTTCTCTCCAATCACAAAAAAAATCTTAGCAAGTGAAAAAGTGAGATATATTAAAAGTTCGATATAGAAAGATATTGTAATATATAAAGAAATATATTGTAATATCCACAAAAACAGTCATTTAGTGGTAAAAGCTTTTCAAAACGAATTTATTTACAACTTTTGTATAAAAAACGGGAAATTCATTGTTCCCTTTCGCTTCAGGTTAATGTGACCTTTGGTGTCAATCTTTCTTAACCTTTTTCAAGGCCGACATTACCAAACAAATGTATTGAACAAAAAAACATATACTCCCTCAGATAAATTCATAAATTGCGTGGTTATATTTATAAAGAGGTTTTGATATATACCTAGATAGGTACAGTACAAAAGGAACTTAAATTGAAGTACAATTTAAGTCCTTTTGTACTTCTTGCGTTTATGGTTGGACTGCTCGCAGAGCAGAATAGGAACTCTACATAAGACTGCATAAAATCTTCAAAAATATACACAAGCTCTGGATTATTTATATATTCAATAAGTTATAAAAATCTAAAAATATTTTTTTACCTTTATATGTGACTAACGAACGCTCGAGATATATTTATGAGTGGAATTCACTGACACTTAATGAAGTTTCTAACGTTATAAATTAAGGGCTTTCATACAAACTTCCAACCCCTATTTCACCTTAGGCATTGAATTTCCATAAACGTTGTAATAGCTATTTAAGAACTTCCAAACAGCCCAAAAATAGAATTTTATGTCTATATCATCAAAAATGACTGACGGATTTTCATACAAATTTTCTACTCGACTTTTTATTATGTAATTCTGTCAAAATGCAAACATTTAATACTTTTAAATAAGTTAGTATACAGATAAATACGTTGGTTATTTTTAAAAACGTAAAAATGTCGGAATTTCAATTGTAAAGCATCATGTCTTTTCGGATTATGCGTGTCATTTATATATAATTCTTAACGTCACAAAATGAAAATGATGGCGAAAATTCATCCTCGAAGAAAAATAAAAAAACAGCATAAAACTTATATTTCTATAATATTTAGATTAACCAAATTATTTTATTAATAGATATATAGTTTAAGGGAAATTATTCAATGCTCTAATTACATCTTGTGGAGACGATTGTTCCAAATGTTCTTCTAAGACTAAGCTCTGCACTGACGATACTCGTTACCCATCTAAAATCTGTTTTATAAATATAAATCACTTATACTTATAATTATAATATAAATAGCAAAATTAATACTGCAACCATTTTCAAATGTTTTATTTTATCATGTTAGTATAAAAAAGAAAGTAAATGCTTTCAGTTTTAGTTTTTGAAACCAATGTCTCGTTGTCCAGATTGTTCTGGCAAGGACATACGTTATCTGCGAGAAAGTGAGGAGTTCGGAGTATTGCATGGAGTTTGCGATGTTTAAGCATATGGTACCATATATATTTATATATAATAAAATACTTTTAGAGTATACATAGAAACACTTAGCTTTTATATATCTTCTTATAGGTATAAACCTTGTAGAAACTTAGTTTTAATTACTGAAAACGTTATATAAAAAAAACTGAAGGTTTGGTACCATATATATATATATATATATATGTCCGTAGTGTGTTAATAAAATATAATAAAAGTAAATACTCACTTTGCACTACATGTACGGTTACAGAGGCGGCCCTGGCATTGGCTGGCACACACGTATAGTTTCCGGAATGCCGTGGCTCAGCCTTGCCAATAATCAGCTCGCTGGTTTGCCGGACATTATGGACGCTTACTCCATCTATATAAAAAAACATATATATATATACGGAGTTTTTTATGATTAATGCAAAAAAATTAATATAATTTTCTTTGTTCGAAGATGGAATGTTTGCTTTGTTAGGAATTTTTCAGATATTTTATATTTAACAAGGAAAAGAAAGCCACTGTGGCGCAGTGGTACAAGATTTGCCTGTAAACGCGATTGATTATGGATTTGATATCCACTCGGAGGAATGATTATATGTAAATTATTTCCATTTCTCTACTCTGGTACTAAAGATAAAGCGTGGCGTAGAGTTTCGCCACTCAACATGCAATGTCTCGATTTTGGGCGGTATGTGCAGAGGAGAGGGTCTGGTCACTAAGTTCTTTCTCTGATTACCTTGCTATGCGGGGGAAGGCATTTAGCTAAACAAATAAGTATAAATATACGAGAGTTCCTAGATCTTTATGATTGATGTAAAAATGTAATAAGCATTTCGACTTTTTTTTTATTATTTCAATTAAATTAATTTTTGTTAGGAATTTGTAACATATTTGATATTTAACACAGAAAAATCGCAATAGACCAGATCGCTGAATTAAAATAATACAAATTATAAGTAAATTTAATATAAAACACATAATTATTTAATTAAACAACGGTCAGAACAAAAATATTAGTCATAGAGATAAAAAGTTTATGAATCATATGGTAAATGTACAGCTAAAGTCAGGTGAAGCAATAATGCGAATATATAAATATATGACAAATGAATATATAAAAATAACGTTGAAAATACTGTAGACTAAGTGAAAACGTATTTCGCGTTCTGCTTGTCAGCTTCTTTTAATATCTTTGTTAAAGTTCAATGAGTACTTGACACTGTGCGTAACGACATTTTCATTCATAGGTAAAAGAAAAGAAAATGTTAATTGTAGAAGTCATTTCAAAGGCAAAAATGATTTTGATTTTGTGGAATATTGTTATTATTACTATTTTGTAATTGTTCTCAATGAAAATAGCTGGTTTTAACTGTACAAAAAAAAGTAAACGACAAAGTGATTTGCCACTAATATATATACACAGTGTTTAGTCACTCAGTTATCAAGTTTCAACACAATTTATTTCAGGTCGCTGTGCACAACACCGCGGTATAATTAAGCAAAATTCGCGGCTTCGCCTGTGCAAACTACAAGACTAAACTAATTTCGCTCGCCCGCGTTCGTACTTAAAACACAAACTTTTAAATTTAAAATTTAAATGGTTGTAGCGTTTTTAATGGGGAACTTGAAATTTTAGATATTGATTGAAATGAAATAAACACTTAATTTGAAGGAAAAATCAAAATAAAACAGTTAAAACTGCATTTAAATCGGTTAAGCGATTTTTGAGATGAGCGTGCAGAAGCGCACAGACAAACAGCCAAATATAAAATTAAAATCATTGTTTTGTGCTCTAATATATTGTATACAGACAAACAAACAAATTAAACAAACAAACATTTAAACATAAACAAAAAAACAAATAAAACCGCACTACCTCGAAATCGCTTTTGCCAACGCCATTTTGGCATTCATAAATTCCTTCCTGTCATCCATACAGTCGCAGATATGGCACAATTTAAAACACTGGGACCATATAAAAGCCACAGAATGTAATGAAAATTTAAATGTATTTTCAATTTTCGATGTGTAATTTTAATAAACAGTTATTGATAAATGCAAATATGGTATATTTTAAGAACCTTTGAAATCATTCAACGTTAACTAAATATTTAATGACAATACTATATTAATTGTTTTAGAATAATTTATACATAATCATTCAGAACTGCATAATAGTTGCGTAGCTGAGATTTTGACTGAATGGCTATGGTAACGGGTTCAAATCCCACTATTTAAATTGAAATCCCATGGGAAGCTTTAAATCCCATGAGATATATGTGTCAAGATAAACAAGTGATAAATTATATTAATTTAAAAATCAAAGTAAAAGGGGGGTAAACGGTCTCGCAATATCCTGGTAGTCCTGGCAAATACATTTGGTTCTAGATATAAAAAATATTATATTGTTCTGAACTTTAACGTGTGCGATTTAACTATTTCTTTACATATATTGCTTAAATGTATGGGACCATAGTATCAATATCAAATAGCAAGGTCAATGAACATTGATTGTTGATTTTTGCAGGACCCCATATGTACATAAGTCTCATTATATCAACTTTGGTTAGGCAAAGGTATATCAATCTCTTAAGCTTATTTTAGAATTCTTCTTAATATATACATCACGACTGTGTTTATTTTGATGTAATTACATCTATAAATTTATAGATATTTTATTTTTAAATTCACATGTTTAAATTTTACAAACAAATGAATAAAATTTGAAGACATTTTAATTTTTTTTACTGTTTGTATCGTTTATTTATTAAATTATAATAATCTTTTTACAAAAGTTTTGCTTACGGAGAAGTAAAATTACATTTGGCGCGTAAGTTTTACATGGAGCCGAAATGCAGAAGTGTATTTTTATAATAATGCAATATAATTACAATAAATTAATAAAATATATATTATCATATTATTGGCATACACTTTTACACTTCAGTTCAGTTATTTAATGATGACTCTTCGAACAATTGTCACTTCACCAATGTCAGTCACGTTGTAAGGAGAACACACGAAGGAGATTGATACGTAAATTAAAAAGAGTTTTTTAGTCGATTGCAAGTTAAATAAAGATCCAGTTACAATACAGCGACCTTCACCTATAATAAAACAATACACTCTTATATATACGTTATATGTACGTCAAAGTGACATATACGTTGTTATGGCAACGCGTCAACTGGTATGTGCTGGACATGTTTTTGTAAACAATGTGTGATATTGGGTGACTCTTGATTTCCCTACATCCAAAATTTGACAGAGAGTTTAGAATGATTTATTTTATCATATTCTTTCTATCTTTGAAATTTATTTTAAATTTTAAATTAATTACAAATAGTAAATCAACATCCTCTTTTACATCCTCTATTGGGAATATCTATGCAACCTTCTTTTATTGACATTTGAAATTTGTTTTTTTCATTTTAATATTCATGAGCCATATATTATATTAAAAACAGCATTGTCATTAAACTATTCAAGTACATAATAAATTATACAACTCTCTCACTCATAATATTGATTGGTCCTTCGAGCCGCATCAGAACTAGCGACCTATGAGAAATTAATGGCTTTTCATTGTCTTACTCAAAAAATATTTCAAATACTCAAAATTCGCTCGCACAGGTACGTTCTTAACCAACATTATAACGTTATTTGTATGTATATTCCAGATTTACATCTTTCATGATTATTCAATCTAGTGGCAGGGGAATTCATGAATGTAGTAATATAAATCTCGATGGCTTTGGATATTATGGATATAATGGAAAAAGCTCAGTCATTTCCAGTGATGGGTTCCTGAATATATGAAATTGAAGATATTTATTTACGTAAAATATTTAACTTTAGTGTATCAGAATGCTCTTTTTGTGTCGGAACTTCACTTTTGTGTAGAATATCGAATGACCTGACACTTTCTTACAAATATTAGGGTTAGTCTCATTAAAAAAACTGTGATTAAAGCCCATGGAGAAGTGTACTGAATACATTTGAGTAAAGAAACAGTAAAAATGTACATTAGAGTGAACAAATAGCCACATGACGATAATCTATACAAATAAATAAAATTATATATACACGCTAATACGCTACACTAGTAATAGTATATACACGCTACATATATCAAAATAATATTTTTTAAAATTTGTATAAGGAGAATTTTTTACTGGCAGATAACTGATGTAATAAAAAGTTGCGGGCACAGCTAGTTAATAATATAATACAATAATATCAACATCAGCCGGAAGACGTCCACTTCTGGACAGAGGCCTCCCCAATAGAGCGCTACAATACAATAAATGTTAGATAATTAAAAATGAAAAGCTGTAATAACTGAAACTTTTAAAAGACGAATAAACGTATACTAAGTAATGTTGTAAAGTGAATCGTAACAAAGAAAGCAGATGCGACCATTTTTTTAAATATTGGCAGATCACACTCATACATGCTGACGGAGGCTTCCGTGTGCATGATTTTCATAAAAAAGGTTCTAAAGTGTTTTTTTTCACGTATTACTATTAAAAAGATACTTTCACTATGAAGGTCTTTTCACTTCAAATATAAGTTGATAATAAATGGTTTATTAAATATAATGTTATGTAATTTTTTTTATAAAATGTATAGTGTGACTTTTTTTTTAGAACACATCTTCACATATGAGATACGACCAAAATATTTGAAATATATAAAGCTTTAACCTGCCTGATCTAATTACTAAAATACATATAAAAATAATACTGAAATGTGCCACGAAAGCTTTAAATTGAATAAAATTAACTCTATTTATTATAAAAAAATTATGGGGTATACAATTTTGTACAGTTAATATATTATTTGTTAGCGGCATATATCATACAACAGACGGAGAGATTTAAAAATAGTAACAGTACATTTTCTATGTTCCTATGAAGCTTGGATTGAGTGGCAGAATTAAAAGCCGCAATTGTCATAAGGAGGAATATTGGATCACGGTTATAAAAGTTATATAAATATTGCCCCAAGTTAAGTTCAAACTCACTACTCCTATTAGCGATAAACACAAATTATATTATTAACAATAAAAACAGTAAATGAACATATATTCATTTAACTATCTAACATATTGAGTTCGTGTATTTAATTTGAATTTGCCGACAAACAATTGTGCGTTTAGGCATAATTATTGTTCGACGTTCATGCCTATGTTAGTCTCCTATGTAATTACCAATTAGTTTTGTAATATAGATGGACGCGTTGTCCATTGATTTATTCAGTTATAAATAATGAATTAGCTGTTATTTAGTTAAGTCATTGTTTATATTGATATATTTTGACTTGTTGTTTTGTTTAGATTTCCATATATTTCCCGCTTAGCAGTATATGCAGAGATAATCTAGAATCGAGACACTCGGATATCCGTTTTTCACCCGAAATCGAGACATTGCGTGACGAGTGGCGGAATTCAAAGCCGCGCTTTAACTACAGATTTAGTTTACTTAAACTTTTATACTTTCTTTTCTAATAATAGATAAATATTTCATTTATAACTTTAGCTTAACATTATATATAATAGATAGCTCTATAAAGTTCTGAAGAGAATTTCAATTTGCTCCAACTTCTAATAATAACGTACTTTACAATAAATTTCGTTGTTCTCACTAAAGGTTTCAAACTAACTTTCAGTTAGTCACGGTACAAATTTTCAATAATATGTCGTAAACGTTTTTGTTGTGAAATTATATCAATTTAAGAACACTTTACTAAAAAGGTGTAATATGGAAGTATTTAAATATTAGAACGTCGTGTAATCAATCAACCTATACTTTATTCAAATAAGCTTTATTCATATGTTATTAAGAATGCTACAATCACATTAATTTTTTTTAATTAAACTAAAAATGTCAGTATTGTCAGTGCAAAGAAGCTACCACAAGCTTAAAAGACAGTTCATAAAATCTATTTAAACATTTCTTTCATATTCTGATAACATAGGCGAAATTTTACGTATCTGGACTAACGGACGAACAAATTACACATTATTGAGGACATCGCGGCTGTAATGTATTTGGTTGTGAGATCTATCGCACTCGCTACTCGGAGGAATGATTATATTAAAACTGTTTTCATTTTAAACCAGGGGGTCTAGCAAGACTACATGCAGCGTTGAGTTCCGCCACTCAACATGACTGTTAGTCATCTGTGGTACATTGGTCTAGTACGTTGCCCAAAAAAAAATCAGTAGCATTCGTTGCTATAACAAACGAGTATGCTATCAGGGTTTTAGGGAAAATATATACTGCATCGCGATTAAGGCATTATTAATATTACTATATATATTACTTTAAATATTTTTCCATGCAATCTGCATGCATGTCTGAACTGCTATTATATTTTATTATAGCATAGCAAAGTCGAGTACGAGTAGGTGTCTGAATTGTTTTTAATTAACACGTTTCTAAAGATTTTTTTTTATAATAATGTTAATTAAATACAAATATATGTACAAATGAATGTATAACATATATTATATAATTTTACAACTTAAGTAATTTATTTTATACACCAGTTCCTTATTTTGTTTCTCTCTGCGAGATTAATTATCATAATCTAAGCAATAATGAGTAAATACTCGTATTGAATTTTTTTTTAAAAACGATTCTTTCTGCTCGGTTATTTTTATTACAGTAAAGCTTTTTACCGCAAAGCAAGGTAGACCGGACAACTAAGTGTCAAGACACTCCGTTTTCCACTTTTTGCCCGAATTTCAAATATTGTTTGTAGAGTGGCGGAACTCAACGTCGCACTTCGTCGTAGCAGATCAGAGATATGAAACCATCTCGTTTACAGTTAGTCACTGAGCCACAACGCAACGAATGCCTTACCCACAATAAAAATAATTTAAATTTTATAAAATATGATGGATATGTCAAAAATGTGTTTTCATATTCTTCCACCTAAGTCGCCTAAAACCAAAATGCTACGTTATAGCATACACTTGTATTACATACACTTGTATTCGGGTCGAGGAAGCGAGGATAACGTAATAAAGCTGTAAAGTTCTTGTATCCAAAGACTACCCTTCGTTATAAATAATCTAATTTTGTGTCATACCGCTCAACTTTCTAAGAGAAACCTTATTATATTATGATTTATTCTGCATATATTCATGCAAATGCCCTTATTTCGATATTGATCTGTTATCCGGCTTGGAGGATAAATTATGAATATTTCATATATTTTGGCATTGAAAGTACACGCTTAAAACCAAATCAATAACTTGAATGTCTTAGTAATTAATTACCGATTTATTTTACCTTACATGCCACAATAACGTCTGACTAACTCTGATAGTACAAGTGCAAGCTTTCTGACCGTAATAAAGAAAATTGGGTTATAACTATTGGTTATCTAATTTACATAATATATACTTGTAAAAGACATATTTAGAAAACGTATAAAAATTTGAACCCAGCGGGATTTGAACCGCGCCTCTTGAGAACCGTTCACTTGAACCAAAAACTTGAACGGTATAATAATAATTTACATAATATATACTTGTATAAAACAATTACAATATACTGATTTCATAACCTACTACAATTTACAAACTAATAAGTTTTTTAAAGCATATCCATATTAAAAAGCTTATAAGCCTGAATCGATTTCCATCGTTCTCTTTTTATACATATAACTTAGCATTGCGAGAAATATTCTTTTGTATGACGTTTAATACGAAGTCTATAATATGTGTCCTCAATCTGCATGAATGCAATTGCAATTTTACTATATTATAATTCTCTAGAACACTTTTCAGCATTATATTAGCCTCACCTGCCAATCTATCAATCAATCAATGTAAGAAAATCTTGCAACCCTATTTCTTGCCATCTTATTTGAAAATTTGCTCTCAATTTTCATAACACGAATCCATGTCGTTTCTAGAACTACTAGGGTAATAAAGAAGGAATGATTGGACTCGTGTCCATTTTGGTGGGTTTTAATCTAATTCGTTATTATACTAAGTATTTTACAGGTTTTGCAGTATAGTAATAAAACATTCTATATTTTCAATTATTTTTGGGAAATTTGGCTGTTAGTGGTTTTTTTTTAAATATTTTGATTTTTTTATTATTTAATAAAATTATTAATCTGCGCAAATCAATAAAAATGAAGTGTCTGTTTGTAATATTTAATTGACCGCTTTTTACTAAAATATTTATATTTACAATTTTTGTCTGTCTGTGTTTTCTGGCTAATTTCTGAAACGACTGGGCTGATTTTGATAGGACTCTCAGTGGCATGATGATAGCTGATGTAATAAGGAGTAACTTGTTGTCTTGTCTAGTATTTATATTAAACTTGTCTTGTTTAGTATTTATATTAAACATATTAGTTATACTAAATACGATAGTGTTGCAAGAATGTCAAAGCCCAAAAATTGAGAATTCACATAAATTGCGTTACAATTGAACAAAATTCGGCACCTTTAATAAAAGAAACAGTGAATTTTAAGCACGATGACGAAGCTTACAATATTCTTAAGTGGCTATCGTCAAGTAACTGACACAGTTTTTACAGCGAAACGTGCTTTATTCAGATCGATGAAAGTTGTAGGCTTCATTAGGTCGTAAAAGCTTTCTTTAGTATTTCTTTTGTGAACTGTTAAATTATATCTTAATGAAAACTTATTTTTGAATCTATATCGAGTCAGTATTGTGTTTTTAATGTACTTTGTAATTTAAATACAAATATTCTTCCGATTGGGATTTGAACCTTATTATTAATTATATATATGCGTTTCCCGTACTAACCAATATAAGTTCTATACTTGTTACATTGTTTACTTGACGCCCATAAGACAATGGTAGGTCTACTGGTGCTGGTGACTAGGTGACGGAAGTCATCATCGCACTTTGTATTAATAGAATGTGTATATAATAAGTTCTTTGATTTTCACGATTATTACACATTTTGAAATGAGACTATTTTTAACCGGATTAATCGCGTATAATATTGGTATTCGAATATACGTTTAAGAACCCGACGTTTCGAACACTTTACAGTAGTCCGTGGTCACGGGTAGACTGTCTACCTGTTAAAAATAGTTTCATTTAAAAAAGACTGTGTATATTTAAATATACACATTCTTTAAAAATCAAACTCACGACTATCACGGGTATAGCTAGATGTTTTCCAACTGAGCTTGTAGCACAGTGAGTGAGTTTTCTTTCAGTCAGTCGTTCTAAAGTACGAGGGATGTAAACGTATTGGACAGCCGTTTATTTGTTTATATTTAATTGTATTACATGTACAAGTTCATGATTATATAGTTATAATATAAAAGTAGGGTTTTTGTTTTTATTTTATTTTATGTGAAGTCGATGTGGCACAGATCGAATTTGTCAAACATAACTGCACGTAACTGGAAATGGATACAATTACCTTTTAGGGTAATACAATTTGCAATATTTCTGAAAATTAAAACTCCACTATTGAAAATGCAATGTTTCAAAAATATGAGTATGGATATAAAAAAATAAAAGTAAAGATAATTAAAATATAAACCCACAACCTTCATTTTGCCAGTCACACGATATCCCACTGCGCCATGGCATCTAATTTAAAATAAGAAACCTAGTACAGTAGATATATCTAAACGCATACTCACTTAGATCATAATTTATCATTCGGTTTTCGAAGAACCAGAACACGTATGAAGGAGGCTCCGTGGACCTCTTCACGAAGCAGACCAGCTTCAGCATGGAGCCCTCGTGGATAATCTTCTCAGATTCCCCAACTATCTCCGCATACGCAGCTGTTAGGGAAAAAAATATTTATATATGAGTAGGTACTACACTATTCTAAGCAGAGAGTGAGTGAGATATTTTAGTGATAAAACACTACGCTTTATATTACGCTTTAGTTTGCAGTAAATTTTCAGCCCATTGATATTGATATAGCTTGTAAAAACCAATGCAACGTCGCACTGTGCTAAATTATAATTATGACATGAGATATGCTCGATTTAAATTATTTTCATTGCCTAAGTTCCACCACTTAATAAAAATGAATAAGAAGGACAATGCCTTAACTCTAGCTTTTTTCTGTCTCCGTGCTATATGAAATATCTTAAGAAGTGGCTTTTAATAATAGCTCTATATTCGATTTGTAACAAAAGTGATTTTTAATATTTTTTATTCTTAAAGTTAGGAATTTGAAAAATATATATTTCGAAAACGTATAAACATTTGAACGCAACGGGATTTGAACCCGCGCTTCTTTTCTTTTGAACGGTTTTGAAGAGGCGTTCAAATCCCGCTGCGTTCAAATTTTTTGCACATTTAGTAAATATATGTTTTTAAAAGTTATTTTACTTATGCATGCAAATAAAAATATATTTATTTACTAATTAAGGCGTGTTCAGGGTTATAAAATTTTAACTCGTTGTTATTGAAGTGAAACAATCGTTCATTAATTAATGACAGTATTCTTAATACCTTGTACAAACAATAAATTTAATGACAAATTTTGTTACTAAGTACTCTTGTATATATAAGAAGAATTTACAATTTCAATGAAAATAATATAAATTAATATTACTATTTGATTATTTATTAAATGAAAACAACCAATTGGTTTTTTTACGTAACGCCTCAATTATAGGAAAGACGGCCCAAAATAATCTTCGTTATCATATTTCTATGGAAAATAAGCATAATTGGCGAAATATATTTATCTCTAAAACCCTCTTTTATAGAATAATTTTAAAAATAGATTATGATTGGTTTAGGTATAACAGTTAATATCTGTAATTCATTGAGGCCTGTAATTAATTTGAATTATTTACGTCTAAATAACCTAAATATACAAAAAAATACTTGAAAAGACAGTATATTTCGGAATATATTGTTCACTCTATTTTCCACTTTCCATCCGAATTCCAGATTTTGCGAGTTGAGTAGCGAAACTCAACGATGCAGTTTGACATTGCCAGTGCGGAAAAATGATAAAAATTAATTGTTATCATTCCATACTGATAATCGAACCTACAATCAATCAAGTTTGCAGTCATACACCGTACCACTGCGCCACGACGGATAATTTAAATATGCATTATATACTCACCAACAAGAACGAGTTTAAAAAATATACTTGTAGGAGGATGTGTGGGCACTTGGCACTCGTAGTAGCCTGCGTCCGCTGACGTAGCAAAGCGGATATGCAGCGCCCAGTCCTAAAGAAAATAAAAAAATATATATATATAATAAGATACGCTAATAAAAAATTGAAATGATAACGATTTCGCTGTAATAAAAAAATTAAGGCTATCATTGCTAACGGTTCTTTAATTAAAATTAAGAAAATTATAAAAATATATTAATTTGTACAATCTCCGTGAAAATAATACTAATGCTTCTATATTATAATAGGTTATTGAAATAAATAAAAGATATATTAATACTTGAAGGAAACCTATTTTACCAAAATTATATTATACTAGCGACACGGTCGCGGCTTCGCCTGCGTAAACTAAATAGTTGCAAAAACTAAATAGTGCGTGCGGTGCAAAAACTAAATAGTTTGGTCATTACCAAACTATTTAGTTTTTGCACCGCACGCCTTCGTGAAACCGTTCAAGCCATTTTCTAAATATGCCTTTTTAAATTTCCTTAGTGTTCAAATAACACAAAAAAATATATATTTAATAAATAGCATTCTCTCTTGCCAAACGAGTTTTGTTCGTCGAATAATCTTTGGGTAGCAGAATCTCTCTACAGAGATGTTAACAACAAATATAAGTATTGTATTAAGTGTATAAGAATTTCAACTTTTACTCAAATTACATCCAGCTAGGATGTAGAACGCATGGCTTAGCGGTCAGAGCACTTGAACGGTTTTCAAGAGGCGCGGGTTGAAATCGCGCTGCGTTCAAATTTTTATACGTATTTTTTATAAATATGCCTTTTTCAAAATGATTATATTTCAATTATGTTGAAATCAACATAATTAAAATATAATCATTCAGGGAAATTCCCTGTGATGGTCCAATAAAGCACGGTGTTGTGTTCCACCATTCAACTCGTAACATCATGAATTCAGTCGGTAAAGGGAGAATGGAGTCACTAGGTATAAAATAATGAATAAAAAACATTTGATACTCGTTGCCTATTTTATAGTAAAACATCCATACTATATATCATAAATGAAAGTAACTCTATCGGTCTGCCTGTGACGTTATCACGGCCAAGCCCTTATACTGATTGTGACGAAATTTTGTATAGAGATACTAGAGGGTATTAGGAAGTCTTTTGCCATATTTCGCTCCGGCTCCAGCTCCCCGTTCGCGGCTTCCTAACAATGTATGAAAATAACTGTGTATGAACTATAATGCACCCTATACTCCACTGTATATAATAAAAAATACCTACCTAATTTAGTTACTCGTATGCAAAATATTAAATTCAATCACAGCACTAATAAAACTCAATTTAAATCCGCAAACAAGTGTTATCAGAATATCAAACAAAACGGCAATCTTCGAAAGTTTGCAAAGTAATCGTTTGTTCCCCAAATGGAATTTTACATTGAGTAAGGTTTCGTTGATAATATAATTAAATCGAAACCTACCCCTAATCTCATTCATTGTCTTGTATAAGAGATAATAAACATTAATTTGATTTGGGATATTATAAAATTTCCTTTATGGGTTGAAAATAAAAATTATTAGCTGTAAATACTGTTTGTTTACAGCCTATTCAAATAGTAAATAGATATTATAGTAAAATCTTTGTTTCTGTAAGAATCCAGTGCAGTTCGCAAGGAATTAAGAAATCATTATATAGTTGGACAGACGAATGCCACCTCAGTCGGGTTTCTAAAATATTTCCACTGGATACCAATATTATACGCGATTAATCCAGTTAAAAATAGTTTTATTTCAAGATATCATAGAGTTGAATATAGGACGAGAGCAAGTTAAACAAAGTGTAGTTTGTTTTGCACTGAGTGTATAATTTTTTTTTAACAATATACCCTTAATAAATACACTTCGAACATAACCACCACTTACAACAATTCACGACCGATTTAAACAATCTTTATTTTTGCTTCACGGTTTTTCTCGTATATGAAGGTCAGAAAAAATCTAGTGTCAAAACACTCTGTTCTCGAGTTTTCGTTCGAATTCAAGACATTGCAAGTTAACAGAAACCAACGTTGTGCTTTATATTATCAGCGAACATACACATAATTTGAATAATCATTCATTACCCTGAGTGGGTATCGAATCCACACTCACGTTTACAGCCAAACGCCGTCTGCACCACTATGACTTGAGTAACAAAATATTATATTAATATAATATTTTATTCATTTCAAACTTTTGAACATAATTATACCATCTTGTAACGCTAATAACTGCATTAGTTAGCAACGCCCGCCTTAAAAGCGTTGTTTTTTATAGTAACAGTATCAGTATAACATAAATCAATGTTAGTACAGAATATCTAAGCTAATATAAAAAAAAAAATATATATTAGCTTAGATAAGATTTTTTTATATAAGCAAAAATAAGAAAATTGATATTATATTGTATACAATAACTGTATTTCATTTCTGTAAACATTTTTGTATACTAAACAAATATTCATGATAAGCGACTTCCTTCATAATTGAATACTGTGTAACAAAGAAAGCTACCTAAAACCCTAACCAAGCTAACTAAGAACAATCACGCTGAAACGTATTCTGCTCCATTAACTCCAGTTACTCAGCTTTTTTTTATTATTTCCCACAAAAAGATATAATTAATAGAATTTGCCAATTTATCTGATTCGACTTATCGATGATATTGCATATTTAAATATTTTTGGTTAAAATGAAGGAATATAATTAATACCTTTCGATTCATTTTTATTTTTACAAAAAAAATGTGGACATACGAATGTGAATTTTTGCACACATGTGTTGCTAAGGCTAATGTACTTAAATATATATATATTTACATACAAAAGTTCAGGATGATAATCTATATATACATATAATAAAAAAGTAGAAAATTCTGTACATAAAAGTTTTTAGAATAATTTCAATTGGGTCCATTAATGTATCGATAACAGATGCGAAAAATCCAATCAGTACAATTTTTGTCTGTCTGTTACTTTGGGTGTCAATCACGCAAAAACTACACAAATTAATTTCTTTACGGATTTTACTACAGAAATTAATGAATTTTGATATAGTTGTTATATAGGTTATTGTCAGAAGGTACCTATAGTATAGTTCATCCTTACATTCAAAGTTTTCATAGAAAAAATAGAAAAACTGAAACAGTCAAATTACTATTTGACATGATAACTACTGAAAAGAAATTAATGGTTTTTTGCATGTAAATAGCTTAGAG
Organism: Podotricha telesiphe; assembly: GCA_038994665.1. Classification (NCBI taxonomy): domain Eukaryota; kingdom Metazoa; phylum Arthropoda; class Insecta; order Lepidoptera; family Nymphalidae; genus Podotricha; species Podotricha telesiphe. The sequence continues at coordinate 7,934 of JAOYRR010000526.1, read as the reverse complement.
TCTGTAGCAATAAACAGGATAATTTTATCCTGAAGTTAAATGTTCCCATAGGCAATATACCACCGACACCTTCAAATTACCTCGATTCCTCGCAGTTGTTTTTCAAACCTGACGAAGTATTGTATTTATTAGAAAACTAAAACTTAATATAAATAAGATGTAAGTAAATTTAAATTTACTTACATCTTATTTATATTGTTTAATTTAAATTTTAGATATTTTTTTTTTTAGATATATTTCATCGATCCATACATTAAAAATACAGCGCGCCATCTACTATAGAATAGGGAACAACAAGCATACGTTGCGCAATCTGTCAGATTTATTTATTGTAATATTTTTTTTACCTTCACGCTTTATCGCGCATAGTAGGGTAGCCAGAGAGAAGTTAGTGGCAAGACACTCCACATTCCGTAATAGTGGAGTGGCGGAGGTCAAAGCTGCGCTTTGTTAATTTGTAATATAAATATAATATAGTATATTAAATCTTGATTCTAAAGTGCAATGTTGATTACTTCCAATAAACGTGGATATTTTCTAACAATAAAAATGGAGAACGACATAACCTTTTGAGTAAATAAATTCCGCTGAAATCATGTGTGTTGAAAAATGTAAAAAATACGTGTAATAAAAAAGAAAATCAAATACATTTAAGTGTTTATAAGATGGTTATATACCATGTCAAGGTTATTCGATAGAGTTGGAATGGAAAATGAATCGCTTCAATAAATTGTAACATATTGAGTGTTCGACTCGAACGTAGCCACATAATTAAAAATTATATATTCCTACAGCATTAATAACACTAAGTTACTATAAAAACACCAAGCTGATTAATTATATCGTTTAAATTGGTACAAATTCGATCTGGGATAAATATTTTCTATAATCTATGTCGTTTTTGGATATCTATGTATATGTATATATACTTTTCTTTTCCATAGCCTCTTTTCCTAGCCTCTTTTATTTTCTCTGACTACCCAGTCAGAGAAACTAGTACCAAAACACTCCGTTCTACACTGTAAAGTGAAGAAAAATATACATGTATACGAGTATATACATATAATAATAATTCTTTAACATCATTTATATATAGCTATTTATTTATCAACGAAAGATACTTACAACTTTGATTCGATTTTTGCTATCCAACGTTAAAAAATTTATAGTATTTAAAAATGTCTGCAATATGATTGATTTATTTAAAGTTCTAAGAATCATATCTACGTTCAGGCCTTACTTGGCCATTTGAGAAGTAGATTTACTGATAACAGTTTGTGTAGCCAGAGAGGGAAATTAAAATATTGTTCAATTATAAACTTCTTTTCGAGTACAGATTGAACCCACTACCATCGTGTGAAAATTCAGACAAATCTGTATTGCACTGCAATGGCGTCAAGCTAATATATTGGTATAATCTTTTTCGACACACTTAATAGTATTTAAAATTGTATTAATATTATAAACATTAGATTACAAAAACACGAAATGTGAAAGATGTACTTGGCAATCTTTATGCATGTCGGAACAAGTCGCATTAATTTGGTAGAACTTAATATATTAGCGGTAGAATATCTGTAATAGATTTAAATAAATGCTTGGTGGGCCGTTCAAAATAACTAAGCTGGCCGCATTTGCAATCTCATTAAACGTATCTATAAGGAAAACTATTATAAGCTTATATATGACGATATATTTGTTCATATATGACCACGAGGTTTTTATAAAAAATAAGACAATCTTCTATCAAGAGGAGGAAGATAAAATTACTACCAAAATAAAAATATATGATATTTTTAATATTTTAAAGTGTTAATCACACACTTAAGGAAATTGAAAAACAAATTTTTAATTTTTTTTCATTTTTATCAGAGCGTTTCGACGGTTTTCAAGAGGAACGGGTTCGAATCTCACTGTGTTCAAATATTTATACGTTTTCTAAATATGTATTTTCGTAAGTATTTCATGCTACTGAATAATATTTAAATATTGTATGTTGCTAATTATCTATTCTCATAATGTTATTGTAAAGAATAAGAACGGCTATGTCATATTACAATTACTTAAAAAGTTTTTATTTCATATTCACGCTTTCACTGTTTTCCGACCTGACAAATTTATCCTAATCGGCCCAGATGTTCTCAAGTTTTTTTATGTGTATATAATTATTAAAACTGTTCAGGATCTAATATCATCTTATATGTTTGCGATTTTTTTAGCACACATAGGTACCTATATGAATACATCAAAATTTGTTTTACAATATAAACCATTCAATTTGACAAATGTCGGATGATCGTCAAAAGGAATATTTAATAATATTAAGTTACTGATATTAAATTGAATGAATTGATGAATTACATATGCCAATTTACCTTAACATGTCTTCCGTGGGCTGAAAAGAATCTGCTGTCTGCGCTATAAGTGACGAGGCCAACTGATAACAGCGAGTAGTCTTTCCGTCTGATCCACGTGACCTAGAAAATTAATATATTTAGAAAACAATATTAGAATTTATACTATATAACCACCCAGAACGTCTACACATATATTCTTTTATAATTTCAAACATTTCCCGTGTACAGCAGGGTAGGTCCAATTTCAAAATATAGTGTGCTGTATGGAGGAAACCATCACGGGTCTCTTACCAAGTCGGGATAATGAAAATAATTTAAATACATATATTTAAAATAATACTATTTCCTCGAATATGGATCGAATTCACAATTATATTGTTCACAACCAGACACCGTACCACAGCACCACTATGACATAAAAAATATGTAAAAATATGTAGTATGATTCGAAATTCGAACCTGCGCCCCTTGATAATCGTCCTAGCGCGCTGATCGCTAAACTGTATGTTCTGAATCCGTCTACATCGATTTTCTTATATGATTATTACAACTTAATGTTATTGTATCAGGATCTCTGAATCTGCCTATCATTTCTGGATTAAAATGTTTTTCATATACTAAGTCTGAATAAATATCTATTAGTATTGTATGTCTGTGAATATTGTTGCTAGAAATAATCTTTTTGTAGCTGAAATTTGTAAAAATCTCTTTACAGCTCCTAACAACAAAAATAAGTTGTAATAACCGTATAAGTATGGCTTAGCGGTCCAAGGACAGCTTCCAAACGGCGCAGGTTCGAATCCAGCTACATTTACATTTTACACGTTTTCTATAAATGTTGAACAATATATGTTTTTTTATATTTAACATAAAAATATATCCATTTTCTTTTTTCTGCTACAACAGTGAAATTATGGGTTATGTTCAACCCTTTACCGCTAAGCCATGCGTCCCACCGCATGGGTGGGCGTGGCGTTCAAATTTTTATACGTTTTCTAAATATGTCTTTTTCAATTTCCTAAGTGTGGGAATAACACTTTAAAAAATGTTAACAAAATAAAAGTATTTATATTTAAGCTAAAACTCTCAAGTTAATATAATTTGAAACTGAGTTTAGAAATTACACACGTTTCAAGTTACAAGAAAGTTACAGATATTAGCTTATATTCGACAGACGTAACGCGCCTAACTTATTAGAAGCCTAACAAATACTTAAGAATCTACATTGATAAAGTTTTACTAATTATAACCGATATATGTTAAAATTTCTTATCGAAACAATTTCTTAATTACAAACGTGATACTAAGTTAAAAGCTAGTTTATATATTTTAATTGAAGCTAAGCGCTTCGTTACTGATAATTTGAGTATTAAAATGAATGAAAGAGAAATTAATATAATCCGCAGTAAGAACATACTACCCATTATCTACACCGTTCTCCACTTTTTTCGCCTTCCGCCCAAATTACAGGCTTTGTGTATTGAGTGGCGGGCCTTAACACCACTCTTTGTCTTGTCGCCAGAGCAAATAAATTAAAATAATTTAAATGTGGAAATCGAACCCACCACCATCGTGTATACGTCAGTCAGTCAGACGCTGTCACACTGGCATCAATTATCCTATATAATTAATCGTATTGATATATTTTATGCCATATTTTTTTATTTTCATTTATCTCTTGTATTATATAGAAATAAGTTAATAAGTGAGGCAGTAAAAAGACTGTTAGTACGAAGGTCACAACTTACTGCCAATTTCAAATCTACTTGGATTAGTAAAACCAAGCGCTGCCCTTTTAACCAGAACCTCAAATAATGATAAGACTTTTATATTTTATAAAATAATAACTTGTGTAAAAAATAGGTGTATATATTTTTTTTTTAAATATAAATTTTTTGTTAGTTTAAACTTAAAAAACGTTCTTATATATAAGTAGATTTCACATTACAAGAATTACGAACTGGCGATACGATGTATAGCGCTGTATGTAAATGAAACTCGATGCCGGTCTATTGTTGCGTCAGACAGGGCTCTTGCTTGCTTGTATTCAAACAGTTACACCAGAAACAACTTTTCATTACACTTTGCGGAAAAGAGAGTATGGAGCTTACTGCGTCACTGTAACTCTGATGCGAAATATTTATCTTTAGATACAAGCCAGTATGTATGGAAGATATTTCTGATTAAAAATCTATTTAATCTTAGTTTACCAAACATCTATTTGAAGCCATTGAGACATGTAGGATTTAGGTAGAGTCCCAATGTGAACACGGTGGTTGTGAGTTCAATCCCCACTCAAAGTATTTTAATATTTAATTTTTTTTTAAATCCAATCCTATGTCACAAAGGAGCAAAGAACGATGAGTTAATACTAGATGCTTTGCAGGACAAAAGTAAGTCGCTTTTTCATAAATATTTTTCGAAAACGTATAAAAATTTGAACGCAGCGGGAATTGAACCCGCATCTCTTGGAAACCGTCCAAGTAAAGTTGCATTCTTTTGTTACATCACCAGTATAGTAAAAATTTAAAACACTTACCGTATTTTCCGTTATATCACTAACTTCACAATGCAATATTGCTGTCGTCCCTATTTGAGCTATAACAGTTGTACAATTCTCAGTCAAAAATATACCATTCTTATCATTTTTCCCACTTAACTTATTAACCGCTGATCCAGTTGAATCTCTGTACATTTTCTTAACTTTATTTAAGGACTTTGATAGCGACGTTTCATCTAACTCGGATATAATTTCTTCTTGTAATCTTTCATAGTGTTTTGTATGATGCCTTTCATAGCTTGACTCTCTAACATGTTCTATATTTAAATTATGTACATCATAATTCAAGCTTTTATCTACTTTAGAAGATAACTGAAATAGTTTAGGTGCTTTAGGATATGTAGTGCTAAAATTATAGCCACTGGTAGTATAAGATTCGGTTGAAACTGGTTCGTTTTCAACAGTTGTATATAGAATTGTAGTCTGGGTAGAAGATGTCGTAGTCGTTCTTCTTCTTCTGTGACCTAAATTAAATGTAAAAAAATCACATAGTTATACAAAAATATAACTTATTATACCTGTTATAATAAATATTAACAACAATATTAGATTACCTTTTTTATGATGACGAGTGAAATTACCAAAAACACTGCCCAGCCTTTGTTGGTTTCTTGTCGTGCACAACTCCAAAGACTTGAAGTCATCAGAGTTCTGCTCGACCAAAATGGAAGACCCTCTTTCGACTCCATGGCGCCTGTGTTCACTAATAACTCCGCTTCAAGTAACAGAACAACAGTGGCATAGAGTAATTTAAGTTCTTTACAGCAAAACATTGTTTGGCACTGAATTAAGTGAACGTCACATTTGCGAAATTCCTTCACATTTCCTCACACTTAAATTTATAGTCATTATTGTAGTAGAATTCGCTAGCTTTCTTGTAGTTGAAGAGCAGTCCGTAGTTTGTGCATTCTGAAACAAACCATGTGTATTTAGAGAAAATTTTTTTGTAACTAATCCGTTGCTTGTAAATATATTTGAATATACACGACACAATTTCTGTATTTACTAATTTTTTTGTATATACAGTGAAATTATTCCTAATCTGACCAAGAGGAAATAGATTTTTAGACTAGCGCATTTAAAAGCTACTAACTGCTGCTTAGCTTATTTATAAATTAAGTAATAATGAAACCTTTCCATGGAAAAGATAAGAATCAGTTCTACTTTACGACCGAAATAATTTGGTCTTTTGAATCTTGGTATTCTCGGTAATAACACACTTGGTAATTTACATTTCCTAGATATATTGTATAGATTTTTTCGTGTTCTTTTCGTTCGATCGGATTCTTCGTTTAGTTATTGGTATACTAGTATACAACGTACCAGAATAAGTAGAAATTAAAAAATGTATGTAACTTATCGCCCAGTTATATGTATAGCTAAAAATACATATTAGAAACGGAGGGCTTGAACGCAGCGGGATTTGAACCCGCGCCTCTTGAAACCGTTCAAGCTCTCTGACTCGCTAAGCCATGCGTTCTACATTCAGCTACGTTGAAATTCTTATACGCTTATTACAACTTATATTTGTTGTTAGCATCTCTGTAGAGAGATTTTTACAAATTTCTGCTACCCAAAGATTATTCTACGAGCAATCGTTTGGCAAGAGAGAATGCTATTTATTAAATATATATTTTTTAACATTTTTTAGTGTTATTCACACACTAAGGAATATAAAAAAGACATATTTAGAAAACGTCTACAAATATTTTTTTATAAACCGAACGGAGCGGTTTTTAAGGCGCGGGTTCAAATCCCGCTGCGTTCAAACTTTTATACGTTGTCTAAATATGTATTTTTCAATTTCCTTAGTGTGCGAGTAACACTTTAAAAAAATGTTAAAAAATATATATTTATAAAAAATATATATTTATTAAAATATAAAAAATATATATAACAGGACAGTCATTCTCTATGACTAGTGATATCGACTCCGCGCTTTGTGCTTTTCCACAAAGTAGATATATGAAAGATAGTTAAGCTTAAAATAATTTGCCAATTCTTAATTTGCTATTTCCTACGCCTTAAGGTTGCCTGGATGAAATCGCTACTTTAGCGATAAGGCCGCCTATTGTACACGATACGAGTATTCTTGTACTTTCTTTTGTTTTTTTCTTTTTCCAGGTTTTTATATATTTAACTTATTTATTTTATTTCTATTTGCGGATATACAATAAAGAGTTATTATATTATGTATCTCTTCAAAGAGTTCTCGGGTTCAGAATTACCCAGTTCCTTAAAGGGTTTGCGTGGGGACACAGGTCCAACACGTAAAGGCCCCTTAGAGATAGCAATCTATTTTACTGTGTATTTATTTGTGTTGTTTTATTTTGTTTTGTTTATTTTATTATTATTAATAACTTATGATCTTTCTTCCATGTGGGAATCGAACCCACAACTCCCACTGCGTCACAAGAGCCTCAAAATTTTCATTTACGAGTGGATATACATTATTCATTGACAAAATTAGTATAATCTCCCTTATTTATAAATAATTCTAATTTAAATATATTATTGTGATATAATTTACAATTTTTTCATTAATAGTACAAATAAAATCACGAGGCGAATAAAAAAATCTAAATTCCATAGGAACTGGGTCAATTTTCAAATAAAACTCAGCAGAAGCAATATAAAGGCACTTCACGTTATAGAATCATTAAAATTCATTGAAAGTAATGAAGCGTTTGATTCGAAAGGCCGTCTTTAAGATAACTTTTTTTTCTTCAGTTATATACTTCCCTTTTACCTGTAATACAGTTACCTTATCTTTTACAAAAATTGCCTACAATTTTCGTAGTACAAAAATTCTCAGAACACTTTAATTTGAAAGAAATAACAATGTGATATAAAATTTATAACCTAACCTAAAAACAGAACAAATTACATTCAACGCTTATACTTTAACGTTTAAGGGGTTTTCAGTCTAGTTACAAAAGAAACGAAATAATCTTATACATAAAAAAACAAATAAGAAGACCTACTTTTGATTTGATTTGGGACAGCGTCTGACTACA